>JAGFNQ010004422.1:0-49484 GCA_024364735.1 Boesenbergia rotunda
AGTAAGTAAACAGCTGTCTTAAGCGCATAGCCCCAAAAGGATTTTGGAAGAGTTGCATGATTCATCATAGATCTAACCATGTCCATCAAGGTTCGGTTATGCCTCTCAGATACACCATTATGCTGTGGTGTATATGGCGGAGTCCATTGAGACAATATCCCATTGTCCCTAAGATAATCTTGAAACTCTTGACTTAAGTATTCACCACCCCGATCGGAACGAAGTATCTTAATACTTTTGCCAAGCTGTTTCTCTACTTCACTTCTGAACTCTTTGAATTTCTCAAAAACTTCAGATTTGTGTTTCATTAAGAACACATACTCGAATCGTGAGTGATCATCGATAAAGGTAATGAAGTAGCTATAGCCTCCTTGTGCAAGAGTTTCCATTGGTCCACATACATCAGTATGTATTAGACCAAGCAATTCTCCCACTGGTTTACCTTTTCCGGAAAAGGGTAATTTGGTCATCTTGCCTTTTAAGCATGATTCGCATGTATCAAATGAACCGGGTTCAAATGATTCCAGAATTCCACATCGGTGTAATTTGGTCATTCGTTTCTTACTTACATGGCCAAGACGACAATGCCACATATAAGAGTCTATTTGATTATCTATTCGAGCACGTTTGTTGCTAACTTCAATATTGAAAACGTCACCGGATAAATCTAACATGTAGATACCATTGCATAAAGTTCCGGTTCCATAAAGAACACCATTTAAAGTTATGTAACAGCAATTGTTACTAAAAGTTAAATGATAACCATTTTCATTCAAGCATGAAATAGATACAATGTTATTTATTAACGAAGGAACAAAATAATAATTATCCAATTCTAAGACAAGTCCAGTAGGGAGCTTTAGCAAATATGTTCCGATGGCAACAGCAGCAATTTTTGTTGCATTTCCAACTCGCAAATTTGCTTCTCCCTTGACGAGTCTTCTTCTATTCCTTAGCCCCTGTATGTCATTACATATATGTGAGATACACCCAGTATCAAGTACCCAGGTGTCCGAGGAAATAGAGTGACATTTAATAACGAAGATACTTGAAGAGGATGGGGCATCAGATGCCTTCTTCTTCAAGGACTCAAGATAAACCTTGCAGTTTCTTCGCCAGTGGCCCTCCTTGCCGCAGTGATGGCAAGTTCCTTTTGGTGCCTTTTCAATCTTTTTGGCCTTTTTCTTCCTTCCCTTATTTTGTTCTTTGGGCTTCCTCTTAGAGCCTTTCTTTGAGGAACCAACTAACAGTACCGTCTTTTGATCCTGCTTTATAGAAGGCTCTACAGTCTTCAGTAGGTTGCAACTCAGGAATGGTAGTCTCCAGTTTGTTCATCCGATAGTTCATCACAAACTGTGAGTAACTCTTGGGCAAACAATGCAGAATTAAGTCAATACTTAGTTCGTGATCCATTACAAATCCGAGTGTGCCTAGTCGCTCAATGTACCCCAACATCTTCAACACAAACTGTGAAACAGAAGTGCCTTCCTGCATCTTAGAGGTGAAGAGGAGTCTGGAGATCTCAAACCTTTCGGATCTCGCCTGCTCTTCAAACAGCTCATGAAGATGGAAGACGATGGTATGAGCATCCATATGCTCATGCTGCTTTTGTAGCTCAGGTACCATAGCGGCCAGCATGATGCAACTCGCAAGTTCAGAATCGACCACATGTTTCTGATAGGCCACTAACTGGTCTGGAGTTTCATCTTCAGGAGGATGGTTGGGAAGTTGTTCTTCAAGGACATAAGCAAGCTTTTCTACCTTGAGGACTATCCTCGGGTTTCGAAGTCAGTCCATGAAGTTTGGCCCAGTCAGCTTATTGGTGTCCAAAATGGAACGCAAATTCAGAGAAGACATGATCAAGTGATTATCCTAGAAATACAAATTGAGGTTATGTGATGAGAATGATAAAGAATGCATCAATATACATTAATTAAATCCTATTTATTTTTCGAATTGAATAACCCTTTTTATCAATTCGGGAGATCGTAGGAACATCTCCAAATAGGTTGATATCCAACCATAGATAAGAAACAACCATGGCTAGAGTCCATCAAGTTATTCTTAGCTATGAAGGTAGGTAATTATACTGATTACATATTATACATATGTAACTATCACATTATGCTATCAACTAATTGAATCTTTGCATAAATCATTTGGTTATTAACTCATTAACAAGTATGCAACAATATACATAGCACCCAACTGCACCTCTCTTTACATCGACCTTGGCTGTGGCACAACAAATCGATGCTCCAAGCTTAAGGCTGACCCATTAATCAAGAAATAGTTTTAATATGGTTGGAGCTCATTCAACCGTTTAGTCAGGCTTGGATGTGTCCAACAACCAAAACTAAGGATTGACCTCTGACTCCAACTATATTAATCATAAACTAATTCCATGGTTTGAACATGTTGAGGTTCAAGCCGGGCATGGATGTGTCCATCAACCCAAACAAGAAACAAAACTCCGGTTCTAACCATATTAATGAAAGGTGTTGGCCTTAATATTTTGTAAGGGGTTTTGGGTCTCATCCTTTTCTTTTATGCACATTCATGACATATAATTATGTCATGTTCTAACGATTTCCTTAATAAAGTATGTATGTGACTTAATTTATCAAGTCTCATTAATTGAATTAGGAACCGGATTTCCTAATTCTAATTTCATACTTTATTCAAGGAATTGTTTTGGGAAACAATTTCCTGAATTATCATAATCAATTTCGGAAATAATATGGTTAAGACTTTGATTTCTCTAAATCAAATCTTATTAAATTAAGAGACAGATTCCCTTAATTCAACCACATATTATTTTCATGAAAATCTTGTTTAAGGAAATATACTCTATAGGAAACAATTTTCCTAATTAATTTTGGAGACAATAATATGTAAGAGCATCACCTCATAAATCAAATAAGGAAATTATCGTTTGAGAATCACCTCAAAAATTTCCAAGATTTGATCACATATTTTATTTCTGTAAAATTAATATCAATAACTTAATTTGGACAACTCCCCGTGGCTTAATCCAAAATAAGCATTTGACAGTTTAAATTCAATTTAGGAAATTTAATTATAACAACTGACTTTAAATTGGACGGCTCCCCGAGGCTCAATCCAAAATAAAGAATTTTGTAAATAATTTAATTTCTAATTATAAATTTAAATGCCAATTAATATTCCCATAATTTGTCTAGACTTTCTTGAAAGAAAGTGTCCAAAATTGCGAGCTTTTCATAAATTGAAAGTTTCCAAAAATAAAAGGTTTTCAGAATAATTGTAAGTTTCTGGTACAAAGAAAACTTATGTTTTCCAAAATTGGAAAATTTCCAAAATAGGAAATTTCCAAAATTGGAAAGTTTTCAAAAATGAAAAGTTTTCACAATTATCATAAAATTTTAGAAACAGAGATATTTCAAAAGTTTGCGAAATTTCATGAGGATTTCCAAACTTTGAAATTCCAAAATCGAAAATTTACCATAATTGGAAAGTTTCCATAATTGAAAATTTTCCAAAATTACGATCATGATAAAGCTTTCCACAAAACAATTATATGATTATGTCGAACACAAACCTTGGCTCTGATACCACTGTTGGGACCGGCTGCATGTTGACATGGATTCGGATTCGTAATTTTAAAAATTAATTACGTGCAGCGGAAGGTTTAGCATAAATAATTTCTGAAATTATTTAACCACACATCTAAGCATGCAATTTTATCTTGTGTAGACATGATCATATATTTAAAATTTTGCAGAAATGTAAACTAATTTACGTATTACCTCGCGTAACTCGAAGGAAGGGACGAGATCCAACCGTAAGCGTCCCTTGGAAGCTTCGCCTCTACTCGCATCCACGCCGAGTATCTTCGGGATGACTTCGCAAAGCCACGAGTATCGTGTTCTCGAGAACTACTAGATTCTCCGAGAACACGACAAGAAAAACCAAGAGAGAAGTCGGAAGACTAACCACAAAAGGATGGCCGGAATCAAAATTCTAGCGAAGCAAAAGATGAGGCTTACGGCAAAAGCTAATTCCGACAGCACCTTCTTCCGGCCAAGAGATGGCCGGAGCTTCCTTCTCCGGCAGCAGGTGGTGGTCGGCATGGAATGGGCAGGGGCGGCCGGCTGGTGCTCCTTCTTGGGGCTGGTTGGCGTACGACAAGAAGGGGAGAAGAGAAGGAGAAAAAGAGAGGGACAGAGCCTATGCCTTCATCTCTTTGATTATCACCCAAGCCTTGCCTTGGGTCCTTTATATAGTAGCCTCTCAACCATCAAGCCTCTCAAATATGGAATAACTTATTCCATCATGCCAAGTTTGATTTTATATCATGGTTAAAATCATATTTTAATTCATGATAAAAAATCAATCAAGTCTCTTCTCTCCTATGGAATAAATTTCCTTATCATGGTAAATCAATCCATGATTGATTTTATAAAATAAACCAATCCATCGTTCATTTTAATTCCCATGAAAAATAAACCAAACCTTGGTTTATTATATAAAAATTTATATCATCCATAATTTTATAAAACAAACCACACTTGGTTTATTTTATAAATTAAACCAAAAACTTGGTTCTCTCCCTTTGTTGTGGCCGGCCAAGCAAAGAGGATGGAGGCCCTCTTTGGCCAGCCCATCCAAGCCAAGCCCCAATGAATTAAACTTATTTAATTCATCTATTAAGTCTTCAAAAGAATTTAGCCATTTTACGCATCCGATGCGTCTCTGAAAAATTCAGATTCGACTTATCGTTTGGCTCAACCAAACTTAATCTCTCTTGATTGGAAAATCTAATTTTCAACTCGTTTTAAATCCCTCGGATCACTCGTAGTGCGTTTGACTAAATAGGCTTTCGATTTATGTTGGCCGTCTATAATTAATTAATTATAGAACGAGTAGAACATCATGATCCCTAATTAATCGAAAGATCAACGGTTGACCACAGAAACAATTCTGAAACCCTTCAGCAGCTATAATGAATCGTGCCCATTCCCTTCACCATCTTATACCCACTTGGTTTAGGACATGGTCTATGTGTGTCAGTCCCCATTAGGCTAACTACGTCACACCTAGCACAAGTAACATTTTCTCGTCCTACGGATTCTAATTACTCTCATGTATTTAAGAGATTCATACTCTGAACATGTCATGCTCTAGCTAGAGGCTCCGAGTAACAATCCGACGATAGGCCTCGGGTATACATCTCCTCGCAAGGAGTGGTGAATCCTTTGTAGGTTGTTCAAACATCTTCGGGTACTTCGGCTTATACCCAATTATCCTGTGTCCACACCTTCTTGGAGATGCTTGCTTAAGATGTTAAAGTATAAGTCTCCATGACCAAGATGACTTGAACACCGCAAGTCAAAGGAACATCGCACTTAAGCTGCAGTAAGAACTTCACTGACATATCTATATGTAGACTACCATATGAAGTTTTACAGTCAGTCACTCAAATGAACTAATTCCCTTAACTAGCATTCATGTTTGTCTCTGGACATCTCAATGTCACCAGCCAGTGAGAATCAGCTGATTAGAGAATAACCGATGCTAGTCTCAACAGAATTGATAGTGTTCGTATTTATCAATTCATCGACTAGGGACAATTTCAATACTTCACAATTTCACATGTAGAGATAATCACTAATTGTGAATTCATCACAAATTCTCTCATGCTGTGAATTGTATTGCGGACATTCAGTAAATGAGTTTAAGATCTCAATCAAATACACAAACATGTATACTCTAATAGTGAATATTCATTTATTAAAATAAATGATTACAATCATAAGGCGATTGCCTTAGGACACTTCTCTCATATCACTAACAAAGCCGAGGGAAGCGAACTTCGAGGTGTACATGAAGGGTGGCATGGAGGAAAGCTGGAGTCTTGCGTGTGCATCCGAGGGACGAGGGCCAAAGATGAAGAGGGCGTGAAGGCAACAGTCAAGACTGTTGATGATGATTCAACTGAGTTGTAAGGGTCTGAGTATGAGTGTGTGTACTCAGGGGCTAAGCCAGGAGGGTTTGAGTGTGGAGAGATTTTTACTCGGGAGTAAAACCCTAGGCTTAGGTGTGTCCCAGTCGACTGGCCCAGGGGCAGTCGACTGGTGGTGACAGGAATAGCTGGCAGATTCGAACGTTGTCCTGTAACGGTCAAATCTGAGTGGGACCAGTCGACTGCCCCAGGGGCAGTCGACTGGTAGCGGCTGTTTCAGATTCGAGCCCTATTTAAAGGGGCTCATTTTCTACTATCTCGCTTGACGAAACTCGCTTGGGTAAAGTGAGTTAGTAGTCTTTTGTGATCAGAGAGCATCCGAAGTGCTGTGGCGAGGTTTCTCCACCCATAAGGAGCGACAGATCTAGCTGGAGGTTATCCGGGGGTTGATCCACCAACGGATTCTTGGATTAGTCACCCGTCCGGGGTGGATACCAAGTAAATCAGGTTGTTAGCATTGTATTCATATTTATTTTACATATTATTATTTTCTCTATGCAACTATCAACGTAGGTGAAGAGATTCAAAACAAAAAAGTGCTATTCACCCCCCCTAGCACGCCAAGACAATCCATCACTTCTTTGTCTTGATTTGAAGTAGTTGGATTTGATGAGTTGGTTAAGTTGATTAGGTTAGGTAAAATAGTTGGTTTTGTTATAATTTCTTCATCAAATATAGCATTCATGGTTTCTTCAATTTTAAGGGTATGTTTGTTATAGACCCTATATGCCCGACTTGTGGTTGAGTATCCTACAAAAATTCCTGGGGTTGATTTTGATTAAAATTTTCCTAGGTAGTTTTTTGTATTTAGGATATGTACCTTACACCTAAAAATCTTTAGATAATCTAAGTTAGGTATTTTATGGTAATAGATTTCATAAGGTGTTTATTGTGTCATTTATTTATCAGGATCCTATTTTGAATATCACAAGCGGTGTTAATCGCCTCTGCCTAAAATTGATTAGTTAAATTATATTTGTTGAGCAAGGTCCTAGTGGCTTCTTGAAGAGTTCTATTTTTTCTTTCAACTATCCCATTTTGTTGGGGGGTTCTTGGGCAGGAAAATTCATGGACGTATCCATTAATTTTACAGAAGTCATTAAACTTTTGGTTTTCAAACACTCCCCCATGATCACTTCTAATTCTTTTAATTTGTGTATCTTTTTGATTTTCGAGTATTTTACATAAGTTGTTAAATGATTCAAATGTTTCATCTTTGGTTTTTAGAAACCTAAACCAGGTAAATCTAGAATAATCATCAATAATTACTAAGCAGTATCGATTTCCACTTAGTGACTTGGCTCCATGAGAATTGAATAGGTCTAGGTGTAGGAGCTCAAGCGTAGCTTGGGTTAAGTCTGATTGAATAGATTGTGGGTTGATTTTGTTTGTTTACCTTGTTAGCATGGGTTACAGATTGAATTTTCAATGTTTCTAATTTTAGGGATTCCCTTAACTCATCCGTTTTGGCTTAATTTTGAAAGTAATTTCGTGTGAGTGTGACCTAGTCTTCTATGTCATAAATTAGTTTCTTCTAGTTGGGTCAGAAGAAATTTAGGTGTTGATGGTAGGTTAATAATATAATTATTAATCTTCCTAATTCCCTTAAGGGTTATTTCTGGGTCATGTAAGTTCTTAATAAGGCAGTCAGAGTTGGTGAAGGTGACTACATAACTAGTATCACATAGTTGACTGATGCTAAGTAAATTAAACTTAAAATTATCAACTAATAGCACCTTTTTGATAATAAAATCAAAATTTAGTTCAATGTTACATGACCCAATTACCTTATGTGTGGCATTGTTGCCAAATGTCAGTGAGATTAGGTTTTTGTACTTGATTTTGGAGAACATCATTTATCCCCAGTCATATGTTTGAAACATCCAATATCCAATATCCACTGGTCCAAACCATTATGTTCCTACACATAAAGTACCCTGATTTGGATCCATTTATGTAAAGGTTAAGGATAGATTGATTGAGTTTTATTGCCTAGTCTGTCTCACCCAATCTAGGTTATCAGTCATTTTCTCCTATGAGTATTTTTATGAGATAGGTTTTTAACTTGATTTGAAATAATTATTTAAATTAATTTTGAAATATTTGTTTGAAGAATTTGTAAGAGTAAGTTGAGTTTTGAAAAGTTATTTTGGATTTAGAAAATTATTAGTTTATTGACCTAGTCTCCTATGAGTATTTTGGATTTGTAAAGTTTCGAAAAGATAAGTACTTTATTGATTTGAATTTCTCTAAATCTAACACAGTCCTAGGAATCTTATTGACTACCAGAAAATTTCCTATGTGTCTTAGAAATTTTCAATTAGGATAAAGTATTTTCAATGTATTTAATTTTTGAAAATTAATAAATTTCTTGATTTTGATTCCTCCCCAATCTGACACATTCCTAGGAATCCTTGTTAACCACAAGTAAAACTTTCCTATGTGTCTTGGAGATTTTTCTAAACTCAAGTAATTTTTCAATGATTTTCAAGAATATTTATGTCGCGCTCCGAGACCTAGGAGCCGCTGATCCAATAGAAAATCGGACACCACCTCCCCTGTCCGGTGGACAATTTACACATGCACACAACATATATATCACAACCACGTAGTTTATATGGGCCTCAGGCACCAAATCCAAGTAGAATAACAATATATATGATAATATGCTCATAAAACCAAAACCTGAACTTACCTAAGCTGCAAGGGGGCAGGAATGCAGCAAAACCACACACATAGTCCAACATAGGACTCAAAAGTACAATGTCATAAATCATATCCCATACCACAAGTCCATGATAAATCCAGTGCAATGTAATAAAGCGTAATATGGTCCTACAACAGAAAATAGTAGATAAAATCCAAATCGAATGTAGTAGCAAGCACGGGACTGGCGACTCGGACCCTCCTGGCAGATATCAACCTGAAATCAAAAATGTATGGCAACGGTGTGAGTCCATAAACTCAGCGAATACCCAGCAGATATGCATAGTACGTTACAATAACAATAAGGGTCTACGCTAATACAGTCTCACATAAATCATAGACAAGGGTATACACTAAAGATACTGAATAAAGGTACATACCCGAATCCATCTATCCTGCAAAGGGTGAAATAAATCCCTATGGAACAAGTATAACAAATAATCCAAGATAAACAGGTATCCAATATATGCATGTCAATCAAGTGCAGAAATCAAATGCAATAAACAATGCACGATGCAAAATATGCACATGGTGCAATGACATGTGTCACCCCTGACGCCAGTCATACAACGTCCACCTATCATAAATGAACGTCCGCGTGGGTAGGGCTATGACAACTGTACGCACCCTGCTATCACTGCTCCAGAGTGACCGAATTGACAGGATGCTGGCGGAGGTCTCTCTCCTACCCCAAGCAATGGGGGAGTCTAGCTGTCATCTTCTCGTGTCTCAGGACGAGAAGGGTCCCTGGCTGCTACCACGCCCGGACCCACCCTCCAAATAGTGGCCGAACGGAGCAATACAGGGCAAATGCACACACTCTATGGTAACCACTACCCGTTAGTGGATGTGTGTGCATATCCTCATGTAACTGATGATGGGCTCAGACTACATAGGAGCCGATGATCGTCAGTATGCAATAATGCAAGGATGGTGCATGACCCAAGCACATATAACACCCACCAAGTCCTCAATTAACACCTCAGGGTGCTAGGTATAGGTCTGGATCCTATATCATGGGATACAAGTAACCTACTAGGTAAACTAACGAAATAACCAATGATCCATCAATGTCAAATGCGAAGGGAGAATATCACTACATCTATGCCCAAATATATATACGCATAACCACTACTGTGACTGTATGAAGCTAGAAGAGATATAACCTCAAAGATATGCAACAGATATCAAATACAGGAATACTAAGGCAGATATAGCAACTATTGAGACTGTATGAAACTAAAAGAGAGATAACCTCAAAGATATGCAATAGATATCAAATACAGGAATACTAAGGCAGATATAGTCAACTATTGAGATTGTATGAAGCTAAAAGAGAGATAACCTCAAAGATATGCAATAGATATCAAATACAGGAATACTAAGGCAGATATAGTCAACTATTGAGACTATATGAAGCTAAAAGAGAGATAACCTCAAAGATATGCAACAGATATCAAATACAGGAATACTAAGGCAGATATAGTCAACTATTGAGACTGTATGAAGCTAAAAGTGAGATAACCTCAATGATATGCGACAGATATCAAATACAGGAATACTAAGGCAGATATAGTCAACTATTGAGACTGTATGAATCTAGACGGGAGATAACCTCAAGGTTAAGCAGCATGTATCAAATACAGGTATACTAAGGCAGATATAGCATACAATCTTACTGTTATTTATAACAAACCACGCATAGCAATATGACAATATCTAAAAGATAAGTCAAAGGGTACCTGCCTCCAAATAGAAGAATCCAAGTGTGAAGAGAACCCCCAGCCAATATCAGCAATAAAAATCCAAATCAAGTCCCTGTATCAAGGACAGATTTAATTAGCTATTACAAAATAGTAACTAGCTAATTAATCCCTAATCCGTTCTAGGGTTGACATAATCCGTCCCTTTCCATTTAATTACCTCCACTTAAATAGAAGGTTCCTAATTACCCCATGTAATTTAAGATTAGGTTATTAGATTTAATCTCCAATTAACCCATTCAAGTTCAAATCTAATAAACATCATAAACCAAACCAACCTGTAATCGCATTCAGCTCCTCCCACAGCTCATGGCACAAATTTCCACCTAAACAAATCTTGGTTGCAATTCTCTATATCCAAACAGACCAAATCCACAGATCTACCAAGCTAATTAGGAAATCATCTACAACATCGCTAACCTAACAGATCCAACCGCCCACCGATTTACCCAATTCTCAATTCATCCAACCTTCACGGCATGGTGTTACAAATCAAACAAAAATGACAATATTCCATACTGAAAGCAGGGAGTCCTCACCTAATAGTAGCCGACAGCCACCTCTCTGCTCCGAATCTGGTGGCACCGCACGAGGAAAGAAATCCGCTAATATCAACTCATTTGCTTCGATCAAGATCTGATCAAATCGGTTGCAAACCAATTCCTGCTAGAGTAGCTATGACAATTCAACATTCAACCTTCAATTGGAGTCAACACAACCTAGAAACCCTAGGTCTAACAACTCACCTGTTCGAGGCTAGAGGAAGAGATCGACCGTTCAGTTGCTTGGCTACGGCGATTGAAGAGTCGGCGCTGCAGCTAGGGTTCGCGAAGGGAGAGGAAGGCGTCGGCTACAGTTTAGGGATCACAGACGAGGAGAAGAAAACCGAGGAGGGAGGGTGGTGCGCCTGCGCTATGGCACGCGTGAAGGGGAGAGGGAAAACGAAGGAAAGAGGTAGCGGCGGCGGCTGGCTGCGGGCTTCGCGAGGGGAGGAGAGTCTGCGCGAGGGAGAGAGGTCGGGCGGCTGGGGCTTTGTTTGCGACTAGGGCTCGGCCGAAGGCATTAAAAACACAAAAAAAGGGTCGGCGAGGGAAATTTAGGGCACGGGATATTAAATGAATATCTTTTATATTAGGAAATAACTTTTCCTCAATTAATTCCTAACAAAATTATTAGATGCCCAATTAATCTCGCAACCCTTTCCAAAAATCTCAGAAAATTATTCTAAATTTTCATGTGGTTGATTTCAAATTTTTATTTCCTGTTTATGATCAATATATATATATATATATATATATATATATATATATATATATTATTTTTATTAATTAAGCGTATTTTACATTCTCCCCCACTAATAAAAATTTGGTCCTCCAAATTTCGCTCTTAAACTAAGCAGATACTAACCACGTATAGGTAGTGTAAAATACGGCGGTTCGAAAATCTGAGCCAGAAAATTTTTCGGAATTTTTCCGGATAGAATCTAGGGTTTTCGACCCTACGGGAGGAGCCCAAGGGGCTTTATTGTAAAAACCTAAAACTTATCAAGGGTTTCGGGTAAACTCTTAAATTACGAGAAGGTAAATAATTTAATTCTAGAAAATTTATTGAGATGGATTATAATTAATTGGAGGGTCCAAGGGCTAAAACTCTTACCCTAAGGGTAGGGTTTAGATTTCTGAAAGTTAGAGGACTTTTCTACAAAAATCCCCTCATATATAAATTTCTTTTCTTCCTCTTCGCTCGGCCACAACCAAAACCCGCAGCCACACACGACGCCTTTCTCCCCTTCGCGAACCCTAGCTGCGTCGCCGACGCCTCTTCAATCGCTGCAGCCAAGTGCCGACCTATCCCTTCTTCTCCCCTCGCGTGCCCTAGCCGCAACCAAGCGTCGGGTTGGTCTCCCTTTCCTCTTCTCCAGTGAGCCCTAATCCGATCGCTGCCGAGCCCTAATCCGATCGCTGCCTTGCTGCCAGGGATGACGATCTCCACTCCTCATCTCCGGTTGGCTCCAGACAGATTCGGCAACAGCAGCGTCTTCTTCCCCTATTGCCAGTGCGCAGCCAACTCCAACATGGAGGATGTGTGGCCATGGTGTCTAGCCTATGATCCGAGTGCTATCTTGGGTGTGTGTGTAACCGGGGTTTCTCTTCGCCGTTGCCAATGTTGTAAGGTAAGAACTGTTCCTTTTGGGTATCGATCTTGGAGGTTTGGTTAGTTAGTTGATGTTGAAACCTTTCGTATAGATTAGAAATTCTGTTTTGGATGATACCGTGAGTTGTCCATGGGGTTATTATTGTGTTCCCCTGCCGTGAGTTACTGGGATGGGTTAGAGTATCGATGTGGAGCTGTGAATTTTCTATTTTGATTATGGAAGTGAATATGGATGGTTTTGTTAAGTTAGTGATGTTGTAGTTGATTTTCTCATCAGATTAGTTCTTGTTGTTATATTTGGATCAAATTTTGAATCATTTTAGATTAAGGTGTTCTATAGCATTTTTGATGGGATGTCAATAATCGATTCAATTTTTTTGTGAGCACTGTGTTTTGTGCAGTGAGGGGGGGGGGTTTTTTGGATTTGGATCTTGTGTTCTCAGATGGGGTTTTTGATATGGGAGTAGATCTGTTCAGTTTGAGTTCCTTATATTTAGATATCTGTTTGCGGGTGTATACCTCCCTGGTGGTTGTTGAGGTTTCTTCCTTTTTGTTGTTCAGTTTTAGCTTTCTTGCCTTGGGTTTGAGATGCTCTAGCCGTGAACATGTGGAGGTCTTGCTAGGGGATGTTTCATTGAATATGTAGTAGCAAGAGTGTGGAGTTAATCTTACTCAGACCGGGGGATGTTCTATTCTTATTGTTAATATTCTGTTCAATTACTTTATGTTTCTTTTGAGTGGATCATTGGATTGAGGATTGGGTTTAGATGTATGGAGTTCTTCATTGGAATTAATTTCGGTATTGATGTGGAATTAAGGGTTAGCTTAGATTCAAGTTAATTTCCTTTATAAACTTGGATCTTGTTGGGTGAGGATAAGGATCTGGGATTAACTCGGAGGTTGATCCCTAACCAAGGCTAATTCTAATTAAATTAGCGTTAGTCTAATTGTGTGGTTCAGTATTGGAGTAAACCACACTTTGATCAGGTTGGGTTAATTCGGATATGACTTGATGTCTAGTCTAGTTAGCAGCATTAGTATTGATGGCTTATGTTATGATTTATGGATGCAGGACACTGAGTGATTTGCATTGGACTTCTGAGACGAAGGTTCTCATTTGATACGGACTCCTATTTTGAGGTGGGTACCCTTTGACTTATCTTCTAGATATTGTCATATTGCTATGCGTGGTTTGTTATAGATAACAGTAAGTTATATGCTATATCTGCCTTAGTATACCTGTATTTGATACATGCTGTTTATCCTTTAGGTTATCTCCCGTTTAGATTCATACAGTCTCCATAGTTGCTATATCTGCCTTAGTATTCCTGTATTTGATATCTGTTACATATCTTTGAGGTTATATCTCTTTTAGTTTCATACAGTCACAGTAGTGGTTATGCGTATATATATTTGGGCATAGATGTAGTGATATTCTCCCTTGCATTTGACATTGAGGGATCATTAATTTCCGGCTAGTATACCTTGTAGGTTACCTGTATTCCCTGTTATAGGATTCAGACTGAGACTTAGTATACTGAGGACTTGGTGAGGGATGTATGTGTACATATCATACATCATCCTTGCATTGTTGCATGCCAGCGATCAGCGACTCCCTTGTGGTTCAGCCTATCGTCTTCCGGTACACGATATGCACACACGGCCACTCATGGGTTAGTGGATACTGTAGAGTGTGTGCATTTGTCCTGTATTGCTCCGTTCGGCCACTATTTGGAGGGTGGGTCCGGGCGTGGTAGCAGCCAGGGATCCCTTCTCGTACTGAGCCACGAGGAGATGAGAGCTAGACTCCCCCATTACTTGGGGTAGGAGCGTAGTCTCCGCCAGCATCCTGTCCACCCGGTCACTCAGGAGTAGTGATGGCAGGGTACGTACAGGTTATCACAGCTCTACCCACGCGGACGTTGTGGACGATGTCCTGACTGGGACTAGGGGTGACACATGTCATTGCACCATGTGCATATTTTGCATCGTGCATTGTTTGCTGCACTTGATTTCTACACTTGATTGACATGCATATACTGGAGATTTGTCTACTTTGGATATATGTTATACTTGTTCCATAGGGATTGATTTCACCCCTTAGCAGGAGAGATGGATTCGGGTATGTACCTTTATTTAGATCTTCAGTATACCCTTTCCGATTGTTATATGAGACTGTATTAGTGTAGAGCCTTATTGTTATTGTAACGTACTATGAGTATCTGCTGGGTATTCGTTGAGTTTATGGACTCACATCGTTGCCATATGTTTTTATTTCAGGTTGAGATACTTGGAGTCGCCAGAAGAGCCCAACAGCCAGTCCCTACCCATCGCGACCGCAGGATTTTGTTTTGTACTTTGTAGGGAATTGTTTTACATTCCTTTTAACGATTTGTATATGTCATATGTGTCGTGTGCCCTAAGGGGTTTTTGTGTATTGGTTGTTTCGTCGTAAGTCGGACCGGTCCGCAGTCAGGTATGGTTTATTATCTTTTATTGTTATGGGTTTTCTTAGTGTCTATATATATTTTGAGGCCTGAGGCCAATTAAACTGCGTGGTGATGTTTATTATGTGGTATGTATGTGTAAGTTGTCTGCCAGACAGGGGAGGTGTTGTCCGATTTTCTATTGGATCAGCGGCTCCTAGGTCTCGGGGCATGACAATTTATAGCTCACTTGGTACCAGGATTCATAAACTTTAGTACTTAGCCTGGAGGTCTAGAGTTCGAATCCTGGGAAAGGCAAAAATCCATTGGCCAGGGGTGGGAAGTACTTGTGAGTAACGACCGCCCAAGAGGTCGCCAAAGGGGCCGCCAAACGTGATTTGGCCGCCCAAGGGGCCGAGGGCGGCCAAGTGGGCCGCCAGTTGGGCCGCCCAAGGGGTCGTGTCGTTACAGGTAGTATAAATACTGAACGAAATCTACTCATGCTTCACCAAATTCTTGAGGAATAAATAACCCAAATAAGAATTGCAGGGGTCTCCTCTAACCTCTGTTTGATAACCTGTATCTCTCCAACCGGTAGGGACACTCCTAAAACTTCATAATCAAATCCTAAGTACGCTATGGATACTACCGAAGTATATCCGAAATAAGTACGAAGAGAACTACCAACATTTATTACTAATTTAGCTGAAAATGCATATATGAATCTCATACCGCGAAAGGTCGATCCATCGGCCCGTGGTGTCTCCTCTCTGGTGCCAGCAAAAGCTCGACCCATCTCTGGCGGTGGTGGTGGCATTGTCGAATACTGCTGAGACGAAACCTGAAACTGAGACGAAGGTTGCGGAGCTAATCCTCCGACAGGGTGGTGAGCCTGCAAAGCTAATCCTCCATCTGGGTACTGAGGTTGATACGTCATAGACAGATATGCTAAATGAGTCTGATGCTGAGGGATAGACTGCTGCTGAGGTCCTACCTCTAAACAGTGAGCTATAGGTGGGGTATAGCTGGACTCATATTCTGGCATAAAATAAGCACGTGCTGGAGGGGCGAACTGTGGCTGACGGAAAGAAGACTCTGTCCTGTGCCCTTCCCTATGAGATCCTGACTGTCCAGAATGTCCACTCTGACTAGCAGCTCCAGTCTTCTCGTTCTGTGCCTTCAGTGCACAGTCTCGGCTCAGGTGTCCTGGACACTTGCAATAGTAGCAAACCGAATGCTCCAATGGACAATCCGCCCTAATATGCTCTTGAGATCCACACTATACACAGTGTGATCCATCAGTAAACTTCTCCCGATTTTGCTGAGACCGGAAGGGTCCTACTGAAGAACAACCCGACTTCTAGGGTCTAAATGATGCCTCAAAGGTGCTCTCACTGTCGCGCTTCTGCCTAGTGGTCTGCGGCTGCTGAGTCTGACCTGAGTCATGTACGACCTGCTTACCTTTCCTCTTATCTCCAAACAGTCTATGCTGGGTCATCTCGATAACAAGAGCTTGCTCTAACTCCTCTCAGTAGGATGTAGCAACAAATCCCGATAAACGAACCTGAATGTACGCCGCTAAGCCCTGGTGAAACTGCGTCACCCTCTCTATGTCATTGGCAACCATATGGGGGCAGTACTCTGCTAGATGGTAAAACTCCGCCTCATACTCTAGTACAGATCGATCTCCCTGCTGGAGATTCAGAAACTCATATCGCCTCGCCGAACGAAAGGCCGCTGGAAGGTACCTCGCCACAAATGCCTCTCTGAAGGTGTCCCATGTGATGTACTGCTCCCTGATGATAGTCTGCTGAGTAGTCCACCAAGTATACGCCTGATCTCGCATATGATAAATGGCCAGCTCGGCCTTCTCCTAGTCCGAGCATGTCACATATCGGAAGGTGCTCTCTAACGTCCTGATCCAAGCTCCGGCCACGGTCGGATCCGGCCCTCCATGGAATAACGTGAACCGACCCTTTACGGACTCCGCCAGAATTGGAATCCGGGCTCGCTCCATAACGCCACCTGTAAAAGCAGATACCGTAGGGGGCACAGTGGGGAATACCGGAGCAGGGACCATGGGTGGAGCCATCGGCAGGATTGGGATGGACTCTACGGGTGGTACCGTAGGTACTGCAGGAAATCCGGGGGCAGCTAATGTAGGTGACACTGAAGGGAGCACAGGGGTATGCATCATAATCGGAGCAGTGGGGTATGCTGAAGTAGTCATAATCGGGGGAACAGTAGAATACATCGGAGCAGGTGTCCCAGGTGGAATAGTGAGGATAGCTAGAACAGGTACCACCGAGGTAACTACCGGATGCATCGGAGCAGTCGCCATAGAAGAAACGGTAGGATATGTCGGAACAGGAGTCTCCGACGGAACAGAAGGGAAAACTGAAACTGATCCCACTGGTACTGGATCTGCCAGAGGGGGTACTCCTGCTGACCCGGTGACTAATACCAGAGCGGATACAGCAGGAGGAATAATAGGGACTACCGATGGAAAAGGGGAAGAGACCATCTGAGTATGGGAATCCTGGCCGCTCAGAATATTCTGATTAGTCTGGCCACGACTAACAGACTCTGCCTCAGTAGTTCTCTCAGGTGACTCTGCAGCCTGAGACTCTAAAGTCCTCTTACGTGGTCGTCCCGGACCACGTCTCGATGCAGGAACATATGCACCCCGAGTCATTCCTGTTAAATTACTACCAAGTATTACAAACAAGATAATATGACTAACCTTACCAATTTACCTATTTGCCGTCTGGAGAGGTCCTGTGTTGCCCAGTGCCAAAGTGCAATCGCTACGATAAAACTAATCCGAACAAATCCGAAAAGACTCGTAAAACAATTAGACACTGTAAATCCACAAGTCCCAAAGGTATCCGGCAACCTGGGCTCTGATACCAAAAATAAATTGTCACGCCCCGAGACCTAGGAGACGCTGATCTAATAGAAAATCGGACAGCACCTCCCCAGTCCAGCGGACAATTTACACATGCACACAACATATATATCACAACCACGCAGTTTATATGGGCCTCATGCCCCAAATCCAAGCAGAATAACAATATATATGATAATATGCTCATAAAACCAAAACCCGAACTTACCTGAGCTTCCAGGGGGCAGGAATGCAGCAAAACCACACACATAGTCCAACATAGGACTCAAAAGTACAATGTCATAAATCATATCCCATACCACAAGTCCACGATAAATCCAGTGCAATGTAATAAAACGTAATATGGTCCTAAAACAGAAAATAGTAGATAAAACCCAAATCGAATGTAGTAGCAAGCACGGGACTGGCGACTCGGACCCTCCTGGTAGATATCAACCTTAAATCAAAAATGTATGGCAACGGTGTGAGTCCATAAACTCAGTGAATACCCAGCAGATATGCATAGTACGTTACAATAACAATAAGGGTCTACGCTAATACAGTCTCACATAAATCATAGACAAGGGTATACACTAAAGATACTAAATAAAGGTACATACCCGAATCCATATATCCTACAGAGGGTAAAATAAATCCCTATGGAACAAGTATAACAAATAATCCATGATAAACAGGTATCCAATATATGCATGTCAATCAAGTGCAGAAATCAAATGCAACAAACAATGCACGATGCAAAATATGCACATGGTGCAATGACATGTGTCACCCCTGACGCCAGTAAGGCATCGTCCACCTATCAAAAATGAACGTCCGCGTGGGTAGGGCTATGAAAACTGTACGCACCCTGCTATCACTGCTCTTGAGTGACCGAGTGGACAGGATGCTGGCGGAGGTCTCTCTCCTACCCCAAGCAATGGGGGAGTCTAGCTGTCATCTTCTCGTGTCTCAGGACGAGAAGGGATCCCTGCCTGCTACCACGCCCAGACCTACCCTCCAAATAGTGGCCGAACGGAGCAATACACGGTAAATGGACACACTCTATGGTAACCACTACCCGTGAGTGGATGTGTGTGCATATCCTCATGTAACTGACGATGGGCTCAGACTACATAGGAGCCGATGATCGTCAGTATGCAATAATGCAAGGATGGTGCATGACCCAAGCACATATAACACCCACCAAGTCCTCAATTAACACCTCAGGGTGCTAGGTATAGGTCTGGATCCTATATCATGGGATACAAGTAAACTACTTGGTAAACTAACGAAATAACCAATGATCCATCAATGTCAAATGCGAAGGGAGAATATCACTACATCGATGCACAAATATATATACGCATAACCACTACTGTGACTGTATGAAGCTAGAAGAGATATAACCTCAAAGATATGCAACGGATATCAAATACAGGAATACTAAGGCAAATATAGCAACTATTGAGACTGTATGAAGCTAAAAGATAGATAACCTCAAAGATATGCAACAAATATCAAATACAGGAATACTAAGGTAGATATAGTCAACTATTGAGACTGTATGAAGCTAATAGAGAGATAACCTCAATGATATGTAACAGATATCAAATACAGGAATACTAAGGAAGATATAGTCAACTTTGAGACTGTATGAAGCTAAAATAAAGATAACCTCAATGATATGCAACAGATATCAAATACAGGAATACTAAGGCAGATATAGTCAACTATTGAGACTGTATGAAGCTAAAAGAGAGATAACCTCAAAGATATGCAACAGATATCAAATACAGGAATACTAAGGCAGATATAGTCAACAATTGAGACTGTATGAATCTACACGGGAGATAACCTCAAGGTTAAGCAGCATGTATCAAATACAGGTATACTAAGGCAGATATAGCATACAATCTTACTGTTATTTATAACAAACCACGCATAGCAATATGACAATATCTAAAAGATAAGTCAAAGGGTACCCGCCTCCAAATAGAAGAATCCAAGTGCGAAGAGAACCCCCAGCCAATATCAGCAACAAAAATCTAAATCATGTCCCTGTATCAAGGACAGATTTAATTAGCTATTACAAAAATAATAACTAGCTAATTAATCCCTAATCCGTTCTAGGGTTGACCTAATCCGTCCCTTTCCATTTAATTACCTCCACTTAAATAGAAGGTTCCTAATTACCCCATGTAATTTATGATTAGGTTATTAGATTTAATCTCCAATTAACCCATTCAAGTTCAAATCTAATAAACATCATAAACCAAACCAACCTGTAATCGCATTCAGCTCCTCCCACAGCTCATGGCACAAGATTTCCACCTAAACAAATCTTGGTTGCAATTCTCTATATCCAAACAGACCAAATCCACAGATCTACCAAGCTAATTAGGAAATCATCTACAACATCTCTAACCTAACAGATCCAACCGCCCACCGATTTACCCAATTCTCAATTCATCCAACCTTCACGGCATGGTGTTACAAATCAAACAAAAATGACAATATTCCATACTGAAAGCAGGGAGTCCTCACCTAATAGTAGCCGACAGCCACCTCTCTGCTCCGAATCTGGTGACACCGCACGAGGAAAGAAATTCACTAATATCAACTCCTTTGCTTCGATCAAGATCTGATCAAATCAGTTGCTAACCAATTCCTGCTAGAGTAGCTATGACAATTCAACATTCAACCTTCAATTGGAGTCAACACAACCTAGAAACCCTAGGTCTTTCAACTCACCTGTTCGAGGCTAGAGGAAGAGATCGACCGTTCGGTTGCTTGGCTACGGCGATTGAAGGGTCGGCGCTGTAGCTACGGTTCGCGAAGGGAGAGGAAGGCGTCGGCTGCAGTTTAGGGCTCGCAGACGAGGAGAAGAAAATCGAGGAGGGAGGGCGGCGCGCCTGCGCTAGGGCACGTGTGAAGGGGAGAGGGAAAATGAAGGAAAGAGGTAGCGGTGGCTGCTGGCTGCGGGCTTCGTGAGGGGAGGAGAGTCTGCGCGAGGGAGAGAGGTCGCGCGGCTGCGGCTTTGTTTGCGTCTAGGGCTCGGCCGAAGGCATTAAAAACAAAAAAAAAAGGGTCGGCGAGGGAAATTTAGGGCACGGGATATTAAATGAATATCTTTTATATTAGGAAATAACTTTTCCTCAATTAATTCCTAACAAAATTATTAGATGCCCAATTAATCTCGCAACCCTTTCCAAAAATCTCAGAAAATTATTCTAAATTTTCATGTGGTTGATTTCAAATTTTTATTTCCTATTTATGATCAATATATATATATATATATATATATATATATATATATATATATATATATATTATTTTTATTAATTTAGCGTATTTTACAATTTAAAAGACAAATGATTTTCAAAATATATTTTGGAAAATGATAATATTGTATTTTAAAAAATAAAGTGTTTTTGAAAAGATAGTATTTTTTGAAAATATAATATTTTAGAAACTTCTAGTGATTCTTTTAATTTGAACTTCCACCTAAACCTGACACAGTCCTAGGAAGCTTATTGACCACAAGCTGATCTTCCTCTGAGTCTTAGGGTTTGATTCAAATGAAAAGAATTATAAAAAAATTTTAAAAATGATTTTAAAGTAATAAAAAATTATAGGATAAATTGTTCTTTTGATTAAGACTCCCCATAAGTCTGACACAATCTTAGGAATCATTATAGATCAGAAGGAAAACTTTATATGTGTCTTTAGAGTTTATCCAAATCATAAGAGCAATTAATGCATATTTTAGAAAATTATTTTTGAATGAATATGATAATTGAATAACTATTTTTTGAAAAATATTTTGAAAGACATAATAAATTTTTGAACAACATTTTTTGAAAAGTATTTTGAAAGAAATAATAATTTTTTAAAGCAAAAACCATTTTGAAAGAGATCATTTTCAAAAGGAATAATTATTGAAAAATAATTTTCAAAAGATTTGTTAAAAAAAATCGTAAAAGATAAACTCCTCCTAAACCTGATACCTTCTGGCTACCCTTGTTAACTACAAGGAACTATACCTAAGTGTCTTAAGGGAATTTAATATTGACCTAGAGGATTTGTGTCTAAGTGCAGGTCAAACAACTTTCGAAAAGATATATAATTTTTTAAATATATTTATTGGTACACACAATCATGCATGAAATTCATTAAAACATTATTATGTTTAATCACTATTTTTAAAATAGTTTTTTAAGAAAATATTCTTAGAATTTTTGAAAATATTTATCAATTTATTAGTCCTTATCATCTCACCCATTCTAAGTGTCGCAATACAAACAAGCATGGTTGCTTTATGGGTGTTGTGAGATGCTTGAATAATTTTTCTCAATTTAATTTTATATATTGTTTGACCTTGAGTTAGATTCAAATTTAACAATTAATAACTTAAAAGTAAATTTAATAATTGGCTTCCAGGTCTTGGTAAGACATAGGGACCTTGTTGGTTATCGGAACAACAACCCTTTCCTTAGACAAAGCCTTATAAAGAAATGATACTTTCAATTTACTTTTTGAGAAACTCTGGTCTGACTAGTTTAGGATGTGGCGAGGTAGCTTCGGCTAGTTCCACTTAGCTAGGTGACCAAGTCGGGTACTCCTTACCCTTCCTGACTTCCCAGACCAAGCTTCCCTAACGTACTATCATCTTGCCCCACCCTGATACTATGTTTGGCAAGTGTCAACCGATCTATTTCCGATCTAGCCATTCTAAGTTAAGCAAAAAGTAAGCTAGTATGAATGACATGGCAGATAGATACGAAGAAAAATAAACAGATGCATGAGCATGCCAGTTATGCATGTATCAATCAAGTCAGATCATTTTAATTAGATTTCAAATAAAGTATCAAATTCTCGATTTGATACAGAACGTGTGAACCCACGAATATGTCAACCCACTTTGACATATTTATTATTATCAAGTTTAATGTTTCAGTTGGATAGTATTTTACTTAGTTTCATAATTGAATATAATAAATTTAAATTTAGTTCATAAATTTGAATTTTGAATTAAGGATTGAGTTTCTAATTAAAGTTGAATTGTTAATTAAAATTTAAGATTTATTCAATTAGCTTTAAATATTTTAAGAATTATTAGAATTTGAGAATTAGATTATTAAGATTTATATTTTTGGAAGTATTTGAATTTAAGATTTAGATTAATTAAGATTTATGTTTTTAGGAATTAAATTTGAATTTATGATTTAGATTAATTAAGAATTATGTTTTTAGGAATTATGATTAATTAAGATTTAAATTTTTATGAATTAAGTTTGGATTTAAGATATGAATTATTAATTAATATTTAAGTTTTTAAGAATTATGATTAATTAAGAATAAGTTTTTAGATTTGTGATTAATTAAGATTTAAGTTTTTAAGAATTAAGTTAGGATTTAAGATTTAAATTATTAAATATGATTTATGTTTTTATGAATTGTGATTAATTATGATTTATGATTTTTAGATTTAAATAATAATTTTAGATTTAATTGCATCATTTTCATTAATTCAAAAAATCTATTACATCTATTATTTCTTTTGATTTTAGGGTTTCAATTTTATTTAATACTTCTATTTTATTTGAATTCTTATATGTTTTTTTAATTATTGCTTCAATTTTAGTGAATTCATCTTCGTCTTCAGATTCATATTCTTCATCTTCTTCAGAGTTATATTCAGAATAAATAAAAGTTGTATATTTATCTTTAAAATAAGTAGAATAATTTTTAGGATTACTAATTAAGGTTGTCTCATTATCTTCAAAATAAGTAGAATAAAAAATTAAGGAATCATAATTATCTTTAAGGTTATTAGAATTATGTTTATTTTGAGAATTATTAATTAAATTTTAGTATTATCTTTAAAATAATTAATTAAAGTTTGATTATTATTTTCTGAATTATTAATTAAGATTTGATTATTATCTTCAGAATTATTAATTAAGGTTGATTATTATCTTCGGAATTATTAAT
The DNA here is from genome assembly GCA_024364735.1 of Boesenbergia rotunda. NCBI lineage: Eukaryota > Viridiplantae > Streptophyta > Magnoliopsida > Zingiberales > Zingiberaceae > Boesenbergia > Boesenbergia rotunda. The sequence continues at coordinate 23,935 of JAGFNQ010004422.1, forward strand.
TAAGGTTTGATTATTATTTTCAGAATTAATAAAATTATTTTCAAAATTATTATATTTATTAAAAATATTAGAACTAATTTCTAAAATTATAGCATTAATGTTAAGATTAAGGAATTAATATTCAATATTCTACCATTATCAATGTTTGATTTGGTACTATTACTAGCTAATTAATCATGCAAGACATTTAGCTTACTATATAGAAAATTCAATTTACTTGAAAAATTAAATGTTATGTTTGCATGCATAGCGGTATTTTTGGAAAGAAAATTATCATATACATTTGAATCTAGGTTTACAGGAATTGTCACGCCCCGAGACTTAGGAATCGCTGATCCAATAGAAAATTGGACAACTCCTCCCCTGTCTGGCAGACAATTTACACAATACAAACATCCCACGCAATATATATATTTGGCCTCAGGCCTCCAAAATAGATAAACACAACATAAAGGCACAAGACAACTAAGTAAATCATACCTGACTGCGGACCGGTCCGACTTACGACAAATCAACCAATACATAAACCCCTTAGGGCATACTACAACCCTCATAAGACATATACAAAGTCCTAAAAGAAATATGAAATAAATACATCGCCAAGTACAAAAACAAAACCCTGTCGGCGAGATGGGTAGGGACTGACTGCTGGGCTCTTCTGGCGACTCCAAGTATTTCAGCCTGAAAATAAAAAATATATGGTAACGGTGTGAGTCCATAAACTCAGAGGATACCCAAACGGGTATACATAGTAGGTTATACTAACAATAAGAGTCTACGCTAATACAGTCTCATATGAATAATAGACAAGGGTATACACTGAAGAGACTGAATAAAGGTACATACCAGAATCCATCTATCCTGCAAAGGGTGAAATAAATCCCTATGGAACAAGTATAGCATATAATCCAAAGTAGACAAATCTTCAATATATGCATGTCAATCAAGTACAGAAATCAAATGCATCAAACAATGCACGATGCAAAATATGCACATGGTGCAATGATATGTGTCACCCATGACACCAGTTAGATCATCGTCCACCTGTCATAAATGGACGTCCGAAAGTGTAGAGCTATGACAACTGTACGCACCCTGCTGTCACTGCTCCTGAGTGACCGAGTGGACAGGATGCTGGCGGAGGTCTCTCTCCTACCCCAAGCAATGGGGGAGTCTAGCTCTCATCTTCTCATGTCTCAGGACGAGAAGGGATCCCTGACTGCTACCACGCACCGGAACCACCCTCCAAATAGTGACCGTGCGGAGCAATACAGGGCAAATGCACACACCCTATGGTAGCCACTACCCTTGAGTGGATGTGTGTACATATCCTCATGTAACTGATGATGGGCTCAGACTACATAGGAGCCGATGATCGTCAGCATGCAATAATGCAAGGATGGTGCATGATCCGAATATATATAACACTCACCAAGTCTTCAACTAACACCTCTGTGTGCTAGGTATAGGTCTGAATCCTATATCATGGGATACAAGTAATCTACTAGATATACTTAAAAAGTAACCATTGATCTATCCATGTCAAAATGCAAGAGGGAACATATCACTACATCTATGCACATATATATATACATGGCAACTATCGAGACTGTATGAATCTAAACGGGTGTTAACCTCAAGGACAAGTAGCATGTATCAAATACAGGTATACTAAGGCAGATATATCATATAACTTACTGTTATCTATAATAAACCATGCATAGCAATAAGACAATATCTAAAAGATAAGTCAAAGGGTACCCGCCTCCGAGATAGTAGATCCGAAAATAAACCCCCGTCTAAAATAATATCCGCAACGTAAATAATCGCGTCAATGTCCTGTATAGAAGCATAACAATTATTTAACTAAACTCGCATGCGATACTTAGCTAATAACTATCAAAATTAATTCGAGAGTAATCCTAGTTATTATAATCTTTTTACTTAGCCCAAGATTAGTAACCACTAGAAACCGATCCAAGCCACAATCAAATCGATACAATTCATAGATTTAAATCCAATTCCCATGGCTTTGATCGAAAATCCAAAACAGAGTAGATCCCAGCTCCATACCAACCCAAACAGATAAATGAACTAAACATCTAAATCAAATTCCCAACACCAATAATCCATATCATCACAGCAGCTTCTTCCTCACCAATCCAACACCAAAACAGAGATTCATCCTTACCATTACCTTTATGGTTTGTCCCAGCCGAAGAAGTAATTGGCTACACAAACCCAAACTGTCATCCGAACAATCTAACTCATATGATATGAACATAGCAAATTAATGGTTGTTTTTACTCATCCAAAAATCAACAATCCAAACACTATACACACCTAATCTGGCACACCAACTCCACAGATGAGATTGAGAATTCAACTAGGGCACACAAGGCATCCTAATCCAGTGTACATGCTTCTCAATCCTTGACTTCAATCCCTCTCTTTGTCTATCATTGATGGCAAGCCCCCCTGTTGATGCTCGACAATTCTTGCGAGGCGGAGATCACAGGAGTGGAAGAGAAATGCTCGGCTTCGACTTGCTTGCGCGAGGAGAGGAATCGATAATCCCCATTTGCTTACGATGCTGCAATAGCGAGGGAGAGGGAGTCGGCAGTTGGGTGTTGCGGCTATCAACTCCAACGAAGGGTAGTAGTCAGCGGAGATGGTGATGGTGTCGCCGCCCGTGTGGAGAAAGCAGAAAGCTTCGCATCGACACGAGGAGGAAAGAGATCGAGCGATGAGGAGGAGGAAGGGCGGCGCCCTTGTGGTTGTTTCGCGTGCACGAAGAGGGGAGGAAGGAGAGGGCGAAGGTGGGGGTTCGGCGAGGCTGCCCGAGGGAGTCTAGGGCACGACACACAGGGGAGAGGAGGAAAGATTAACTTATAAAGGATGGCCTTTTTTTCGAAAAGGTCCTCCAATCTCAGCAATCCCAATCATGCCATTAGGGTAGGGTTATTAACAGTTTAACCCTCTAAATACACCTCATATCTCTAAGGTTAAATATTTTATCAGCTTAACCCTTCGTAGTTTAAGAATTCACCAAAAACTTTTTCTCTATTCCAGTAAATCTTAAATCTTCCACATAAATATTTCAAAAAATTTATTCTACGGGTTTTTAATTGCCGTATTTAACAGGAATATTCTTGTAAGAATTAAAATTTGGTACCTTCTTTACATTTTTCCCATTTCTTGGCACTTTGGACCCGCTTATCCTCCAGTCTGGACATTGGTTCTTGTAGAGCCAATGTTTTTGGCACTTGAAGCACATGATGTGGCTCTTATCCTTCTGGGATCCTGGCGCAGGTACCTCTGTTACCGTCGATAACATTCGAGTCTTACGAGTAGGACACTAGTTTTTATAGTGCCCTCTCTCCCTGTACTTGAAACATAATATGTGAAATTTAAAATTAGACATAATAAAATAAATATACCTCTTTCACCCTTGACTCCCCCTCAATTCTTGGCCATCTTGCTTCTTCGGCGGTGAGTCTGATCAAAGCTACCAAGCGCCTGGGAGCACTCAAGGGCCTGAGATGCTTCAGGTGCCTGGTATGTTGGGTGCCTGGGATGGACACCCTTAACCTAGGGCGCCCTCCATACAGGGTGCCTAATTTGATCCAGGCGCCTGGGAAGCCCTTTCCTAGGTACTTATTTTCTTGCATTTGCTCTCCTATCATGCCTCCGACTCTAGGTTCCTGTAAGACAAACAAACACAAGACAAAATAAATAATCTTAAGCCTTAATGATTGATAGCCAGAGCTGTCTGGTTCTAACTTTGGATTTCAAATGAATCCTAGGTCAAACCGATGCCTACTGTTCCTTTTCCGGGGAGCACGTCCTCACCTACTCCACTCTGGAGAAGTTACCCTTTGCCAACAGGGACCTTCGGTTAGACTTTTGCTCAGCCTCCGAGACACCCGGATCTCGAGACATCCGAACCTCGACCCGTCTATAACACCCAATAATTTTGGTGAATTATTAGGAATTTTTCTGAATTTTATAGCATTTTTTCGGATTAAAATAAAAAGAAAAAAAATAAGGGGTCGGGTGGGGTTTGATCCCGCAACCACAAGGCAAAGAAAGCCCTTAAGGGCATCCGGATAACCAAAAGGGCAAGGGTATCAAGCACAGAAACGAAAGGATTGAAATAATGTTAAGGTAAGTTAGGCTTTTTCATGAAGAGGTATTTAAACTTCAACTTAAGTTGTGTTAAGACCCCTTTTAGGGTTTCGGGAGGCCGCGCGAGCAGAGGTGAGGAGGCTGCGAACACAGGAAAAAAGTGGGAGTTTTCTTCCTCCTCCTTCTTCCTCTTGAAGTAGAGAACCTAGGGCTCCTTCCCTAGGGCCAAGGAGTGAAGTTTCCTCGCAAGGAAAGAGAAGAGGAGCCCTACGCTAGGATTTGCGAGATACTTAGTGAGTTTTCTTCAAGAAAAGGGTAAGTAAATCACTCACCTGCAATAGAAGTAGTTTCGTATGTAGATTCTCGTTGTAGAACCGTGATTTTGTGATCTAAGTGCATACTTTGAGAACATTGTCTTATTGTGTGATTTAAGTTTCTAAAGAATATATGTTCTTATCATAGAACTTGAATTTGACTAGGTTTGTATGTGTGATCTAAGTATGATAAGACCAAGTTCTTGAAAAGTCCCAAAAATGAGTTTTGGGTTAAGGGCACGCAAGGTGCTCGATGAAAGTTCCAAGTAAGAAAGGTAAAGTTTGTAGTGTAAAATTTATGCAAAAAGAAAGATAGCTTGATAAGTATAAGCATATTGAGTAAGAAAGTATTTTACTTTTGTAAAATGACATGTACCGGGCAAATGAGAGGCTCATAGAAAGTTAGAAGAAAACTCTAATAGGGTGCGGTGGCTAGCTACCCCGAAACCTATTAGGGATGCGCGCATTGGTACATTGATACTATGGTACAGTGTCAAGGCCTGAGAATGTTGATTATTATTTTGAAGTATATGAGTATATGTAAGTGTTTCAATTTCCTTGAGTGCATGTTTTTGGTTATGTATGTTGACATGGTTATGTTATAAGCATGTTAAAGAGAAAGAGCAAAGAAGTTAGTGTTTTAAAGTATGGAAATGTATCATTAGTAAGTTTCAAAAGAAATCATGAGCATGTTAAGTTTGCAAGTGTTTTGATGCTAGTAAATGTTTTCAAGCATGATTGAGCATGATAAGTGTATGAAAGTTCCCATGTGCAAATATTTCCAAGTGCATGTATTTTGAAGCAAACATTCTTTGAAATGAGCATATTTATTATCGATAACATGGATTTGTGAGTAAGGATTTACTTACTAAGCAATTCGCTTATTAGTTGCATTTCCTTCTATTGCAAATAAAGGTAAAGAAAAAGCATAAGCTATGGAGGTGAACGGGACTTGCATTAATGTTCAGTGGCGGCAGAACCGTGGAAGAGATCTTTGGGATAAGTCTTAGAGGCGTTTTGATTTATAGAAACTCATGGTTAATGTTTTGGATTGGTAGGATGTGATCACCTTATTTAAACTTTACATGGAGTCAAAGTTAGGTACAAAGTTAGTAGAGATTGCATGTGTTTTGATAAGTTTGTTAAATTTCGTAGAAATCCTAATTTCAAGTTATTGTATTCGTTTTGAGTTGTTAAGATGCTTATAAAACTAGTATGGAGTTTAGATTTGGAGTTGTTTCATTGTATGTCTTGAAAGTATATGATTTGTGGATCAATGATTTTCAGATCTGAAATGCAGGTTTTTCAGGCGTGCCAGTCGACTGGTTCAGAACCAGTGACTGCGATATCGAACATAATCTTCTGTTCGATGCACCAGTCAACTGGCTATCTATCAATCGACTGGTACCATTGAAAAGAAAGTGTTGTAGGGCAGATGGTTAGTGCTTTAGTTTTACAACTAAGAGGTCTAGGGGTCAAATCCTTGTAAAGCAAATAAAATGAAAGTTTTTTTAAAAAAGAAAAAAATCAGAGCAAGTTAAGGGAAGTCAAGTAGTTGTAACCTAAGGCTAAGAATAAGGTAAAGTTAAGGTTAAGTAAAAGTGACGTCCGCTTTAATGGAGAGAAGTTAAGGTGGGTCGTCACAGAGTGGTATCAGAGCAAAAGGTTCCACCCCTCCACCACACTAATATCAAGCATCAATCCTGCCGCCTGCCAAGTAAGAAGTTCATATGTTGTAGTTTTGTATGCTTTTCATTATTGACTGCTAGTTATCAATAAGTGCATGATGATAAGGAAGTATGTTAGTATTATTATATGTTATTATGTGCATCATCAGTATATGCTATATGTCTATGATGATATGAGTAGAATGATAGTGAAGTAATGAACTGCCCTTATTGATGAAATGCCCTTATTGAAGTAATGTCTTGTGTCTATGAGTATGATGATAAGTAATGTCCAGTTTTTCTTTATGATATAAAGGAAGAGAATGCCAAGATGACGTCCTAGAAAGGCCCAAAATGAGGAGCAAGCTCCTAGAGGGCAAGAGACAACATAGTCTCTTTATGATATAGAGTAAGAGAATGTCAAGAGGACGTCCTAAAGGGCAAGAGGCAACAAAGTCAGTACCACCACCAAATCTTTTAGAGGTGGTGGCTCGGTTACAAAGGTAAGTAGTAGAATAGCAGCAAGTTATTGCCACCATGATGACTAACTAGTAGGCCGCTCCCATTACCCTGCTAGTGGAGAATGTAGTAGCACCAGTTGTGACCGACGATCCATCGGTTACATCTATAGTCCCGGCAAGGGGGGGGGTAAGGCAAGAAGCGTACCTCATTCAGTAGAAGAAACTGAAGCCAGGGAACTTCCCAGGCACAAGCAAACCATGGGATGCTTAAGCATGGTTCAAAACGTTGGAAAGAATAGTAGGGCTACTGGACTGGCATGAGGTAGAGAAGATAAAGTGTGCATCTTTCTGACTTACGGGAGATGCTAGGATGTGGTGGGAGAAAGTTAAGGCCAAGAGAAATATCAGCTAGATGACATGGGCCGACTTCGAGACTGAGTTCTTCGAAGAATAGTTTCACATGCGAGTAACCAACAAGCATTACGACGAATTCACGGAGTTCAGACAAGGAGACTTATCCGTGGATGAAGCAGTGAAGAAGTTTAATCGGTTAGCTCGTTTGTGCCCAGAGCTAGTTAGCACAGAAAAAGAGATAGTCAGGCTAATGCTCAAGATGTTAAGGCCTGAGATAGCGTTAAATGAGGCTAGCGGTGTTAAGAGGCCGCAAACCTCCGAAGAACTGATAAGTAGTGCTTTGATCACTGAGCACTACTTAAACAGTATAAAGGCCACCAGAAATATTGAACGATGAAGTTCTTAACAACTTTACCGTCGGGGGAAGTAATGGCATCTACTGAGAGGCTGAGGGCAGTACCAATCTGGATTTCCATCCGAGAGCTCTATAGTGACTTGGTAGTCCTTGAGATGAAGGATTACAATGTCAATTTAGGGATGGACTTCTTGAGCAAGTATGGTGCTTCTATAGACTCCCGCCAGAGGAAAGTCAAGTTCACACCAGAAGCAGAACCTCCATTTGAGTTTATTGGAGACCCAAAGAGGAAGACAAAAAGGTTCTTATCTACCTTACAAGCTCAGAGAATGTTAGAGAAGGGGTGCTCTGGTTTTCTAGCTCATATAGTGGATGCAAGTCAAGGAGAAGGGTTGAAGAGTGAAGAAGTGAGGGTAGTCTGTGACTATCCTGAGGTGTTTCCTAAAGAGTTACCAGGACTCCCTCCCAATCGGAAAATTGAGTTTGAAATCGAGTTGTCCCCAGGAACCAACCCAATTTCGAAGGCACCTTATCGCATGGCGCCAGCAGAACTGAAAGAATTGCAAGAACAATTGCAAGAGCTGCTTGACAAGGGTTTCATCCACCCTAGTCATTCACCTTGGGGAGCTCCTGTATTGTTCGTCAAGAAGAAAGATGGATCTATGCGAATGTGCATAGATTATCGAGCTTTGAATAAGGTAACCATCAAGAACAGATATCCTTTGCCAAGGATAGATGATTTATTTGATCAGTTGAAGGGAACCACAGTATTCTCCAAGATAGATCTGCGATCAGGTTACCATCAGCTCAGAGTGAAGGAGAGTGATATGCTAAGGACTGCTTTCGGTACAAGATATGGGCACTATGAGTTTGTGGTCATGCCCTTTGGAGTGACAAACGCCCTTGCGACTTTTATGGATCTAATGAATAGAGTGTTCAACGATTTTCTGGACAAGTTCGTCATTGTCTTTATTGATGATATCCTAGTGTATTCAAAGACTCAGGAAGAACATGACGAACACCTGAAGATGGTATTGCAAACCTTACATCAGAAGGAGTTGTACGCCAAATTCTCAAAGTGTGAGTTTTGGCTTGACCAGGTGGCATTCCTAGGCCACATCATTTCCAAAGAAGGCATTATGGTAGACCCAGCCAAGATTGAAGCAGTTAGTAACTGGAGTCGACCAACGAATGCTAGTGAGATCAGAAGTTTTCTGGGTTTGGCAGGGTACTACAGAAGGTTTGTAGAGGACTTTTCAAAGATAGCTTCTCCACTTACAGCCCTTATCAGAAAGAATAAGAAGTATGAGTGGACTGAGGGCTGTGAGCAGAGCTTCCTTGAGTTGAAGAAGAGACTGACCAGCACTCCTATCCTTACAGTACCCGAAGGTGATAAGAGCTTTGATATATACAGTGATGCATCAAAGCTAGGACTTGGAGCAGTCCTTATGCAAGAAGGCAAAGTCATAGCTTATGCTTCTAGGTAACTCAAGGACTATGAAAAGAATTACCCCACTCATGATCTGGAGTTGGCAGCTGTAGTCTTCGCTCTAAAAATATGGAGACATTATCTGTATGGAGTGCAGTGCAAGATTTATACAGATCACCAGGGTCTGAAATATTTCTTCACTCAGAAAGACCTCAATATGAGACAGCGAAGGTGGCTTGAGTTAGTGAAGGATTATGACTGTGAGATCCTTTACCACCCTGGTAAGACAAATAAAGTAGCAGATGCACTAAGTAGAAAGACTTGTGCCACTTTGATGTCCTTGTCATCATTATCACCACCATTAGAGAAGGAAATATTAGATTATGGAGTTAAGATCATTTATGGGCAGTTAGCTCTATTGACACTAAAGTCAACCTTGCTTGAAGATATATAGAAAGAGCAAGCTGAGGATTCTGATATCCAAAGGATCAAGCAAGAGATACAAGAAGGAGAAAGTAAAGAGTTTAGAGTATCTGATAGTGAGATACTCTATTATGGTGATCTTTTATGTGTCCCCAATAGTGAAGAGCTGAGAAAGAATATTCTTGAAGAAGACCATAGAACTCCCTACTCAATGCACCCTGGTTCCACTAAGATGTACCAGGACTTGAAAAGAAGATTTTGGTGGTCCGGAATGAAAAGAGACATAGCTAAGTATGTCAGCACCTGCCTGACATGTCAGAGAGTTAAAGCAGAACACCAGAGACCAGGAGGTGTCCTACAACCCATTCAGATTCCAGAGTGGAAATGAGAAGACATAGCCATGGATTTCATAGTGGGTCTACCAAAGACAACTAATGGCTATGATGCTATTTGGGTAATAGTAGACAGATTGACCAATCTGCCCACTTCTTGGCAATCAAAGTGTCTTATTCGATTGAAAGATTAGCCCAGCTATATGTACAGGAAGTGATCTGACTACACGGAGTCCCAAAGACCATTATCTCTGATAGAGATGGTCGTTTCACTTCACACTTTTGGGAGTGCGTACAGACAGCGCTAGGCACCAAACTGAAGTTTAGCATAGCTTTCCATCCCCAGACTGATGGACAGACAGAGAGAGTGAATCAAATTCTAGAAGATATGCTCAGAGCTTGTGCACTAGATTTCAAAGGCAGTTGGTGCAAATATTTATGTTTAGCTGAGTTTGCCTACAACAATAGCTACCAAGCTACTATTGGTATAGCACCCTATGAAGCTCTTTATGGTAGGAAGTGTAGATCTCCCCTCTGTTGGTATGAAGGTAGTTAGAAGAAAGAAATGGGGTCTCAGACTGACCTTATAGATGATATCACAGAAGCTATAAAGAGCATCTGCCAGAGAATAGAAGCTGCTCAGAGTAGGCAGAAGAGTTATGCCGATGTACGCCATAGACCGTTAGAGTTTGAAGTTGGGGATACAGTTTTCCTCAAAGTATCTCCTATGAAGGGTGTAATGAGATTCGGCAAGAAAGGCAAGCTAAGTCCTCGATACATAGGACCCTACCTAGTGACGAAAAGAGTTGGCAAAGTAGCTTATGAGTTGGAGCTACCTCCAGAGATGTCAGCAATACACAATGTGTTCCATGTCTCAATGCTAAAGAAGCATATCCCAGATGTCAACCAAGTGATTGGGCCACAGATGGTACAAGTTCAAGAAGATCTCAGTTGTGAATGTCGACCTATTCAGTTAATAAATCGAGCAGATAAGAAGCTGAGGAACAAAGTGGTACCACTAGTAAAAGTCTTATGGCTGAATCAGAAGTATGAAGAGGCAACTTAGGAATCAGAAGATAGCATGAGGTAAAGATATCCAGAGCTGTTCTAAGTTCGAGGATGAACTTTTTATGAGGTAGGGAGGATTGTAACACCCAATAATTTTCGTCAATTATTAAGAATTTTTTTGAATTTTATAGCATTTTTTCGGATTAAAATAAAAAGAAAAAAATAAGGGGTCGGGTGGGGTTTGATCCCACGACCACAGGGCAAAGCAAGCCCTTAAGGGCATCCGGATAACCAGAAGGGCAAGGGTATCAAGCACAGAAAAGAAAGGATCGAAATAATGTTATAGGTAAGTTAGGCTTTTTCATGAAGAGGTATTTAAACTTCCACTTAAGTTGTGTTAAGACCCCTTTTAGGGTTTCGGGAGGCCGCGCGAGCAGAGGTGAGGAGGCTGTGAAAACAGGAAAAAAGGGGGAGTTTTCTTCCTCCTTCTTCTTCCTCTTGAAGTAGAGAACCTAGGGCTCCTTCCCAAGGGCCAAGGAGTGAAGTTTTCTCGCAAGGAAAGAGAAGAGGAGCCCTACGCTAGGATTTGCGAGATACTTAGTGAGTTTTCTTCAAGGAAAGGGTAAGTAAATCACTCACCTGCAATAGAAGTAGTTTCGTATGTAGATTCTCGTTGTAGAACCGTGATTTTGTGATCTAAGTGCATACTTTGAGAACATTGTCTTATTGTGTGATTTATGTTTCTAAAGAATATATGTTCTTATCATAGAACTTGAATTTGACTAGGTTTGTATGTGTGATCTAAGTATGATAAGACCAAGTTCTTGAAAAGTCCCAAAAATGAGTTTTGGGTTAAGGGCACGCAAGGTGCTCGATGAAAGTTCCAAGTAAGAAAGGTAAAGTTTGTAGCGCAAAATTTATGCAAAAAGAAAGATAGCTTGATAAGTATAAGCATATTGAGTAAGAAAATATATTACTTTTGTAAAGTGACATGTACCGGGCAAATGAGAGGCCCATAGAAAGTTAGAAGAAAGCTCTAATAGGGTGCGGTGGCTAGCTACCCCAAAACCTATTAGGGATGCGCGCATTGGTACATTGATACCATGGTACAGTGTCAAGACCTGAGAAAGTTGATTATTATTTTGAAGTATATGAGTATATGTAAGTGTTTCAATTTCCTTGAGTGCATGTTTTTGGTTATGTATGTTGACATGGTTATGTTATTAGCATGTTAAAGAGAAAGACCAAAGAAGTTAGTATTTTAAAGTGTGGAAATGTATCATTAGTAAGTTTCAAAAGAAATCATGAGCATGTTAAGTTTGCAAGTGTTTTGATGCTAGTAAATGTTTTCAAGCATGATTGAGCATGATAAGTGTATGAAAGTTTCCATGTGCAAATATTTCCAAGTGCATGTATTTTGAAGCAAGCATTCTTTGAAATGAGCATGTTTATTATCGATAATATGGATTTGTGAGTTAGGATTTACTTACTAAGCAATTCGCTTATTAGTTGCATTTCCTTCTATTGCAGATAAAGGTAAAGAAAAAGCATAAGCTATGGAGGTGAACGGGACTTGCATTGATGTTCAGTGGCGGCGGAACCGTGGAAGAGATCTTTGGGATAAGTCTTAGAGGCGTTTTGATTTATAGAAACTCATGGTTGATGTTTTGGATTGGTAGGATGTGATCACCTTATTTAAACTTTACATGGAGTCAAAGTTGGGTACAAAGTTAGTAGAGATTGCATGTGTTTTGATAAGTTTGTTAAATTTTATAGAAATCCTAATTTCATGTTATTGGATTCGTTTTGAGTTGTTAAGATGCTTATAAAACTAGTATAAAGTTTAGATTTGGAGTTGTTTCATTGTATGTCTTGAAAGTATATGATTTGTGAATCTTTGGAAATGGTTTTCAGATCTGAAATGCAGGTTTTTCAGGCGTACCAGTCGACTGGTTCAGAACCAGTCGACTGCGATATCGAACAGAACCTTCTGTTCGATGCACCAGTCGACTGGCTATCTATCAGTCGATTGGTACCATTGAAAAGAAAGTGTTGTAGGGAACATGGTTAGTGCTTTAGTTTTACAACTAAGAGGTCTAGGGGTCAAATCCTTGCAAAGCAAATAAAATGAAAGTTTTTTTTTTAAAAGAAAAAAAAATCATAGCAAGTTAAGGGAAGTCAAGTAGTTGTAACCTAAGGCTAAGAATAAGGTAAAGTTAAGGTTAAGTAAAAGTGACGTCTGCTTTAAGGGAGAGAAGTTAAGGTGGGTCGTCACACCGTCTCTACTTTTGTCCGAAGTGCTCACTCAGCTATGTCTTTTGCCCGATCCTTGATCAGGACTTCATGCCCAATTCCTCGAACCAAGACTTTGGTGTCCAAACATTGGCCTGACCTTCATGCCTAATCCGCGACCAGGACTTCGTGCCTAATTCCCCGAACAAGGACTTCATGCCCAACCCTCAATCAGGTCTTCGATGCCCAACCCTCGGTCAGGTCTTCGTGCCCAATTCCCTGAACTAGGACTTCGCACCCAACTTCATTCAGTAGGACTTCATGCCCAACTTCATCCATCTAGCTTCACTCACTAGGACCTAGATATTGGTGCAAAAAGCATCAAACATGTACAGTCAACCTCTGGTGACATGTATAGTCAACCTCTGGTGTTTCGATGTTTGACAAACAGGAGCTGATGTTCTATAGGGAAAACCCAGGTTTGATTAGTTTGACAAAGGATTAGCTAAACAGGACCTGATGTTTGTTAGAAAGAATAGTACCCAGGGTTGGTTAGTTTGACCAAAGGGCTAGCCAAATAGGACTTGATGTTTGATAGAGTTATAAGTACCCAGGGTTGGTCAGTTTGACCAAAGGGCTAGCCAAATAGAACCTGATGTTTGGCAGAGTTATGAGAACCCAGGATTGGTCAGTTGACCAAGGGATTAAGCAAACCAAACTTGAGGTTTGGTAGAGAGATTATTCTTACCTGAAGTTTGGAAGAAAGAAGTCTAGTCAAGATTAAGATGACTAGCAAAGAAGTCCTTATCAAGGCATGAAATCCTGGTGAGAGAAGTTGGGTCTTAGTGAGTGAAGCTTGGTGGAAGAAGTCTTGGTGAGTGATGCTGGGCAAGAAATCTTGGTCTAGGGGATTGAACATGAAGTCCTGGTCGGGGATCGGGCAACGAAGACATTGCCAAGCGAGGACTACGGACAGAAGTAGAGACGGGTTGAGGATCGAACGCCTCGAGATCCAGGAGTCTCGTAGGACGAGCACGAAGTCTTGGTCCGGGGGACCGAGCAAAAGACTTTGCTGAGCGGGGATTGTGGACAAAAGTAGAGACAGGTCGAGGATCGGACGTCTTGAGATCCGAGTTCTCGGAGGCCGAGCAAAAGTCCAACTGGAGGTCTCAGTTGGCAAAAGGTAGCTTCTCCGGATTGGAGTAGGTGAAAAACGCGTTCCTTAGAAAGTGGAACAATAGGCGTCGGTTCGACCTAGGATTTTAGTTGAAATCCAAAAGACAGAACCAGACAACTCTGAATGTCAATCAACTAAGGCATAAGATTGTTTGTCTGTTTATTGTTTGTTTGTTGTCTTGCTGGTACCTGGAGTTGGAGTCAAGATAGGAGAACCAACACAAAACAAAAACAGGCTTGGAAAAAGGTTCCTAGGTTCCTGAATGGAATTAGGCACCTAGAACCCAGGCGCCTGAAAGCAATTCAAGCACCTGGGATGGGAATCTTGTCTCTGCGTTGAGTTCACCATTTGGATTAGCTTAGACCAGTTATTAGGCACCTCAATGGGCTCTAGGGCGCCCTAATACTGTGTACAAATAGGGGTGCCAACCCCTTAGTTGAATGATTAAGTTTTAGATCTGCTTATTCATTCTGTGCGAAGCAAAAGCGCTAAGTCAATGCTTTGCGACCAAGGAGGCTCCAGGAAGAAGTGTAATGCACTTTGGACTTTCGGATTGGCCGGATCTTCGTTTCTGTTGGTTCGCTTTTAATTTTCAAGTTATTTTTCAGTTTATCTTTTTATACTTGTAAAATCATACTATAAGACGGGTTTTCTCCGCCTTTGGAAATTCTGGAAAGGAGACCACCATTGTTGGGATTCCTAGTCGCACATGGGAAACCTCTCCATATCCCTGGATTAAAATTTTTCAATCCGAATGGAGAACTATTTCCCACACGACCGACTCATCGTCGTGCTAACCGATTCGAGCGACCACTTGAACAACCAAGTTGTTCTAGCAATCAAACTCGTCCAACCGATTAGCCGCGGAATAGACGATGAGTGGATGGTCAGTTTTTGTGTTTATCATCGGGGTCCAAGATAATTAATCACAATTAATTAAACAATAATCAACATGCAATTAATTATCAATAATCAAATAAGATCAAAGGAACCAAAAGAGAAGATATACCTTCCCGTTTACCTCGCGATCTTCTACTGTATGACCCCACCTCTTCTTGGATGTCGTGTGGGTGACGATCTACCAAGAAACGAAGCCACCAAGACCAAAGCAAAGCCTCCTTTTCCTTCCCTCTTCCTTGCACCGAAAACCCTAGCCACTAGGGTTTCGGCCACCACCTTCCACCTTGTTGCCACCGGCCAAAAGAGAGAGGACAAGTCCTCCTTTGCTCGCCCTAGCAAACACTAAGGAGGGTGAAGGAAGGAGGAAGAATTAAAGAAATAGAGAAATAAATCTCCCTTTGCTCCAAACCCTAGCCGCACTCTTCTCTTCTTCCTTCCCTTGCCGCCGGCGCCATGTGCTTCCAAAGCACCGCCGGCGCCATGTGCTTCCAAAGCACCACCGGCTTGCAACCTCTTCCTCCTTCTCTGTTGTGCATAACCAGGAGGAAGAAGAGAAGGAAGAAGATGATGAGTAAACTAAAAAGAAGAAGAAGATGAAGCTACTTCTCCTATCCTTTCTCCTTCTTGTCGACGGCGCCGCAAACCACCCACTTGTGGTTACCACCGGTGGCTTCTCCTCCCTCTCTCGTGTGCGCCGAACACAACTAGGTGGTGCACTCCTTGTTGAAGCCCCACGCCCAAAGGAAAAGAGGAGAAGGTGATGAGAAGAGAGGATAAAACCTTCTCTTCTTCTTCCTTTGCACCGGCGCCACTCCAACCCTAGGAGAGAGAGAGAGAGGGGAGAAGAGAAAATAGAGAGAGGCTTTAGGGTTCTCTTAGATGCCTTGGTCTCATGACACATGAGGTATATATAGGCAATAATAGGGACTATGAGGAGGAGTTGGGTCTTGGCCACCCAATGGATCAAGCCCCGATCCATTAATGATGATCCATTCCACTAGAGGATCATCATTGATCTACCTCAGCAACCCCCATATTTAAATATGAGCTTCACATATTATGAGTACAAAATTCTCCCCATGATTAAGATATCGAATGTCCATTAATTAATTAAATTACTGATAATTTAATTAATTAACATCTAACTCCAAGAGTAGTACCACTCAACCTTATCATCATGTCGGACCAAGTTCACCTACAGGATTTAACATGATGAGCTTTATGAGCTCCTCAAGGGGACATCATTAACCTGACTCACCAGGACATGATTTCCTTTTATAATCAACAACACACTATGTAAATAATATTATTTCCCAACTTACCGGGCCTATCGATTTAACAAATAAATCTCGCCCACTAGTAAATCAAAGAAATAAATATTAAGTACATGTGCCCGATATTATATCGGGATTAAGAGCATGTACTCCATAATATCTGAGGTCTGATTCAATTATATAGTCAGTATAAATTGAATCATCTCTATATCGGTTCTACTCAATACACACAATGTGTACTAGTGTAATTGTATGATTAAGATAAACCAATACAAAATTACACTACAACCATGCCAATGGTTTGTCCAAAACCATCTCGGTTGTGAGCCTCTACTTACACTCTATAAGGGACTAATAACATGATCTTCTGTGTGACATCACATACCATGTTATCTACAATGTAAAGTATTAGACAATATACACATAAATAACTAATATAAACACGCAAACAGTGATCATGTGATTCTCATTTCGAAATGTAGATGTCTATATAAATGCAAGACTTTTAGTATACTCACGCCGAGTACATAGGCCTTGGACGTACAAACCCTGGGGGGTTGGGAACCAAGTAAATAAATCATGCGTGTCTACTGTATTTGTTATCTTTTACTTTTATTATTCCGTTGTGCTACTAACGATGTGATTACGAAGTTGAACGAACAAAATACTCAAAGATGAAACGAAGTAGGTGCCGGTCGATAGAGGTGGCGGGGGTCAATATTGACTCGTAAATCTTGTCGCAAGTTCGTTGGAAAACTCGTCGTTTATCTCTCTATCAGGGTTAGTACGCAGCGGAAAATAAAAATAAAGAGAAACAATGGACAAGAGACAAGCGGGTTTTACTTGGTTCCCCCCAGGGTCAGTACGTCCAAGGCCTAAGCACTCAATTGTGAGTCCACTAATGGTCTCCTTTCTGGAGGCGGAGAAACCCATCTTACAATTCAGAGTTACAAGCAAAAAGATAGTAAATAACTTTAACTTGAAAATGAAAAGCAAACCAAACAAAAAGTTGAAGATCCTGCCAATCCGGAAGTCTGAAGTGCCGCGCACTTCTTCCTGGAGCCTCCTTGGTCGCAGAGCTTCACCTTGAGCACTTTTGCTTTGCACAGACTGCTTTATCGGATGTGGAAATTGATATTTGAGTTGAGGGGTCGAAGCCCCTTTTTTAATAGCTTCTCGGGTGCCCTAGAGGCCTCTGAGGCACCTAAGTACGGTCAAACTTGATCCGTAATCACGAACTTCGCTGATGGGATAAAGGCTCCTTCCCAGGCGCCTCACATGACTCAGGCATCAGTTAAGCCTCAGGCGCCAGCCACGTGGTCAAAACTTAACCCAAGGTCGCAGGCCTTCCCAGGCGCCTGATCCATACAGGGCGGCTGGGTTATCATGCACCTGACTTCATTCTGGCGCTTGGGAATCCTTTTTCCAGTCGTCTTGTTTTGTGTTCTGCTTTCCTATCTTGCCTACAACTCCAGGTATTTGCAAGACAACAAAACACACAAACAAAGCAAATAATCTTAAGCCTTAGTTAAGTTGGTTCTGACTTTGGATTTCACCCGAAACCCTAGGTTGAACCGATGCCTAATGTTCCCTTTCTCGGGAAACGCGCCCTCACCTACTCCACACTGGAGAAGTTGTATTTGCTAACCGAAACCTCTGGTTGGACTTTCGCTTAACCTCCGAGAACCCGAATCTTGAGACGTCTGACCTCGACTCATCTCTACTTCTGTTCGTGATCCCCGCTCGACTAAAGCTTTTGCCAACCGGGGACCTCCAGCTGGACTTTTACTTGACCTCCGAGAACTCAAATCTCGAGATGTCCGACCTCGACCCATCTCTACTTCTGTCCCACAACCCTCGCTCAGCAAAGACTCCATTGTTGGGACCGGGTGCATGTTGACAAGGATACGGGTTCGTAAATTTTAAAATTATTTACGTGCAGCGGAAGAATTAGCATAATAATTTCTCAAATTATTTTAACCACGTATCTAGCATGCAACCTTATGGTGTGTGGACATGATCATAAATTAAAATTTTGCAGAAAAAGTAAACTAATTTACTTTATACCTCTCGTAACTCGAAGTAAGGGACGAGATTCAACCGTAGCGTCCCTTGGAAGCTCCGCCTCTATTCGCGTCCACGCCGAGTTCTCTTCGGGATGACTTTGCAAAGCCACGAGTTTTGTGCCGACGAGAACTACTAGATTCTCTAAAGGCACAACTAGAAGATCAAGAGAGAAGATAGGAAACTAACCACCAAGAAACGGAATCTAAATTCCGGGAAGGAAGGAGATGTCACCCGCTTCTTCTTCTTCTTCTTTGGCTTCTACTTGGTGGAGTCGACTCACGCCAACCCTAGGGTTGTGTGAGGTGCACCGGCCCTAGCACTCAAGGAGGGCGCCGGCCCTAGGATGCAAAGAGGGTGCCGGCCCTAAGGGGAAGAGAGGGAGAGAATAAGAGAGAGAGGGAGAGCTACTAAATCTCTTGATAACTCAATTGATTGGAATTCAAGGCTTGCCTTTGGTTCCATTATATAGTAGTCTCTCCCTAGCCAAGTCTCCCCTTTAACGGAATTAACGGAATAAATTTTCATAAGAAATTTATCTTATAAATTTTCTTTATGAATTATTCCGTTTAAGCCAAGTTTTATTATAACTAACTTTATAATAAAACAAATATATCTCTCCTTTTATTATGGAATAAATTTTACAAGAAATTTATAAATCTTCTTATTATGGAAAAATCAATTCATAATTGATTTTATAAAATTAAAATAAACCATTCCATGGATCATTTTAATTTCCATAAAAAGAATAAATTTCTATAAATTTATTTATATAAATTTCTTTATACAAATTTATTTATCCATAATTTATAAAACAAATCGTGCTAGATTTATTTTATTAATTAAACCAATTAAATTGGTTTCCCCCAATTATGTGGCCGGCCAAACCAAAGGGGGTTGGCACCCTCTTTGGCCGGCCAAACCGAGCCAAACCGATCGCGAATTAAACTCATTTAATTCGCCCAATAAGCCTTCAAAAGACTTAGCCATTTTAAGTTTCCGTTGCGCCTCTGATTAACTCAGATTCGACTTATTTCTCTTGAACGGAAAATCCAATTTTCAACTCGTTTTAAATCCTTCGGATTACTCGTAGTGTGTGTGACTAAATAGGCTTTCGATTTATGTTGGCCGTCTATAATCAACCAATTATAGAACGATCATGAGTGGCACCTAGTAGTACATCATGACCCCCAATTAATCGAAAGATCAACGGTTGACCTCAGAAGTAATTCTGAAACCCTTCAGCAGCTCTAATGAATCGTGCCTCATTCCCTTCACCATCTTATACCCACTTGGTTCAGGACACGGTCTATTTGTGTCAGTCCCCACTAGGCTGACTACGTCACACCTAGCCCAAGTAGTGTCTTTCTCATCCTTCGGATTTCTAATTACTCTCATGTATTTAAGAGACTCACACTCTAAACATGATATGCTCTGGCCAGAGGCTTTGAGTAACAATCCGACGATAGCCCTGGGTATACATCTCCTCGCAAGGAGTGGTGAATCCTTTGTAGGCTGTTCAAACATCTTCGGGCACTTCGGCTTATACCCAATCATCCTGGGTCCACACCTCCTTGGAGATGCTTGCTTAAGATGTTAAAGTATAAGTCTCCATGACCAAGATGACTTGAACACTTCAAGTCAAAGGAACATCGCACTTAAGCTGCAGTAAGAACTTCATTGACATATCTTTATAGATTACCATATGAAGTCTTACAGCTAGTCACTCCAATGAACTAGTTCCCTTAACTAGCATCCATGTTTATCTCCGGACATCCCAATGTCACCAGCCAGTGAGAATCAGCTGATTAGAGAATAACCCATGCTAGTCTCAACAGAATTGACAGTGTCCGTTTTTATCAATTCATTAACTAGGGATATTTTCAATACTTCACAATTGCACATGTAGAGATAATCACTAGTTGTGATCCCATCACAAATTCTCTTATGCTGTGAATTGTATTGCGGGCATTCAGTAGATGAGTTTAAGATCTCAATCAAATACATAAACATGTATACTCAAATAGTGAATTATCATTTATTAAAATAAATGTTTACAATCATAAGGCGATTGCCTTAGGACACTTCTCTCATATCACTAACATCCATTGCCCGATCCCTGACCAGGACTTAGTGCTCAGTCTCCCGGACCAAGACTTCGTGCCCAGCTTCACTCACCAGGACTTAGTCCAACCTAGCTTCACTTGCTAGGACCCAACATCACTCACCTGGATTTAGTTCACCTAGCTTCACATTCTAGGACCCAGCTTCACTCACCAGGATTTAGTTCACCTAGCTTGACTCACTAGGATTTCTTCAACCTAGCTTCCCTTGCTAGGACCCGACTTCACTCACCAGGATTTCTTCAATCAGAATCACTTCTTTGCTAGTCATCATAATCCTGACTAGACTTAATCTTTAGATAAATGTAATTCCAATCCTCAAGTCTGGTTTGGTTTGATCCCTTGGTCAAACTGACCGACCCTGGGTTTTGGTTCACTATGCCAAACATTAGATCCTGTTTGGCTAACCCTTTGTTAACCTGATCAAACCTGGGTTTACCCTACCAAACATAAGGTCTTGTTTGGTTTAACCCTTGATCACTTTGACTAACCCCTTACCTTGTCTAACATATATTGTTACTAACTTAAGTATATTGTTAAATATCGAAACCCTAGAGGATGACTGTTCATCACTGATACATTTTGCACCAACAATCTCCCCCTTTTTGATGTTTGACAATATCTTAAGTTAGATTAGGTCTAAGGGTACTAGATTTAAAACTTGGAAAAAATCGAAAGAAATCTAACATAAGCCTCTCTCCAACTTTGTCACACATCGAAAAAATGAAAAATAATTTGCACCAATAATGAGATTTTGGGAAAAATTGTAACTTAAGTCTTTTTCCCCTTTTAAGATAATTTCTCTACTCCTTTTGAAAATACTTAAGATATATATATATAATTTTTTTGAAAACATATATAATTTTTGAAAAAATGATTTTCAAAACTCATTCCCCCTTTTTTTTAGAAAAACTAAGTACTTGTTTTATAAAGTATTTTAAAAGACACTTAAGTACTTAAATTGCACCAACAATATGTGAAAAAATATATATTCGTTAAAAAAATTGAACTTCCCTAAGTCTGACAACAATCCTAGGAATCTTGTTGACCACAAGAAAATTCCTATGTGTCTTAGGGATTTTCCATAAATGAATATTCTAGTTTTAGAAAAATATTCACTTTCTTGATTTGGTTTCTTTTCCAGTCTGACACAATCCTAGGAAATCTTGTTAACTACAAGAAAATTTTTCTAAATGTCTTGGAAAATTTTCCAAACTTAAGTAAAGATTATTTTCAAAAATATTCCAAAAGTTAAAAAGGTTTTCGAAATAAATATTTTTGAAAATGATAGTATAATATTTTCAAAAGTAAATATTTTTGAAGAGATAGTGTATACTTTTTGAAAACCTCTAATTTTTCTTTTAATCAAAACCTCTAATATTTTCAAAAGTAAAAATTTTCTTTTTGAAGAGAAAGTATTTTTCAATAATTGGCTTCTAGGTCATGGCGAGGCACAGAGGCCTTCATTGGCCGTAGCATTATTGGATCATCAACCCTTTCCTTAGACAAATTCTTTTAAAGAAATAATACTCTTTGAAAAACTCTGGTCTAACTAATCTAGGATGTGGTGAGGTAGCTTCAGCTAGTTTCACATAGCTAGGCCAAGCTTCCCTAACGTACTATCATCTCGCCCCACCCTGGTACTAGGTTTGACAAGTATCAACCAATCTTTTTCCTATCTAACCATTCTAAGTAATGCAGAAAAATAAACATGGATGACAAGACAGATATTTAAGGTAAAATAAGTAGATGCATGGACATGACATTTATGCATGGGTCAATCAAGTCAAATAATTTTATTAGGTTTCTAATAATGTATCAAATTTTCGATTTGATACACACCGTGTGAACCCGCGAATATGTCAACCCACTTTGACATATTTATTGTTATTTGTTGGATGCTTCGGTTGGGTAGGATTTTATTTAGTTCCATATTTGAAGGTAAGTAATTTGAATTTCAGTTTGTGAATTATGTTGAATTAAGGATTTTAAATCGTTAACATTAAAACTTAATAAAAATTTAAGTTGTAGAATTAATTATGAATTACTTAGAGTTTAAATTATTATAGATTAATTAAAGTTGAAATTATTTAAACTTAATTAAAGTTGAAGTTAATTAAGAATTAATTAAAATTTAATTATTTAAGAATTAATTAAGGTTTAATTATTTAAGAGTTAATTAAGGTTTAATAATTCTTAAGAATTAATTATTTAAGAATTAATTAAGGGTTAATTATTTAAGTATTAATTAGGATTAAAATTATAAGTATTAATTAGGATTAAAATTATTAAGAATTAATTAGAGTTAAAATTAACATATTAAAGTTGTTAAGAATTTTGTGTCTAGTTGCATCATTTCCATTAGTTCAACAATTTCTAATTCATCTAGTATTTTTTTTTTAATTTAATTTTTCAATTTTGTTTAATACTTCTATTTTATTTGATTTCTTGTAACCCTATTAAACATAGCTTTAATTCTACTGAATTCTTTCTTCATCTTTAGAATCATATTCTTCTTCATCTTCAGAATTATATTCTTCTTCATCTTCATAGTAGGTAGAATAATTTTCAGTATTATTTATTAAAGTTCTATATTCAAGGGTGTATTGATTATTATCTTCAATATTGTCTAAAATATTATCTTTAATATCTTCAGAATTAATTTCAAAAATATCAGAATTAATAATAATTTCATCATTATCCTCAAAATTATCAGAATTGACAGTAATATTATTAATTAAGGTATTATCATTATCCTTAGAGTTGTTATAATTATTAATTGAAATATTATCATTATTAACATTATCAGAAATATTAGAAATTAAAGGATTATTAATTTTAATTTCATCATTATCTTTAAAATTACCAACAATATTATTATTATTCTTATCAGCATTATCAGATAAAATACTATAATTAATTCTAAAAATTATTGCATTGATATTAAAGATTAAAGAATTAATGTATGATATTTTACTATTATCTATATTTGGTAATTGGTCATGCAATATATTAAGTTGACTATGCAAAAAGACTAATTTATCAGAAAAATTATATAAATTATCAGAATGATGTAACTGTGCAGGAATTTAAAAATTATTGCTCAAATTAATTTTTCGTACCTTAGTCGGGCTCTGGTTCTTGTAGTGTCCGTGCTATTGACATCTGAAGCACTCGATATGGCTCTTGTCCCTCCGGACTCCTGGCGCTGGTACCACCTTTGCCGCCGGTGGTGACGAACGATTCTTACGAGTAGGACACTGGTTTTTATAGTGTCCTCTCTCCCTGCACTTAAAACATATAATATGAAACTTGAAAATTGACATAATTTAAAAAAAAATACCTAATTCACCCTTGCTCCACCTCAATTCCTGGCGTCTTTGCTCCTTTGGCTGTTAGTCCGGTGAAGAGCTACCAGGCTCTGATACCACTTGTAGGATCGGTGTTGGTCGATAGAGGGGGGGGGGTAAATATCGACTCGTAAATCTTATCACAAGTTCGTCGGAAAACTCGTCGTTTGTCTCTCTATCAGGGTTAGTACACAGCGGAAAATAAAAATAAAGAGAAACAAAGGACAAGAGACAAGCGGGGTTTACTTGGTTCCCAACCTCCCAGGGTCAGTACATCCAAGACCTAAACACTCAATCATGAGTCCACTAATGATCTCCTTTCCGAACTTTTTGGAGGCGGAGAAACCCATCTTACAGTTCAGAGTTACAAGCAAACAGATAGTAAATAACTTTAACTTGAAAAATGAAAAGCAAACCAAACAAAAAGTTGAAGATCCGGCCAATCCGGAAGTCCGAAGTGCCGCACACTTCTTCCTGGAGCCTCCTTGGTCGCAGAGCTTCACCTTGAGCACTTTTGCTTCACACATACTGCTTTATCGGATGTGGGAATTGATATTTGAGTTGAGGGGTCGAAGCCCCTTTTATAATAGCTTCTCGGGCACCCTAGAGGCCTCTGAGGCGCCTAAGTACGGTCAAACTTGATCCGTAATCGCGAACTTCACGGATGGGATAAAGGCTCCTTCCCAAGCAGTTCACACGACTCAGGAGCCTGTTAAGCCTCAGGTGCCTGCCACATGGTCAAAACTTGACCCGAGGTCGCAGGCCTTCCCAGGCTCCTGATCCATACAGGGTGCTTGGGTTATCAGGCGCTTGACTTCATTTAGGCGCCTGGGAATCCTTTTCCCAGGCTTCTTGTTTTGTGTTTTGCTTTCCTATCCTGCTTCCAACTCCAAGTATCTGCAAGACAACAAAACATACAAACAAATCAAATAATCTTAAGCCTTAGTTAAGTTGGTTCTGACTTTGGATTTCAGCCGAAACCCAAGGTCGAATCGACGCCTAATGTTCCCTTTCCTGGGGAACGCGTCCTCACCTACTCCAGATTGGAGAAGTTGCGTTTGCCAATCGGAACCTCCGGTTGGACTTTCGCTTAGCCTCCGAGAACCTGAATCTCAAGACGTCCTAGCTCGACCCATCTCTACTTTTGTTCGCGATCCCCGCTCGACTAAACCTTTTTCCAACCGGGACCTCCGGCTAGACTTTTGCTCGGCCCCCGAAAACTCAGATCTCGAGACGTTCGACCTCGACCCGTCTCTACTTCTGTCTAACAACCCTCTCTCGGCAAAGACTTCGTTGCTCGATCCCCGACCAGGAGTTAGTGCTCAGTCCCCAGGACCAAGACTTCGTGCCCAGCTTCACTCACCAGGACTTAGTCCAACCTAGCTTCACTTGCTAGGACCCAACTTCACTCACCAGGATTTAGTTCACCTAGCTTCACTTGCTAGGACCCAGCTTCACTCACCAGGATTTAGTTCACCTAGCTTGACTCACTAGGATTTCTTCAACATAGCTTCCCTTTCTAGGACCCGGCTTTACTCACCAGGATTTCTTCAATCAGAATCACTTCTTTACTAGTCATCATAATCTTGACTAGACTTCCTCAATCTTTAGATAAATGTAATTCCAATCCTCAAGTCCGGTTTGGTTTTATCCCTTGGTCAAACTGACCGACCCTGGGGTTTGGTTCACTCTGGCAAATATTAGATCCTGTTTGGCTAACCCTTTGTCAACCTGATCAATCCTAGGTTTACCCTACCAAACATAAGGTTCTGTTTGGTTTAACCATTGATCACTTTGACTAACCCTTACCTTGTCTAACATATATTGTTACTAACTTAAGTATATTGTTAAACATCGAATCCCTAGAGGATAACTGTTCATCACTGATGCATTTTGCACCAACAGCAAGAGTCGATATTTACCCCCCTTCTATCAACGCCAACTGATCCTATAATTGGT
>JAGFNQ010004422.1:49830-109266 GCA_024364735.1 Boesenbergia rotunda
AGTGGAGGAAAGCTCAAAGGGCAAAGGCCCTTCATCATCTACACCTCCTTCGGACCTCCTCCACCTCCACATACTAGGTTTCAAAACATTTATTATGCTCTAGATTTTCAATGGCACAACTTCAAACTGATGCCATGTCGAACTGTGGACCAAACCTTCATCTATGAACATTGTCCAATAGTCCGGCAAATTATTGAACATTATAATCTTCAACCCATTCTTTACCTTGAGAGGCCAATCAACTTTGATTTGGTCACTGAATTCTATAACAACATGGGTCAGCGGGGAGGGCACGGGGTGGAGGACCCGTGTCGCCAGTGTCGACCTTAATTTTAATCGATCTATTTTCACTGACTTTCTTGGCTGTCGCCGGTCAGAAAATGATTTTTCTCTCTACCCTTATCTTCCTGATCCTCTTCCGGTTCCCTTTGATGGAGCCACTCCTGATTCCATCTACGAGTATTTTCTAGGCCATCCCAGGCCAAGGGGTTCCGGTGAGTGCACCCGTGATTTTCCCACATTTCCTGCTCTTCGCCTTTCCCCCCTTGAGTATGTTTTGTTTAAGATCATCACGAATTGTCTCCTCCCGACTACTTCGAAACACTTAGATGAGATTCACCCGTTCCACTGCTTGATGCTCTACGGGATGCATCAGCAGTTAAACTTTGACCCAGTGACTTCAATCTATTTCTCCATCATTGTCCACAGTCAGATGTACGACCAGACAGTTTATATGCCATTTGGCCACATCATCACTGCCTGGTTGGAGTCGGTTGGCATTGACATTTCACAGGGCTGCATTGTACCCATGATTCGACAGGACTGTCGAATTGATCATCGCATGATGGCCCAGTCTGGCGTTGTTGTCGGATCACAAGGGCTGAGGTGGAAGGATCGACGACATGTGGGGGAGTTACCAGGAGCAGCCCCTGATCAGGAGTTGTCCGCTGGTGCTGAGGATTATGATGAGTGGGCTCCTGACCTACGCTGGCAGGTTACGGAGTTAGAGCAGTTGATGCAGCGCGAGCTACATATTTCCGTGCTCTGGCACCAGGAGGTCAGCTCAGAGTTTCAGTCCTTCGATCGCCGACTCGACGCTCTCGCATCCGACATTTCTGGGATCTGCTCTCTGCAGGAGACGTGGAATGAGGAGTGGTACCATCACACGTTTCCTGGAGCTACGACCTCTAACAGCACTCCACCAGGGGATGTTATATACATTGATGATTCATCGGGCGATGCCCCTGCTGAGGGTTGATGCTATCTGACTGTTTGGTTTGTGTGACTTTCGGGCTATATGCCTCATGCTTGACTTCTATGGTTTTGTGCCGCATTTGCTTTGACTTTGATGCATTGATATGCATCTAATGAGTTGTCTGGTTTTGATGTATGATGCACTTGATCTTTCAGGCTATGTTTTATGCCTTACTTCTATGCATAGATTTTGCTTACACTCCATTCATCTGATATCATGCGTTGCTATGATTCTGCTTATGGTTTGCCATGCTTTATATGATTGCAATGATTATGCTTTGCCATGCCTTATATGATTGCTATGATTATGCTTTGCCATGGTTATTGTTGGCTGAGATGATTGTTACAAAATTGCTATCTTTATGTTTGCCTCATTATATGATTATCCTTACGATGCTATGTACATATGATACATATGATTGCTTTGTCGTGCCTTATCTTTATCATATGTTTTCATATGCCCTCAAACTTTTCACATCTTATGTTGTTTTTGATAGATGTGTATACTAAAAGACATGCTTCTTTTATATATATGAAATCTTTATTTTGAAAAGAGAATCACAACTACACTAGGTGCCTGTTTATATTAGTACATGCATGAAGTCCAATTACTTTGCATTGTAGATAACATGGTGTGTGGTATCACACGGAAGATCATATTATCAGTTCCTTGCTTAGTATAAATAGAGGCTCACAACCGAGATGGAATTGGACAACCCATCGGAATGGTTGTAGTGTAATTAGTTGTGGTTGGTCTTGACCATAGAATTACACTAGTGTGCTTTGAGTACATTGAGCAGGACCAAAACCAGAGGTCATCCAATTTGTATTGACTTAATAATTGGATAGAACCTCAGATTTATTATGGAGTACGATTCCTAAATCCCGATATAATAACGAACACATATAATTAATTATTAGTTCTTTGATTTACCAATGGGCGAGATCTATTCTGTTATATCGATAGGCCTGGTAAGTTGGGAAATAATATTAATTATATGATATGCCGTTGATTATTGACGGAATCCGTGTCCTGGTGAGTCGGGTTGATGATGCCCCCTTGATGAGCTCGAAAGGTTCATCATGCTAAACCCTGTAGGTGGATTTGATCCGGCATGATGATAAGGTCGAGTGGTACTAGTCAAGTATCCAGAAGTTAATTAATTTAAATTGTCAGTAATTTAATTAATTAACGGGCATTCGAAATCTTAAACACGGGGGGATGGACGACTTGTAATAAGTGGAGCTCATATGTAAATATGGGGGTTGGTGAGGTAATTCAATGAGGGCCCTTTAGTGGAATGGATCCTCATTAATGGACCGGGTCCATTAGCAGGTCAAGATCCAACTCTTCCTCATGGTCCCTATTGTAGCCCTATAAATACCCCATGGTGGCATGGAACCAAGTTGATGATTAATCCAATAGATCACAAGAAACCCTAGCCTCTCCTCTTCTCTCCTCTCTCATTCTCTCCCTCTCCTTCACGGTTTGAGCAAGTGGCGCCGAACAGCATGCTTCTCCACCATGCAAATTATGCAATTAATTTGCTTCAACGCATGAGCAATTAATTTGCTCCATGCGTTGCTTTGCTCCAATGCATGCAACTCCTTCTCCAACGCATGCAATTCCTTCTCCATCCGTTGCATGCAATTCCTTCTCTATTTAATTGCGTTGCATGCAATTAAAATTGCCTCCCTGCCATTTAATTGCATTGCATGCAATTAACAAGTTGCAACGTGGAGTAAATGGGAGTAAATTGCTCCCTGCCGATAAATTGCATGCAATTTTCTTCTCCAAGTGAATTGGCTCACGGCAAAGTTGAAGAAATTGATTTTTCTTCTCCAATTAGATTGGAGAAATGTTGCTCATTCAACTTGGGCAGATTGGAGAAAGTTCACGCAACTTGGAGAGAAATCTCCAGCCAAGTTGTGTGAATCTCCAGCCAAGTTGCATGGAGAGCAAAGTGACTTTGTCCGGCACATACTTGCAGCTTGTAGAAAGGTTGCTCATGCAACTTTCAGGCTGTGGAGAAGTTGATGTGAGGAGAAGAAGGCGAGTTGGTGTGGACAGCAACTCAAAGCTGGGGCGCCGGCGGTGGAGGTGAGGAGTAGTAGGTTTTGTGATTGGATTATCTCCTAGGAGCGGCCGATGGCACCCTTTGGTTAGGGATTGGTTGGCGCAAGGAGATGGGATCAGTTTTGGGATACCCCTAGGGTTGACGGGGAGTATGGTTAAACTTAACAGCCTCTCTAGACTCTTTTTCGGTGTTCGACAAAGGGGGAGAGTGTGGTTGGTTAAGTTTAGGATTATTATGTTGTAGGGGGAGGATCCTGATTCCCCTATGATTTTGAATTTGAGAAAATTGATTGAGAATCCCTAAACATAAAATCGGGTTGTCAAACAACAAAAAGGGGGAGATTGTTGATGCAGTTTGACCCTGATTGTTGTTTTGGTGTTGACATCGATTTTAGTTTAGGTTGATAATTATGATTATGATTAAGTCCTGATCGAGGATTAGGCATGGTATGGAAAATCCTAGCTTGGAGGGCTAGATGTTGGAAAATCCTAACCTGGGGGGTTAGGTGCTGAAAATCCTAGCTCGGAGGGCTAGGTGTTGGAAAATCCTAACCTGGAGGGTTAGGTGTGAAAAATCCTAGCTTGGAAGGCTAGGTGTGGAAAAGTCCTAACTCGGAAGGTTGGGTGAAAAGTCCTAGCTTGGAGGGCTAGGTGAAAAGTCTTAACTTGGAGGGTTAGGTGAAAAATACCCAACTGGAAGGTTAGGTGTGAAAAATCCTAGTTTGTAGGGCTAGGTGTGGAAAAGTCCTAACTCGGAAGGTTGGGTGAAAAGTCCTAGCTTGGAGGGCTAGGTGAAAAGTCCTAACTTAGAGGGTTAGGTGAAAAGTCCCAACTGGAGGGTTAGGTGAAAAATCCTGGGTTGGAGGGTCAGGTCCTAGCTTGGAGGGCTAGGTTGGATGAAACCCTAGCTTGGAGGGCTAGGTTGGAGCTCCTGATCGGTCTGGTGACCGATCAGGGAAGTTGGCACGCTGCTCCTTCATGGATCGGTCTGGTGACCGATCTAGCGATGACTAATCGGTCTGGTGACCGATCTAGCGATGACTAATCGGTCTGGTGACCGATCAGGGAGCACACAGTGAGGTTGGGAACCTACTGTGCGGCTCCTGATCGGTCTTGTGACCGATCAGGGAGCAGGCAGTTGCCTCACTGCTTGGCTTCTGATCGGTCCGGTGACCGATCAGGGAGCAGGCAGTTCACTCACTGCCTTGGTCCTGATCGGTCTGGTGACTGATCAGGGAGCACACAGTGAGTTGAGTTCCCCCGCTGATCAGCTCCTGAACGGTCCGGTGACCGATCCACGACTTAGGATCTGATGTCCGCGATTACTGTTCACTCAGAAGTGGACCGATCATGCTTGAGCCTGATCGGTAAGTGGCTATCCTGATCGGTCTGGTGACCGATCAGGCCTGTGTCGCTGCGAAAGCTGGGAGTCCCAGCAAAGCGGTGGATCGGTCTGGTGACCGACCCACGAGCCCTGGATCGGTCTGGTGACCAATCACTTTAATTCAAAATGCACTATCAGACGCTCTGATCGCGTCTGAATGTATCTGATTCTCTGCGCTTAATCTCTGATACTCGATTTTCTGCTTGATATGCTATGCTAATGCTCTGATTAAGCTGCAGGTGACAGGGAAGGATTCAAACACTCAAGGAGAGTCAATGGAGGCCTTTCCTTGGAGCAGGTTTGTCCATTTTCCATCTCAGGTTGCAATGGACGCTGGCGCTGGCTGGAGCTGCTGACTGGGGCTGGTCTGAGGGAGGCTCAGGGAGTTCAGAAGAGCTCAGTAGTGGCTGGTGGTTGCAGGAGACCAGCTGGAGGCTGCAGTGAGGTGGTGACCTGGCAATAGTGGAAGGACTTAAGTGTTTGGTGGCGAACAAGTCTCCACAACTTTGATCAGTAACTCTGTGTGCTTGTGTTCTCTGTTGTTCCATCGTTCTTGAGCAAGCAGCAGCAATCTTTGAAGCAACCATCCCTTACTTGAGCACTTGGAGGAATAAACAAGAGGCTTGGTGAGTCCATCAGCGAGAAGACACGAAGAAGGGAGTTCTTGCGTGAGATCGTCGCTGGGTGGAGCTCGAGTGAAGCGCTGCTTATGTTCTTGTCTGTCCTAAGTGCTGAGTAAGATTTTTCTTGTGTTTCATTGTGCTTAAAACTCTATCTTTGTTGAAACGCTGTGGAGAGGTTACTCCACCGAGAAGGAGGTTGCTTTCTATCCGAATTTTCCGGGGCTTGATCTGCCAACGATAAGGGATCGCCCACCTTACGGGCACGCCAAGGAGTAGGGGCAAGTTATCTCCGAACCTTGTAAATCCTCTTGTTAGCGTTTTTGTTCTTGTGATTAATTTAGTTTTATTTTTTGCATACTCTGTTTTCCTTGTGCTTCCGTTGTGCTACTGACCTTTGAGTTGCAGAAATTTTGATAAGTGCCAAACTTCAAGTCTGGCTATATTCACCCTCCCCCTCTCTAGCCATCCAAGTTCCAACAAAAATGAATATGAGGGAATTTAACAAATTTCAATCAGTGATGATGCTCAAGGAGATACCTTTAAATTCCCTACTGTATAAGTATTCAGGGTAATCAAAGATCATAATTTGTGTTGTATGAACCTCAACTTATTTGATCTGCATTGTATAAGAAAATAGGTTGAAGTAGTATTGTCGATATCATCTGGATCACAAACATGATGCATTTGATTGCATTCATTGAATGATTCAGATTGAAGTATTAATAAGTCAAGGACACTTATATAAGTTTCTAGGTACATAGAACAAGAATTATAAATGGAAATAGAGGAAACTTGAGAACTAGTGCAGAAGCATATTTACTTGATTATTGTTAGACCTGCATTTTGAGGAGAGAGCAGTAATGAATCTAAGCCTTATGTCTAAAAGATGTCTTTATTTTTGCAAAATATGTGAGCCTGAATATGATTTGAAGTAGTATTTTTGTTAAATGATGTTGTAGATAATCATCAGGATGTCCTATAGTTCTAATTTAGACTGTGAATTTCCTACTGGAGAAGAGTTTTAATGTATGCTGATAGTTTGGTTGAAGTGTTGTATTTCAACACATTCCTAATGAAGGATTACACACAGAGGGACATGTAGGCCGAGAGTATGATTTTAAGAAACTTGACTGGAAATATAATGACCTTTGGGATAACAATTCTAGATATAACTATTGGGAGGAACCAAATATTTGGGTTTTACATGGAACGTTTTGATAGTAGACTTACCCTCTACTTAAATGTGATTCTAGGAAGACTAACATTGAGTAAATTAAAACTTGTATCAATTTGTCATCTGGTTTTGAAGTTCTTAACCATGAATGGAACTAGAGCAGTAGATTTGATCTAGTAGAGTTGAAAAGTTGTTATATTCTTTAGATACGAGCCAGTTCAGTACTTCAAATTGAAGAGGTAGAAGAAAGGTATTCAAGATGAAAAATTAGACTAATCTACTAGAAAGTTTGTAGCTGAGGCCGATCAATCTGAGTCCAGCCTTAGAGCCAAGCTTGTTGAAGTATCCAAGGAGCATGTATGAATTCGGTGAAGGTGCAGAAAGGTAGTTGAAGTTAGGTGTCTAGCTGGGTAAAGATGAATTGAGAGGTTTTCATAATTATGTAGATAATATAAGACTTTTTTTTGCTTTGTCTGTGGAAGACATGCTTGAGATCCCAATTGAAATTGTTGGGCACCAATTGCACCTTTGGACTAATATGCAACTTATCCAATTGAAGGCTCTTGCCAAGAAATAAGGGAGGCCGTGAATGACCAGGAGATTGCTTTGTGTGAATTTCATCTGGGAAATTAAATTTTTGGTATGGTTGACAATGTAGTTACAGTGAAGAAACCTATAAGAAAGTGGTGAATATATATGAACTTCATAGACTTGAATAAGGCATATCCTAAAGATTTTTTTTTCTTCTACTCCTAGATTGACTGGATGGTGGACAACATGATTGGTTATGAGGTGTTAAGTTTTTGGATGTCTTTTCTGGATAACCAAGTTTGCATTCATGACTGGAGGATGAGCCTAACACTTCCTTCTGAATTTTAAAAAGAAAGTACTTGATTTTAACAAATTCATGTGTTTTGGTTTGAAAAATACAGATGTACCTACAATTACTAGTTAATATATTGTTTGGAGACTTGGGTGATACTTATGAATGTAACATTTTACGTTCGAGGATCGGAGTATAGATTTGGCGTCACTGATCTTAGGATTGAGTGCCCTGGGCAGGTGTGATGACCGAATGGTTGTTCGAGTGTACTTAGTTATCAGATAACCTCTGGATTGGTAACTTTAGTTGCTCCATAGCAGTGTAATCTTAGGGTATCATACGAAGTGATTACTCATGATTAGTAAGACATGTTTAGCTGCTAGTGTGTGGCATATGAGGAATGAACAAAATTTGGGGACCAAATTTTTATTAGTGGGGGAGAATATAAAATACGGCGATTCGAAAATCCGAACCAGAAAATTTTTCGAGATTTTTCCGGATTGAGTCTAGGGTTTCCGACCCCTTAGGCGAAGTTTCGGGGAGTTAGATGGAATAAAATTATACATTTTGAGGACTTAAGGGCTAGTAAAGCAAACTAGGGGGAGTTAAATGTTAAAAATCAGAAATCATAAGGGTTTAGTGTGAAATGGAGAAAAATGAGGGGCTTTTCTGTAAAACCCCCCCTTTTGTATTAAAGATCTCGGCCTGGGTCGTGAAGGCGCAGCCACCGCCGATCTTTCCTTCTTCCTCCCCTCGCGTGCCCTAGCCACAGCCACACCCGACTCCTTTTCCTCTCCCTCTCAATCGTCCACAGCCAAGCGCCCAATCCCTTCCTCATCTTTGCTTCTTCCGCGAATCCTAGCAGTAGCTAAACTCCCCTCTCCCTCACTTCTTCGCTCGTAGCCCAGAGGAAGCCCGAACCTTCCTCCTCTCCCGGCGTCGCGAACCCTAGCCATTGCCGACGACCTCCAGTCTCTTGTTCACTGGCCATGGGACTGCAACCCTGGATTCCAGCAAGGAATCTATGCCCTATGGAGTTTTCCTTTGCGGCAGAGGAGGGGAGTGAGCCGAGACCTACACAGGATATCGCCGATCATATGAGGTAAGGTTTTGATACATTTCGCGAATGAATTGGCTTTAGGATGGAATTCTATGCGTGACCTTACGTTTGAATTTGGAAACTCTGTGGATTTTTCTGTGTAAACTATGGTTTCCGTTTTTGATCTGGTCAGAATGGGTTTCGGTGATTCAAGGATTGAAAAGAATTATGTCATTTAGTTGATCTTCCTACTCTGTAGTTGTGCCACCAGATTTGGAGCAGGGAAGCTCTTCCGGTATTTTATCAGGTAAGGTTTGTGAGTTTTAGTGATGATCTTTGGATAAATTGGTTTGTGATTCATTGGATCGGTGTAGGTGAATGGTAACCTAATTAAATTGTAGCATGTAATAGGAATTCTGTATGGGACTTTTGGATCTGTTGTGTTGCGAGATGATGTAACTCTGTGTGGTGATTAAGTTAGCTGTGATGTTGGATTTGTAAGGTTTTGTGTGCGTGCGAGGAATTTATTGATTGTGTCTGGTTGTTTGATTTCCTTTTCATCTAGGTTGTGAGACTGTTGTGAGCCTCATCTTGTTCTCCCCTTGTCGTGAGGGCTGTTTGGGTTTTGGTTATGCCATGAATCACAAGTTAAGGTTAGACCTTATTTAAATTAGTTTCTTATGAGGTGGTCTGACCACTATTGATTAGATTTGCTTGGGTGGGGTATTGCCATAAGTTCTTTGATCTTGTAATGCTTCCATTGAGAGATATACTTGGTGATTAGTTTATGTTGGGATTAGATACTGATTGGATAAAGTGATTGGACTTGGGCTTGGATTAAAGAATAAAACTAACCTCTATGTTTTAGGTTTTAAATTTGGGATTGATCATTAGGATTAGGATGATCCTAATGAGGTTGTGTTATATTAGCTACTTGGTATTGGTGTAAATAGCTAAATAACTATGTCTTTGATACAGGACTCTAACTTGGTTACTCCACTTGGTCGTGGGGCTTCATCTCTATTCGGACTACATTCTTGAGGCGGGTACCCTTGATTTATCTTTTAGATATTGTCATATTGGTATGCATGGTGAGTTATAGATAACAGTAAGTTTATATGCTATACCTTCTTTAGTATACCTGTACTTGATATCTGTGGCTTATCCTTGAGGGTATCCCCTTTTAGCTTCATACAATCTCAATAGTTGTTATGTGTATATATATGTGCATAGATGTAGTGATATGTTCCCTCACATTTGACATTGATGGATCATCAGTTATTTCATTAGTATACCTAGTAGGTTACTTGTATCCCATGATATAGGATTCAGACCTATACCTAGCACAATGAGGTGTTAGTTGAGGACTTGGTGGGTGTTGTATGTGTTTGGGTCATGCACCATCCTTGCATTGTTGCATGCTGACGATCATCGACTCCTATGTAGTCTGAGCCCATCGTCAGTTACATGAGGATATGCACACACACCCACTCAGGGGTAGTGGCTACCATAGGTTGTGTGCATTTGCCCTGTATTGCTCCGTTCGACCACTATTTGGAGGGTGGTTCCGGGCATGGTAGCAGCCAGGGATCCCTTCTCGTCCTGAGACACGAGAAGATGAGAGCGAGACTCTCCCATTGCTTGGGGTAGGAGAGTGACCTCTGCCAGCATCCTATCCACTGGTCCCTCAGGAGTAGTGATAGTAGGGTGTGTACAGTTGTCATAGCCCTACCCACTCGGACGTTCATTTATGACAAGTGGACAATGATCTGACTGGTGTTAGGGATGACACATGTCATTGCACCATGTGTATATTTTGCATTGTGCATTGTTTGCTGCATTTGATTTCTGCACTTGATTGGCATGCATATATTGGAGACTTGTTTACCTTGGATTATGTGATATACTTGTTCCATAGGGATTTATTTCACCCCTCTGCAGGATAGATGGATTCTGGTATGTACCCTTGTCTATTGTACATATGAGACTGTATCAACGTAGACTTTTATTGTTAGTATAACGTACTATGCATATCTGTTTGGGTATCCGCTGAGTTTATTTGGACTCACACCGTTGGCTATATTTTTATTTCAGGCTAAAATACTCGGAGTCGCCAGGAGAGCCCAGCAGCCAGTCCCTACCTATCACGACGATATAGTTTGTTTTGTACTTAGTACTGCTTATGTTTCATATTTGTTTATTGGATTTGTATGTCTTGGGAGTGTTGTTTTGTTCCCTAAGGGGTTTATGTATTGGTTGTTTTGTCGTAAGTCGGACCGGTCCCAGTCAGGTATGATTCCCTTTATGTTATGGTTATGTTACGTCTTGATTTTGAGGCCTAAGGCCAAATATACATTGTGTGGGTTGTTTGGATATTGTATGTATGCGTAAATTGTCCACCAGACAGGGGTGGTGCTGTCCGATTTTCTATTGGATCAGTGGCTCCTGGGTCTCGGGGCGTGACAATTTATTTTGGTATCAGAGCGAGGTTGTCGGATACCTCAAGGACTTGTGGATTTACGGTGTGTATCTGATACCAATTTATTTTTGGTATCAGAGCATAGGTTTGTGATGCCTACTTGTTTTACGAGTCTTGTCGGATTTGTTCGGAGTAGTTTTCTCGATGTGGTTGTTTGGGACTTGGCGCGATGGGACTTCTTCAGGCGACAGGTATTTCTTCTGATTTCTTGTATCCCTTATCCTGGTTAGGTAGGATTAGGAATTCTCTCATGTTACTGGATCATGTTACTATTCCTATATATGTAGTTATGGTTAGTAATTCTCTCATGTTACTGGATCATGTTATCATTCCTGTATATTTAGGTATGGTTTAGGAATTCTCTCATGTTATTGGATTATGTTTCCATTCTTGTATATTTAGGTATGGTTTGAAATTCTCTCATATTATTGGATCATGTGACTATTCATGTATATTTGGTATGGTTAGGAATTCTCTCATGTTATTGGATCATGTTATTATTCTTGTACCCGTCTAGTAAGTACCTTTCTAACTTGGTTAGGTTTGATGACTTAAAGTCAATTAGTTTTTAGTAATGATGGTCAGGATTGACCATGAAGGCGATTAATTGGCTTGTTGCGGACTTGTCTAAATGCAGTGAAGAGAAGAGGGTAATCTATAATTTGAGGAATCCCTCTTGCAAGTGAATGAATTGTTCAACCACAAATTTAGAGATCTCGCCTGATTAAGTTGTGGTAGAGATGAAATTTTCAGAAGTGATGAATTCATTGCTAAAGTATCCTGAAGGACTTCTAGGTTAGAGTTAGAGGGGGGTGAATATCGTAAATCGTTCGGGTTAGAGTTAGAGAAATTACGCAGCGGAAGAATTACACACAAAACGCGAACACAAGATCTTTTACTTGGTTCGGAGTCGCGGTCGGCTCCTACTCCAAGGCCCACGGTCGTCTGCGGGCAATTCTATATGTGCGCAAAACAGTTTGCAGACAGATATGATAATTGTAGTACAGTAAACAAAACAAACAGCTCTTCGTTACCGACGTCCGGTGTAGATTGTATTTTCGGAGCAGAGGGACGTCGTCGGCGCTTGTATCTCGAGTCGGGAGGTTTCCGGAGCAGAGCGTGGGAGTAGAAGAGCGTGAGTATGTTGGAAGAATTGATTGTTGAGAAGCCTTGGAGTTGGGTGCTATTTATAGCACTTCGGGGCGCCCTGGACGTCGGGGGCGCCCCCCCCCCCCCCACGTGTCAGCCGATCCGAGATTCTCTCGGTCAGCCCTTATCCCTCTCGAATAGGGCTGAGGTTGACTCTGGGGGCGCCCTGGTTTACCCGATCTGCTGGTTTCTCGGCTGGATAAGTCTTATCCTCTTCGTTGGCTTGAGTGCAGGGCGCCCTGGGCACTGGGGGCGCCCGGGAGCACGGGGGTGCCCCGCCCAGTAAGCTCCCGAAGCACTTCTTTGCTTAACTTGTTTTGTACTGGCCTTGGGGGCACCCGGGACACTGGGGGCGCCCTACTCAGCTACTTGCCTCTCTCCTTTGGGCATTCTGAGCTGCAGACACACGTTCCTTCAGTTCTGCAGCCAGGGTTAGTCCAAAACAATATAAAACAATAAGGTATTAGGTTTATACAGCCTTAGCTGTCTTGGTTCTGACTTTGGGTCTCCAAAATGGAGCCCTAGGTCGAACCGACGCCTACTGTTCCCTCGACGGGGAACGCGTCCTCACCTACTCCTCTCAGGAGAATTTACCTGATGCCAACCGACTCCTCCGGTTGGACTTTTGCCTAGCGGTCCTTCGCCAGGTCTTGGATACCAAGCTGTTCTTCGCCCGGTGCCTAGCAGTCCTTTGCTAGGTCTTGGATACCAAGCTGTCCTTCGCCCGGTGCCAAGCAATCCTTCGCTAGGTCTTTGGATCCTGGCAGTCCTTCGCCAGGTGCCTAGTAGTCCTTCGCTAGGTCTTCGTATCCTAGCAGCCCTTCGCCAGGTGCCCAGCTGTCCTTTGCCAGGGCTTTGTATCCTGACATTCCTTCGCCAGGTGCCTAGCAGTCCTTCGCTATGGCTTTATATCCTGGCAGTCCTTCGCCAGATGCCTAGCAGTCCTTCGCTAGGGCATTGTATCATGGCATTCCTTCGCCAGGTGCCTAGCAGCCCTTCGCTAGGACTTTGTTTCCTGGCAGTCCTTCGCCAGGTGCCTAACAGCCCTTCGCTAGGATTTCTTTCTGCACACTCAAGTAACTTTGTTAGATCACCAACAATACTTAACTTTGAACCCTTTGCCAAAATCAAAACAAGGATCGATATGGTGCTTCCTGCACCAACAGATATTACATATGGAGGGAGTTTTGACTCATCAAAATGAGTTCATGATTTTAATTTTTGAGTGTCTTTGCATGGGATATTAGATAGCTAATGCGCCATGTTTTCCCAACAACAATGCAAGGAGAGGCCATTGTTCTTTGCTTGCTTGATTGCACATTGACTTTTATTATATGAACATCTTTTATGAAAAGAGAATCACACTTCACTAGGTGTTTGTTTATAATAGTACATCACGAAGTCCCATTGCTTTGCATTGTAGACAACATGGTGTGTGGTGTCACACGGAAGATCATGTTATCAGTTCCTTGCTTAGCATAAATAGAGGCTCACAACCTAGATGGAATTGGACAACCCATCGAGATGGTTGTAGTGTAGTTAGGTGTGGTTGGTCTTGACCATAGGATTACACTAGTGTGCTTTGAGTACATTGAGCAGGACCAAAACTAGAGGTTATCCAATTTGTACTGACTAGATAATTGGATAGGACCTCAAGTGATATTAGGAGGACGATCCCTTAATCCTGAAATAATATCGGACATATATTATTAATTATTGATTCCTTGATTTATCAATGGGCGAGATCTATTTTGTTAGATTGACAGACCCGGTAAGTTGGGAAATAATATTAATAATATGATGTACCGATAATTATTGAAGGAATCCGTGTCCTGGTGAGTCAGGATGATGATGCCCCCTTAATGAGTTCAAAAGGTTCATCGTGCTAAACCCTGCAGGTGGATTTGATCCGGCATGTTGATAAGGTTGAGTGGTACTAATCAAGGATCCAGAAGTTAATTAATTTAAATTGGCAGTAATTTAATTAATTAACAGGCATGTGCAATCTTAAACATGGGGGGATGGATGACTCGTAATATGTGGAGCCCATATGAGAATATGGGGGTTGATGAGATAAGTTCAATTAAGATCCTTTAGTGGAATGGATCTTAATTAATGGATCGGGTTTGGATCCATTAGCGGGCCAAGAACCAACTCCTCCTCTTGGTCCCTGCCTTAGCCCTATAAATACCCTATGAGATCAAGAAACCAAGCCAATTAATCAATCCAAGAGCCAAGACCAAAACCCTTTCCCCTCCCTCTCTCTCTCTCTAGGCGGCGCAACAAAGAAGAAGAGGAATATCTCCTCGGTTCTTCTTCCCTCCTCCACCAAACTCCGGTTGAGGCTTACAGAAGCAAGGTAGAGGAGTCCTCTACCTTACGTGGTGCTTAGGGAGGTCGAGGGAGGCATCAGCGGCCAGCTATAGGCGGCGCAACCTAGGGTTGCGCCGGTGCCGCAAGGAAGAGGATGAGGAGGTTGCATGGGCTGTTGGGGCTGAGAAGAAGGTTGTTTCTTTCCTTCTTCTTCTTCTTCATCTTCCTCTCAAGGTGTACTGCTGATCTGGAGGGCTTGGGGCTGGCTCCGGTGGACGGCGGCGCAAAGGGAGGGGGAAGAGGTGGCCGGCGGCGCAAACCCTAGGGCTAGGGTTTTCGGCTGGCTGGAGAAGTGGATTGTTTGGAGCTCTTGGTGATCTCGGATCGCGGTAGATCTTCGCCCACACGAGGTCCGCGAAGGGAGGGACATAAGGTAGAAGACCGCGAAGTGATCAGAAACGTATAACTTTCCAAACGCTCCTTTGTATTTCCTTGTGTCGTTTATGTGCCATGTTAATATGTCTTGTCATTTTATGTGTTAGAATTTATTATTTTGCTTGCAAAATATGTTTAATAAATTCTAAACTGGACCCCGAACATAAACACAAAAGCCGGCGATCAATTCGTCGCCATTCCGGGGTCGAATGGTCGAGCATATTGCAAGGCCAATTTTGGTAATTGGCTAAGTTGCAATTTGGATTATTTGATACGGCACAAGACGGTCGATGGGAGACGGCTCTCCATGTTGGATCGATTCCCGTACGCTAGAGGGGGGTGAATAGCATTTTTCGGATATTTCTTGGACCTGCGTTGTTAGTTGCACAGCGGAAACAATAATAAAGAAAACAAACAATGCTAACACAGAAGATTTACTTGGTACCCACCCCGGACGGGTGACTAATCCAAGAATCCGTCGGTGGATCAATCCCCGAATAACCTCCGGCTAGCTCGTCGCTCCTTGTGGGTGGAGAAACCTCGCCACAATCCCAAGCAAACCTCTGAACACAAAGACTACTATCTTGCCTTTAACCAAGACAAGATTCGTCAAGAAACCCAACCCTAATCGAGTCCTCTTTAAATAAAACTCGGGCTGGAAAACCCGCTGGCAGTCGACTGGTCCCAGGGCAGTCGACTGCCATCACTCAGATTCGACCGTTGACACCCCCAACATTCAAATTCTGGTGACTTACCAATCGACTGCCAAAATGGCAGTCGACTGGTCCAGGGACTAGAACCTCTTGTGAGTTTTGGCAGTCGACTGGACAACCCCCAGTCGACTGCCCAGCTTACAACAGCACTCCTACTCAGTCTCTTGACCCTCCTCCACGCGTGCCTTCAGGTCCACTCCTTTGGCTTGCCCCTTAAAGTCCTCTTCCACCGGCTGTCGTCCCTCGGATATGTACGCAAGTCCTCGACTTGCCTCCATGCCACCCTTCACGTGTGCCCTTTGAAGTCCACTTCCCGGCTTGCCCTTGGAGTCCTCCTCCCTCGGCTCTTGTCCCTTGCCTCAGCTGACTCTTCACCAGCAGCCTTGACTATTGCCTTCGCGCCATCTTCATCTTCGGCCCTCGTCCCTCGGATGCACACAAGCCTCCAGTTTGTCTCCATGCCATCCTTCACGTACGCCTCGAAGTCCGCGCCCCTCGGCTCATCATCCCTGCTATATTGGGTCCGTCGGGTGCACACAAGCCTCCAGCTTGTCTCCATGCAACCCTTCACCGTACCGAAGCCGTCCAGCCAAGTCAATATGTGTAAACCTGTACAACCTGCACACTCACATACACATATTAGTACACAAGAGAAAGTCTAACTTAAACCCTTTGCCCAAACATCAAAACACATGATCACTCCGGATCACAGATTGCCTCAACAATCTCCCCCTTTTTGATGTTTGGCAATACATTTAAGTTAGGGAAAACAAAGAGTAATAGATAGCAAGAATAATGCTAAATAAATGCATATGCAATGCACATGGATCCTATCCTAAGGCATCCTACACCTAACCCTCCAGGTTAGGAATTTCCGAAATGGGCTTTTTAAAACCTATCCCAAGGCTCCCTACACCTAACTCTCCAAGTTAGAAATTTTCACCAAAATGGGCTTTTTAAAGCTTCTCCAAAGCTCCCCCTCCATTGGACTTACAAAGGCTTTTTAAGAACCTTTCCAAGGTTCCCTTACGCCAAAAATGGAGCAACCATGCTCCCCCTTAATCTTAGCTCCCCCTAAACCTAGGGTTTCTAGCAAAGGTGTGTTTGCTTTCCCAACTTAAACCCAACACTTCTCCCCCTTTGCCTAACATCAAAAAGAACCCAACAATATCCCAATCATTGTTCTTTTAATCCCTAATGACCATAAACAATATGTACTAGCCCCCCACACACTTGTTTTTATCATTTGGACACATACTCAGCTGCTGAAACTTATTTTAGCTTTTACCAGTCGACTACCCCAAATGGCAGTTGACTGATACTCTGAAACACAGAATTTCAGCCTTTTCTGACGAAGTTCAGAAATGCGCCAAAAAATTTCACAAATCTCCAAAAATTCCAATTTTTGTGGAGAGGTTTGTGATACCCATATCTACTTGGGAAAAATACATTCCAAAATGTATCTATCACCATTCCCAAGTTTGACACAAAACTCAAAACTAGCAAAAAGGTTCACTCAAACCTTAACCAAAAGTCCTAGTTTTGGTTTCCCCTTGATGTCCCTGCCCATACCAATCCACAATGCATCCCTATCATTGATTTATATGACATTTGCACATCAAAAACCAACCTTCATGTTATATGATCCCAATGTCATATTTCCATGCATGAAACTCAAAAACACCGTGCCAAAAATCAAGAATTGAGACTCAAGTCCGTCTCCAATTCTTTTGACACACTCCATGGTCATCTAGACATCTAGGAGCAACCCTCCCAAGGTCCATTCACCATATATCCCAAAGGCTTCTAGAGCTCCCCCTTGAGCTCTTAACGTTAGCCACCTCCCTAGGTGACTCAACAAATACTAGACCACACCGGTGTACCTCCGGTGACTCTTGGCCTACAAACTTAACCTTCTTAACCTTAGACACCTTGTCCTTGGTTAAATCATTTATTTTTCCTTTAAATGGCACCCTTTTGCCATTTTTGGACTCCCCCTTCTTGCCATAATCATATGCTACCCTAGCATATTTCTTTCCCTTGGCATGGGAGTTCTTAGACCGATATCCCAACCCCGATCTATCATTGGTGCGGTTTAAACCACCCAACACCATATCAAAACCCTTAGATCCAATAGTGAATCTCTCTAGGGTTTTCTCTAACCTATCAAGCTTTTCCCTTAAAGCTTGATTTTCCCTTTCTAGGTTCCTAAACCTATAATCCATATGTCCACTTTGGACATTCCTAGACCTACCCTCCTTTCTAGGCACATCCCTCCCCTTCTTGGAATTTTTGCCTTGATCCTTAGGTCTAAAGGTCTTGAATTTTTCATGACGAATGTTCTTCCTAGGATTTTGATCTACCTTGTTATCCCTAGTCCTATTATTGTATCTAAATCCAAAATTGTGCACCATCAAACATTTCTCATTAATTTTAGCATGAATGGATGAATGATTAATTCTATTTTTATCATGCAAGGAGGAATTCAAATTTGAATTACATTTAAATTTAAGATTAGGGATTACCTCCCTTACCCTTGTAGTCCCTCCTTGTTGTGAGATTCGCTTCCTCCTTTCTTCTTTCTCCCAACTCCTCAAGTGTCCCATTTCTTGAGCTCTTTCTTACCTGGACACTTGGTGTGGTAGTGCCCTAACTCTCCACATGTGAAGCAACGGATTTTCTTCCTCTTCTCTTGGGCTTCTCCAGTCCTACAACCCACATTAGATTTAAGTTGAATAGACACGGGTTTAGGAATTACCTCCTTTTTACCTAGTGGGCACTTATCCTTGTAGTGCCCCTTTTCGTTGCAACCAAAACATGTAATATGGTCCTTGGTCTTAGCT
The DNA here is from genome assembly GCA_024364735.1 of Boesenbergia rotunda. NCBI lineage: Eukaryota > Viridiplantae > Streptophyta > Magnoliopsida > Zingiberales > Zingiberaceae > Boesenbergia > Boesenbergia rotunda. Next base: position 68,137 of record JAGFNQ010004422.1, read on the forward strand.
TTGGTAGAGGTAGAGGCTAGGTTGACTTCTTCTTCAACCTTTGATGATGTGGATGTCTTCTCTTGATCCGGTACGGTTGAGGGTCTCTCCTCCCCCTCAATTCTTGAAATCGATACCTCCTCTTCTTCTCTAGAAGAGGTTGATGATCTTTTACTCTCTCCCTCACTTGAAGATGTAGATAGTTCCTTTTCTTCTTCTTCTCCTTGACTCATTTGACCTTGTGTAGGACTTTCATGATATTCTTTCAATTTGCTCCACAATTCACATGCATTTTGGTATGCCCCTACACAACTCAAAATTTTGTTAGGCACAATATCAATCAATATACCCATTATCTTTTCATTTGCCCTTGCTTGTTCTTGTTGCTCTTGATTCCAATACCTAGGTCTAAGCCTCTTCCCGTGCTTATCCTTTGGAATCTCATATGGCTCTTCAAGCGTGATTCGACATGCCCATTCCATTCCGAACCAAGTCTCGATTCTCGCCCTCCAAAAATTGAAGTCTTCATGATCGTAGGATGGTGGAGTGCAGATATCATCCCCAAATTTGCCTTCCATGTTCTTTTTCCTCTTGCGTGTGCTCCCTCAGCGGTTAGTCCGATCAAGAGCGGTCCTTCGCTCTGATACCAATTGTTGGATCGATTCCCGTACGCTAGAAGGGGGTGAATACCGTTTCTCGGATCTTTCTTGGACCTGCGTTGTTAGTTGCACGGCGAAAACAATAATAAAGAAAACAAACAATGCTAACACGGAAGATTTACTTGGTATCCACCCCGGACGGGTGACTAATCCAAGAATCCGTCGGTGGATCAATCCCCGGATAACCTCCGGCTAGCTCGTCGCTCCATGTGGGTAGAGAAACCTCGCCACAATCCCAAGCAAACTCTAAGCACAAAGACTACTATCTTGCCTTTAACCAAGACAAGATTCGTCAAGAAACCCAACCCTAACCGAGTCCTCTTTAAATAGAACTCGGGCTGGAAATCCCGCTGGCAGTCGACTGGTCCCAGGGCAGTCGATTGCCATCACTCAGATTCGACCGTTAACACCCCCAACGTTCAAATTCTGGTGACTTACCAGTCGACTGCCAAAATGGCAGTCGACTGGTCCAGGGTCCAGAACCTACTTTGAGTTTTGGCAGTCGACTGGACAACCCCCAGTCGACTGCCCAGCTTACAACAGCACTCCTACTCAGTCTCTTGACCCTCCTCCACGCGTGCCTTCAGGTCCACTCCTTTGGCTTGCCCCTTGAAGTCCTCTTCCACCGGCTGTCGTCCCTCGGATGTGTACGCAAGTCCTCGACTTGCCTCCATGCCACCCTTCACGTGTGCCCTTTGAAGTCCACTTCCCGGCTTGCCCTTGGAGTCCTCCTCCCTCGGCTCTTGTCCCTTGCCTCAGCTGACTCTTCACCAGCAGCCTTGACTATTGCCTTCGCGCCATCTTCATCTTCGGCCCTCGTCCCTCGTATGCACACAAGCCTCCAGTTTATCTCCATGCCATCCTTCATGTACGTCTCGAAGTACGCACCCCTCGGCTCATCATCCCTGCTATATCGGGTCCCTCGGGTGCACACAAGCCTCCAGCTTGTCTCCATGCAACCCTTCACCATACCGAAGCCATCCAGCCAAGTCAATATGTGTAAACCTGTACAACCTGCAAACTCACATACACATATTAGTACACAAAAGAAAGTCTAACATAAACCCTTTGCCCAAACATCAAAACACATGATCACTCCGGATCACAGATTGCCTCAACACTCCATTCAGATTAAATTTTTTTAATCCGTAGGCATAGAGAGGTTTCTCAGATTGACCATGTATTCGCTTAGAAAACCCACCAAGCTATACCCAACATCATCCTCCCGTGTTTAAGATATCGAATGTCCGTCGATTAATTTAAATTACTGTCAATTTTAATTAATCAACTTCTGGCTCCTTGACTAGTACCACTCAACCTTATCATCATGTTGGATTAAATCCACCTGCAGGGTTTAACATGATGAACCTTATGAACTCATCAAGGGGGCATCACATCTCGACTCACCAGGACACGGATTCCGTCAATAATCAATGGCACACCATATAATTAATATTATTTCCCAATTTACCAGGACTATCGATTTAGCAGAATAAATCTCGCCTATTGGCAAATCAAAGAATAAATATTAACTATATGCGCCCGTTATTATATCGGGATTTAGGGATTACTCCATAATAATCCGAGGTCCAATCCAATTATCAAGTCAGTACAAATTGGATGACCTCTAGTTTTGGTCCTGCTCAATGCACACAAAGCACACTAGTGTAATTCTATGGTCAAGACAAACCACACCTAATTACACTACAACCATCCTAATGGTTTGTCCAATTCCATCTCGGTTGTGACCCTATATTTATACTATGTAAGGAATTGATAATATGATCTTCTGTGTGTCACCATACACCATGTTATCTACAATGCAATGTATTAGACTTTTATGCATATACTAATATAAATATGCATCTTGTGTTGTTGTGATTCTCATTTCAAAATGTAGATGATCTCATATAAAAAGAACAAGTATTTTAGTATACACATCTAACAATGTACTTAATAGTTGTTTCTTTGATTTACCAATGGGCGAGATTTATTCTGTTAAATCAGTAGGCTCGGTAAGTTGGAAATAATATTATTTACATGGTGTGCCATTGATTATAGATGAAATTCGTATCCTGGTGAGTCGGAATGATAATGCCCCCTTGATGAGCTCATAAGGTTCGTCATGTTAAATCTTGCAAGTGGATTTGGTCCAACATGATGAAAAGGTTTAGTGGTACTAGTCAAGGAGTTAGAGGTTAATTAATTAAAATTATCAGTAATTTAAATTAATCAACGGGCATTCGATATCTTAAACATGGAGAGAAAATATACTCATAATAGGTGGAGCCCATATGTAAATATGGAGGTTGGTGAGGTGGTTCAATGAAAGGTCTTTAGTGAAATGATTCTTCATTAATGGATCAAGTTTGGATCCATTAGCAGGCCAAGTCCCAACTCCTCCTCATGTTCCCTATTGTAGCCCTATAAATACCCCATGGAGTCATGAAACCAAGGCATCCAATTCCAATTGGAAAATCCCAAAACCTCTCCTCTCCTCCTCTCTCTCTCCCTTCTCTCTCCTAGGTCACGGCGTGGGAAAAGGAGGCGAAAACCCTAGGGTTTTCTTTATCCTCTCCTTTTCTCTCCCTCTCTTCTTGGTGGTCAGAAAAACACTAGACAAGGAGGAGTTGCTTCCTCCTTTGTGGCGTTCGGCAGCAGGTCAAGAAGAAGGGTGGCCGGCAGCGAGAGGGAGCTCTTCTCCTTGAAGTGATCGGTGCCGGTGGAAGAGGAAGAAGAGGCTAACGGTGGGATTGAAGAAGGCTTGTTCTTCTTCTAGTTCCCTTCCTCTTTTCTCCCTCTCTTGTGTGAGCTCATCCAAGGAGTGGACAGAGGCTCGCTGACCACAGGAATTGGCTTCTTACGGCGCCGACGGTGAGGAAGAAGGAGGAGGGCCGGCGGTGGGTTTTTGGGAAGAAGAAGAAGATTATTCTCTCTTCTTCTTCCTTCTTCTTCATCTTCCTATTCCTCTCCACTTTAGTTCCTTGTGGCCGGTGAACCTTGGGCTTGGTGGTGGCCGGCAGTGCAAGGAGAGGGTGGAGGTGGTGGCTGGCAGAAAAACCCTAGGGTTTAGGGTTTTGTTGGCGCATGGAAGAGGGAAGAAGACGGTGATATTGGAAGCCCTTGGTGACTCCGGTTCTTGGTAAACCGTCGCCCACACGACGTCCAAGAGGGGAGGGTCATACGATAGAAGATCGCGAGGTAACGAGAGGTATACCTTCTCGTACGGCTCCTTTGTTTTTCTATTATTGCATGTGTGGTTTTAATTAATTATCATGGTTTTAATTATTTGTTAATTAATATTGATAATTGATTATTTCATGGACCCCGATAATAAACACAAAAATCGATGATCCGCTCGTCGTCTTTATCGTGGCCAATTGGTTAGGCGAGTTACAAGGCTTAACTATCAAGTTTGGCTAAGTTGTAACTCAAACCAATTAGTACGACGACGAGAAGGTCGTTTGAGAGATAAGTCTCTATTCGGATTAAATTTTTAATCCGTAGACATGGAGAGGTCTTTCATGGACGACCCGGTGTTCGCTTAGGAAACCCGCCAAGCCATACCCTATTCCTTCACTTCCGCCAAGCTTAAGTATCTCGGGCACCCACAGCACCGCGAGGTATCAGGGTCTCGGTTACTTGGTCAGGCGTCCGTAGCACCCAGACCAAGCCTAAGTACCCCGGGCATTCGTAGCACCGCGGGGTATTAGGGTTTTGATTCTTGGCAAGTAGTCTGTAGCACCCAGACCAAGCCTAAGTACCCCGGGCATCCGCAGCACCGCGAGGTATTAGGGTTTTTGATTCTTGGTTTGGAGTCTGTAGCACCCAGACTAAGCCTAATTACCCTAGGCAATGGCAGCACCGCAAGGTATTAGGGTTTTGATTGACGCACTGGAACTTGCGCGAGGGCATGTTTCTTTATTTCATAAATTCACTGCAAGGCAGCAAGAACACATAGACAAGTACACAGTATGCAACAGACCAGACTGTAGACAGTTGGCCTGCCCTGGCTTTGTGAGCCTTCCCTTCCTGTCCTTCTATTCATGGTCGCCTCCTCCGGTTAGTCGTCTTGCGCCCTCAGGTTCTTCCGGGACTCCACCCTGACTTCCCCACTGTAGCATCGCCGAGACACCAGCTGGTCCCCTTTGACTTCAGCCACTCAGTCGCCAATCGAGAATTTTATCTTCTGGTGGTAGACGAAGACCACCGCCTTAAAGATACTGAGCGCCGGGCGGCCCAAAATAGCATTGTAGGATGAAGGAGTGTCAACGATCAGGAAGGGTGTCCTCCTGGTCCTCTCGAATACGTCGCTACCCAATGATAGCGATAGGGTGATTTGCCCTATCAGTTGTACTCGATACCCTGTAAAGCCGAACAGCAGGGTCAAGACCGGCAATAGTTCATCCTCGTCAATCTACATTTGGTCCAGTGCCGCCTTGTACAAGATGTTCACAGAACTTCCCGTATCCACGAAGATGCGCTTGACTTCATAGTTGGCGATGGAGACAAGGATCACCAAGGCGTCTTCATGGGAAGCTTCCCCCTCTTCCATGTCTTTGGGGCCGAACAAGATCGTGGGCCCACGATCTTGGCTTCGACTCGTCCCAATTGCATAGTTCTCCATACGCCGAGTGTTGGATTTCCTGGCCCGATGGGAATCTCCACTAGTGGGACCTCCGAAGATAATTCCCACATGTCCGAAGGGCGGGCCGCGTGCAGGGGCCTTGCCCTTCTAGGGGGTCTCTTTCCAAGGAGGGAGATTTGCGGGGTGATGGCCCCCGGCTCCTTCCCCTAGACCGAGATCGGGACCGGTGTCGGGTCTCGTTCTCTCCCGACGGCCTCCGTCTAGGAGAAAAGCTTCGCCAAGGGAAATTTCGGTGATACCCCATCTTCTTCCACTTCTTTCGAGGTTTGGGGTCTACTTCTTCACTCAATTTTTTCTTCAAGGCATGACGCTCCTCGGCGGAGTGTGTCATACTACCGTGGAAACTACAATATTTCATCAGTGGCTCAGGCTGCTCAGTATCCACTACCTCGACCAGCTTTCGCCTGCCAGCCCACTGGTCCTTCCTGTTGGGTCCGGGTGCATGTCGACAAGGATACGGGTTCGTAAAATTTTAAATTTTTACGTGCAGCGGAAGAATTAGCATAAAATAATTTCCTAAATTATTTTAACCACGTATCTAGCATGCAACCTTATGATGTGTTGACATAATCATAAATTAAAACTTTGTGGAAAAGTAAACTAATTTACTAAGTACCTCTCGTAACTCGAAGAAAGGGACGAGATCCAACCGTAGCGTCCCTTGGAAGCTTCGCCTCTATTCGCGTCCACGCCGAGTTCTCTTCGGGATGACTTCGCAAAGCCACGAGTTTTGTGCCATCGAGAACTACTAGATTCTCCAAAAGCACAACTAGAACAACAAGAGAAAAGAATGGAAACTAACCACCAAGAATCGGAATCGAATTCCGAGAAGGAAGGAGATGTGATCCGCTTCTTCTTCTTCTTGGTTGGCTTCTCCTTCTTCTTGATAGCTCACGGCAACCACCCTAGGGTGTGCTAGGGGCGCCGGCCCTAGGTGGGATGAAGGGGAGCCGGCCCTAATCCTATTAAGGGGCGCCGGCCCTAATGGGGAAGAGAGAAGAGAAGAGAAGAGAATAAGAGAGAGGGAGCTTCTAATCTTTTGATAACTCAATTATCAAATTTTTTTTGGAATTAAAGGCTTGCCTTTGGTTCCTTATATAGTTGCTTCTCCCTTGCTAAGTCTCCTCTTTAACGGAATTTTACATAAGAAATTTATCCTATAAATTCTCTTATTAATTATTCCGTTTAAGCCAAGTTTTATTATAACTAACTTTATAATAAAACAAATACCTTCTCTCCTTTTATTATGGAATAAATTTTATAAGAAATTTATAAACATTCTTATTATGAAAAAATCAATTCATAATTGATTTTATAAAATTAAAATAAACCAATTCATGGATTATTTTAACTTCCATAAAAGAATAAATTTCTATAAATTTATTTATATAAATTTCTTTATACAAATTTATTTATCCATAATTTATAAAATAAATCGTGCTAGATCTATTTTATTAATTAAACCAAATAAAATAGTTTTCTCCCTTTAATGTGGCCGGCCAAACCAAAGAGGGTGGGCACCCTCTTTGGCCGGTCACTTCAAGCCCCACCAATCGCGAATTAAACTCATTTAATTCGCCCAACAAGCCTTCAAAAGACTTAGCCAATTTTAGCTTCCATTGCGCCTCTGATTAACTCAGATTCGACTTATTTCTCTTGATCGGAAAATCCAATTTTTAACTCATTTTAAATCCCTCGGATTACTCGTAGTGCGTGTGACTAAATAGGCTTTCGATTTATGTTGGTCGTCTATAATTAACCAATTATAGAACGGTCATGAGTGGCACCTAGTAGTACATCATGACCCCCAATTAATCAAAAGATCAACGGTTTGACCTCAGAAGAAATTATTCTGAAACCCTTCAGCAGCTCTAATGAATCGTGCCCCATTCCTTTCACCATCTTATACCCACTTGGTTCAGGACACGGTCTATTTGTGTCAGTCCCCACTAGGCTAACTACGTCACACCTAGCGCAAGTAATGTCTTTCTCGTCCTTTGGATTTCTAATTACTCTCATGTATTTAAGAGACTCGCACTCTTAACATGATATACTCTGGCCAGAGGTTTTGAGTAACAATCCGACGATAGGCCTGGGTATACATCTCCTCGCAAGGAGTGGTGAATCCTTTGTAGGTTGTTCAAACATCTTCGAGCACTTCGGCTCATACCCAATCATCCTGGGTCCACACCTCCTTGGAGATGCTTGCTTAAGATGTTAAAGTATAAGTCTCCATGACCAAGATGACTTGAACACCGCAAGTCAAAGGAACATCGCACTTAAGCTGCAGTAAGAACTTCATTGACATATCTTTTTAGATAACCATATGAAGTTTTACAGCTAGTCACTCCAATGAACTAGTTCCCTTAACTAGCATCCATGTTTATCTTCGGACATCCCAATGTCACCAGCCAGTGAGAATCAGCTGATTAGAGAATAACCCATGCTAGTCTCAACAGAATTGATAGTGTCCGTTTTTATCAATTCATCGACTAGGGATATTTTCAATACTTCACATTTGCACATTAAGAGATAATCACAAGTTGTGATCCCATCACAAATTCTCTTATGCTGTGAGTTGTATTGCGGACATTCAGTAGATGAGTTTAAGATCCCAATTAAATACACAAACATGTATACTCAAATAGTGAATTATCATTTATTAAAATAAATGTTTACAATCATAAGGCGATTGCCTTAGGACACTTCTCTCATATCACTAACACTTCCCTAGGTGAAGGTCTTTTCCTCAGGCCGGGGTTGGGGGTTCCCTCCTCTCGGACCGGGTAACGACCTGAGGGGGGGGCTCCTGCTGGTTCCTTACGACGGGCGAACTGCACCTCCTCCACATTAACGTGCTTGACAAAGCGCCCTAGCAAGTCGTCAAAACTTGTGGGTGGCTTCATCACCAGAGATCTGAAGAAATCCCCTTCCGCAAGCCCCTGAGTGCAGGCACTGACGAGGATCTCCGACGTCGCTGTTGGCACATCCTGTGCCACCCGATTGAACCGCTAGATGTACTCCTTGAGTAGTTCCATCAGCTTTTGCTTGAGAGTAAACAGGTTTAATGTCGTCTTCTGATAACGACGGCTGCTGGCAAAGTGATGGAGGAAGGTGGTCTTGAACTCCATGAAGGAGTTGATAGAACCCGGGGGCAGCCTCTGGAACCAGCCTTAGGCCGCTCCGGAAAGAGTGTTCAAGAGCACCCGACATTTTACCCCGTCGGTGTATTGGTGGAGGAGCGCCGCATTATCGAACTTGCAGACATGATCCTCCGGATCTACCTTCCCATCATATTCAGCAATTCCCGATCTGCAAAACTGCTTCGGCATGGGATCTTCCACAATCTCCGATGAGAAGGGAGTGCAGGGAGCCTTAGGGGAGGACTTATGTTCCTCTCTCTTCCCCTTCCCCTCTTCATGTCTCAGTGCACTAGAGGCTACTGAGTTGGCCTTCTCCACATCTCCGGGGGAGTCTCGTCGGGATCCTGGGGCTGCATCGGTGTGTCGCCCTGGTGGCGTAACAGATCTTCGCGATTAAAGGTGCGAGATGGAGACTCTGGGGATCTCCTCCCGTATAGGAACACCTCGCTGTAGGGGTGGTGCGCTCAAACAAAGTGCTCGATCTGGTGTTGTTCGAGCGCCTCCTTGATGGCGTTGGCCACCAAGCGATCCAGTTCCTCCTTTGTCAAGACAATGGGTTGTCCCACTGGCTCTGCTATCGGTGCTCCTTCTGGTGCTTTACTGGTTTCTCACAGACGACGCCAAACTTATTCCGGAAGGAATCGACGTCAACGGCCAGTCACCAGGGTTCAGCCCACATGGATGCTGGGGGAGGAACTCCATACCCTGCAAGATTAACACGAGCGTTAGGGGAACATGCCGGAGGTTGTCCGGCGGAGCCCGCTCCGACGGTCAAGTCAGTGCCTCGATGGAGAAGATGAAAAGAAGGCAAGACAGTATGTGAGTAGTAGAGAAGGTGTAACCCCCTTACCAGAGGGGTTGGAGTACCTTTTATACCTGCGACGGCTGCCTTCGTGCGTCCCCATGATCTATGCCACCTCCCCCCTTCGTCGATGATCGGATAGTCTTTGAAATGATCCACACCGTCATTAAGTTCGACCCGTTGCGACATTTAAGGGTCATGATGGCTCCGCGATAGTGAGGATGATTATCTGCAGATCCGAGAAAAGGGAGATCGATACTTGAGGTTGAATGCTTCTTGGGCTCCGCTTTCCTGAGGTGATCTCGGGGTCTTCTGGCCCGGGAGGTCCCGAGCGCTCCGCTTCTCCAAGGTCGTCTCGGGGGCCCGACTGCCCAAGGTGATCCCGGGAGGAGTTTTCTGATCTGATCTCCGGGGCGTGTTTACCACGGGGGGGGGGGGGGGGGGGGGGGGGGGGCGGAGGACCCCCTTCTCGAGAGGATCCCGGGAGCACTGAAAGGGGAGTCGCTTAGACTCGCTACATCTTGCCACCCAGCTACTTCAGCCCACGTGTCCGCCACAGGCTATTCAACCCCATCAATGAGAATAGTAGGGAATTAAATACGTTCTTTGGTAATTCACAAATTATAATGCATCTTTTAATCATTTTAAAAACCTAGGTGTATCCTACTATAGATTCCCAATTCACCAATGGCATGCTCTCATAGGATAGATTGATAGTTAATCTGTGGGTATTGTCACTGCTCCAGAAGGAGTTGTCGACGATGGCCAGTCACCAAAGTTCTGCCCGCGTAGAAGTTATTGCGCCAGGAAGGAACTTGGGGTCCTGCGAAGTTAACACAAGCATTAGGGGACACGCCGGCAGGGGTCCGGCGGAGTCCACTCCGATGCTCAAGTTAGTAGGTCGTCCAAAGAATAATGGCAGTGAGGAAGAAAGATAGTATGTAGAATGAGAGAGTGTAACCCCCCTTACCGGAGGGGTGAGACTAACTTTTATACCGATGGCGGCAGGCTAGTCGTCTCTTCCTGATCGGTGCCACGTCTCCAGTGTTTTTTAAGCCACGTTTCCCCCTACTTTCAGTGAGTACGGGATATCCTTTGAAATGGTCTTCGCCGTTATCGGCTTCTGCCCGTTGCGATATTCAAGGGTCGTGAAGACTTTTTCTAGCGGGGGTGCTTATCCGTACCCCGAGGGGGGTCAGTGTTTGAGGTCGGTTATTGTGGGAGCTCCACCCCCCAGGAGAGCTCAGGGTTTTCATGTGCCACAACTCCCGAGGTGCTCTCGGGGCCTATCCTCCCGGGGTGCTCCCGAGAGGGATCTCCAGCTGCCCTTCCCGGGCGTGTCGCCCTCGGGGATTCCCGGGAGGGTTGTCTCATCCTACCGTTGTTGTGTCGGACAGCTTCTTCATCCTTCGTCCTGGCTAGGGCTTATTCAACCCTATCACAAGTCCCCCCCCCTTCAAGTCTGATCAAAGGAAGTGCGGCTGACTAATCGGACTAGTGCAAAGATGAAGAAGCTGGGTTCTCACAAGCCTTCGCCTTCTAGGTTCTAGGCCTCAGTGGTTATGAGGGGCTTTTGGATCGCATCATCTTCGACCTGTGTTCCTAGAACTTCCCTGTTGTGCCTTCCTCCTTTTCCAAAAAGGCTGCTTCGATTCCCGAAGGCTTATAATGACGTCTATCTCCTCATTATAAAGGCGCATGGTCCCCTTTTCCGAGGGTAACAGGGTGCTCGCGTGAATGCTTTATTGCCACGTGTTCTAACGGCCATCTTCACGAGTCCTTATGGTCGTGTGCCGTATGGCTAGCTCGCGACAATCGACTGCCTGGGCGAGGCGGTTTCTTTCTTTCCACGCGTCATTTCCCCATTGTGCTCAGACAGGTGGCTGCCGGGGTATAAGAGAGGAAAAAGGAAGTCGTTAGCCTGCACTTTCTATTCAGTGACTGGGTGTCTTCATCTTCCTCCCTTGTAGAGCTTCTGCTGCGCGTGAGTAGCTTGTCTCCTTCTTGTCTTTTCTCTTGTCTTCTTCCTTAGAGATTATGGAAAACTACCGCGCGGAGTGGTATGAGTCCCTTTCCTCAAGAGTGGGACCTGAAGCCTTGCAGGCGGCCATCGAGGCTTATGGCGTCCCGGCCGAGATGGCAATGGTCATCCCCAAAGTGGGTCAGACGCCCGTGGAACCCCCTGCAGGCATGCTGACCTTCTTCTTAGGGAAGATGGAGCTAGGGTTCTGTTTCCCTATTCCCCCTTTTTTCACGAACATAGCTTCTTATTTTGATAACCCCCCCCCTTCACCAGATGGCTCCCAATGCCTTCGCCCAGATAGGAGGAGCGTATATCATCTTCAAGCTTTTCGATCTTCCTCTGACCCTGCATCTCTTTCATTCTTTCTTCGTCCTGATAGGGTCCAGAGGGGTCTTTAGTTTCGCAGCCCGTCCGAGCCATAGGTTTTTAGGAGGATTTCCTTCTTCGCATAAGGGGTGGAAGGAGAAATTCTTTTTCATCCGACTGCCATCATTACCTTTCAGTCCTCTATGTTGGATAGCAGATTTGCCGACTCCTCCTCTCCTAGAGAGCTTTCTTCGCAACCCGGTGTACCAACATGCTAGGGAGGTACTTTCTGGTATGGAGTTCAGTGGCCCGGGGCTGGTGCAGAGCAAAGAGCTTATGTATCGGGCGCGCCTTAGCCCTAAAGTAACGTGGATCAGTCCCACCCTAGGTATGTTCGTCTTTTTCTTCCATGCACATTGGGTTTGACTGATGCTTTCTCTGTTTGGCTTTTGCAAAGAAAGTCATATTTGTCAAGGCGATGAGCCGGCTCATCAAGTGGGAGGAGGCCAACAAGGAGGCACTAAACCCTCCTCCGGTCACTCCTGATGCTCCACCTGCTCCCGCCGAGTCTCTTGAGGGGCCTGCTGTCTCGCCCCGTGGGGTTGCTTCACCCGAGAGGGTCGTGGTTATTGTTACATCCCCGTCGGCTGTGGGCCAAGGGCATGCAGCTCAACAGGCTGATTAAGTGGTAGATCCTCCTCCCGGGGGTGGCTCCTCTTTGAGAGCAGTCCGCCCTGAAAGGGTGGACGAGGAGTCTCCCCCTTCAATTACTCCTTCGGCTGTCCGGTCCTTTGGTCGGTAGAAGCGGCGGCTCCCCAAGGGTTTGGGCCCTTCATGGAAAAAGCAGCTTCCTGCACATTCTTCTCTTGTTCCTTCGATGACCGAGGAATTGACTTTACCAGCCGAGGTAGTAGCTCCTTCCTCTGCTCTGTCAGCCTCCACTCCAGAAGCAGTCGTCCCGGTGCCTCCTACCAGCTCCCTTGACCAAGCCACCTTTCCCACGGGTAAGGAGATGTTGCGTACTTAATACCGAATGAAACTGGATCGACTAAGGGAGAGGTTGGATGCAGCGTTGGAGGGTCTGCCCCTCCGGTGCAATTACAGGAGACTCCGCCTAAGGGGGTTTTGTCAAAGGGGACTTCTAGTTCCAAAGAGGACGCCTCCGACCCCTCCAACGTGCCACCCGAGGCTTCCACTGTCCAACGACTTCCTCCCCGACTGAGTCCACCGCCGCCTGAGGGGTGAGGCGATATACCTAGCACCTTTGAAGGGGTAGTCGTGCGAGCCTTGGCTGGACCACTAGCCAGTATTCAGGAGACGCTTCTGAAGGTGCGAATTGCTATTGCTTTGGATATTCTCTTGCCCGTCTGCTAACCTTTCGGTGCGATGGCAGGCAGCTGAGGATTGCGTAGTAGTTGGTTGGGGCCTATATTCCCGGTCTCAAGTGGAGATCTTACTTCACCGAGCCTTACGGGCGAAAGTTACAGCTGATCATGAGCATCGAGTAGGAGTAATGCAAGCAAGCGTCATCAGAACTCTTCGAGAAGAGGTCGAGCACCTGCGGAAGCTCTTACAGGACAAGGAGCAGGCTCATCAGAGTTCCCGACATAGGGAACGCTTGGCGTCCGAGAAGGTCGTGTCGGCTACCGAGGACCTTCTCCAGGTGATGCAGGAGAGAGATCAGCTCCAGGCGAGAGAGAAGAAGTTATTGGGCTAGATGGAGTCTAACCTCCTAATGGCGACTGACTGCGCCTATGTCCTGGATGATGATCTGATCCAGGCTCAGTCGGACGAGCAGGCCACCTCAGAGAGGCTCAGAGAGGCTCTGTCGGAGCAATCGGAGATGGCTGCTGAGTTGGCATGGCTGAGGCGTTCTTACGAAGCTGCCGAGGCCGAGCTCCTGACCCTTAGGGCAGCCAAAGCTTCTGACTCTAAGGAGGCCAAGCTGGGCTTCAAAGCGAGGTTCCTGGAGTTGGAGGAGATCCACACCATTATAGCCGGCCAGGTGATGTAGCGCTTACAGCAGGGCTTCCATGGGGCCATCGATATGCTGAAGAAGGAGAAGCTCCTGCCTTCTGACGCTGACCTAAGATTATAGATGCCCTCTGGACTAGGTAAAGGTCTTCCCCCGAGGCCCCGAGCGGCCTCATGATTGCCCGAGAGACAAGTCCGATTGTAATTTTGACTGAGTGTAATCATTTTCCCTGTTTCCTGTGTATGTGGTCTTGCGAGATGCGCCTTCTGAATTTATGTACGTACTTAACCAACCGTCGACTGTCTTCAAGGTTGATTTTGGTGTTTGATAATTTTTAAAGTTAAATCTACATACCCTACATTTATGTCTGCGGCAAGTCCTCTCCAATCTTTCCTGCTGAAATGCATGGATGATTTCAAACCGTCACCACCATATTATTCGCGATCTCATTGATTAGACTCATTAAGAGTCGCGGGTTCCTAGGCGCAGCATGGGTGCGCCAGTCGAAATGACGCTTCGGCACCTGTTGGCGTGATTGCATCCTCCCTGCATTAACAGCCCGGAGAGGCAACCATCCCCATAAATAGGGGAGAGGGGTGTACCGTCTCCTCCATCTCTTCCGCTGGCTTGCTTCTTTCTCCTCGTTGGTATCCCCAATGCCCAACCCTGGAGATACAGTAGTGCTCTTGGCTGAGGGACTCTTGAGAGGTATAAGCGTCTGTATTGTGACCCTTACTGGGGAGCATGGTGGAGATGATTCCCGGGGTCTCACTGAAGATTCTCGAGGATGTGAGACTCCCGGGTTATCTGAGGAGTCCAGAAAAGGCCTTATGTGGTCCGCCAGGGGGCATAGGGGAAATGATCCCTCCTGCTGATCACCAAACTCCTGGTTGTCTTGTGGCGATGTACCCCACGCACCATCGGCTACTCGTTTCTGTAAGATGTGTATACTGAAAGACATAATTTCTTTAAAAGAACATCTTCATTTGAAAAGAGAATCACAACTACAGTAGGTGCCTGTTTATATTAGTACATGCATGAAGTCCTTTACTACGCATTATAGATAACATGGTGTATGGTGTTACACGGAAGATCATGTTATCAGTCCCTTGCCTAGTATAAGTAGAGGCTCACAACCAGATGGAATTGGACAACCATCGAATGTTGTAGTGTATTAGTGTGTTGGTCTTGACCATAGAATTACACTAGTATGCTTTGAGTACATTGAGCAGGACCAAAACCGAGGTTATCCAATTTGTACTATCAATAATTGGATAGGACCTCAAGATTTTATTATGAGTACGATCCCTTAATCCCGATATAATAACGGGAATATATTATTAATTGTTATTTCTTTGATTTACCAATGGGTGAGATCTATTCTGTTATATTGATAAGACCGGTAAGTTGGGAGATAATATTAATAATATGATGTGCTATTGATTATTGACGGAATTCGTGTCCTGGTGAGTCGGGTTGATGATGCCCCCTTGATGAGCTCAAAAGGTTCATCATGCTAAACCCTGCAGGTGGATTTGATCCGGCATGATGATAAGATTGAGTGGTACTAGTCAAGGACCCAGAAGTTAATTAATTTGAATTGTCAGTAATTTAAATTAATTAATGGGCATTCAAGATCTTAAACACGGGGGGGATGGACGACTCTTAATATGTGGAGCCCATATGAAAATATGGGGGTTGGTGAGGAAGTTCAATTAAGATCCTTCAGTGGAATGGATCTTAATTAATGGATCGGGTTTAGATCCATTGGTGGGCCAAGATCCAACTCCTCCTCTTGGTCCCTACCTTAGTCCTATAAATACCCAAGGAGATCATGATACCGAAGCTTGATTAATCATCATCCAACTCAAGGCTTATTCTCTCCTCTCTTCCCTTTCTCTCTCCTAGGTCACGGCAAAGGAGAGGAGCTCACCTCCTTCTCTTCTTCTTCTTCTTTCCTCAACCTTACCATGAGCATTCATCACTAGACAAAGGGAGAAGCTTCTTCTCCCTTTTGTGGTGTGCGTCGGCGAGGGAGGAAGAGCCAGCGGCCGAAAGGAGGCGGCGCAAGGGGCTTGCGGTGGCGGCGGCACAAGTGGGGGAAGATGGAAAGTTTTGGCCGGTTTTGAGTAGGAAGGTGAGGTCTTTTCTTCACCATCTTCTTCCTTGTATTCTCCTCAGCAGCAACTCGGTGGCCTGGGTGGCCTATAGCCTTGGTGGTCCTTGGAGAGCCGGCGGCGCACCGTGTGGAGGAGAAGAAGCCGGCGGTAGAAACCCTATGTCTAGGGTTTCGGCTAGTGAAGGAAGAAGGACTTTGGAGAGCCATGGTGATCTTGGTGTAACGACCCGGAAAATTTTCTCGATATTTTCTTTAAAATATTGATCATGTCTAGATAGTTTCCGAGGAACCTAGGGATACTAGTATAGACCTTAGACTAGTAACCCATGATTTCCCCATTTAAATAGAAAAGCTAAGTACTAATGGATCTTATATGAGCTTTTCTAGTACCATGGTTATAGGGGGATTCTAGGTAGAATTTAATATAAATATAAAAGGGACTTTAATTAGGAATATTAGCAGGATTATGGGTGAGTCTTAAGGGAATTTTTGAAAATAAAATAAAAATTAAAAAATAAATAAATAAAGTGTTGGGACCGGGTGCATGTTGACAAGGATACGGGTTCGTAAAATTTTAAATTTTTACGTGCAGCGGAAGAATTAGCATAAAATAATTTCTCAAATTATTTTTAACCACGTATCTAGCATGTAACCTTATGATGTGTGGACATGATCATAAATTAAAACTTTGCGGAAAAGTAAACTAATTTACTTTGTACCTCGCGTAACTCGAAGAAAGGGACGAGATCCAACCGTAGCGTCCCTTGGAAGCTCCGCCTCTATTCGCGTCCACGCCGAGTTCTCTTCGGGATGACTTCGCAAAGCCACGAGTTTTGTGTCGACGAGAACTACTAGATTCTCCAAAGACACAACTAGAATATCAAGAGAGAAGAAAGGAAACTAACCACCAAGTAACGGAATCAAAATTCCGGGAAAGGAAGGAAGGAGTCGCGATCCGCTTCTTCTTCTTCTTCGGCACGAACTTGGTGGAGGAAACTCACGAGCACCCTTGGTGCTTGCGCTGGCCCTAGGGGAGGAGAGAGAGCCGGCCCTAGAGAGAGAAAGGGCGCCGACCCTAGAGAAAGAGAGAGAGAGTTAGAGAGAGAGAGGGAGAGAGTTAATCTCTTGATCAATCTATTCAGGAAATCAAGCCTAGCCTTGATTCCTTTATATAGTAGCCTCTCCCTTGCCAAGTCTCCCCTTTAACGGAATTTTTCATAAGAAATTTATCTTATAAATTTTCTTTATGAATTATTCCGTTTAAACCAAGTTTTATTATAACTAATTTTATAATAAAACAAATACATCTCTCCTTTTATTATGGAATAAATTTTACAAGAAATTTATAAATTTTCTTATTATGGAAAAATCAATTCATAATTGATTTTATAAAATTAAAATAAACCATTCCATGGATCATTTTAATTTCCATAAATTTCTATAAATTTCTTTATACAAATTTATTTATCCATAATTTATAAAACAAATCGCGCTAGATTTATTTTATTAATTAAACCAAATAAATTGGTTTCTCCCCAATATTGTGGTCGGCCAAACCAAAGAGGGTGGGCACCCTCTTTGGCCGGCCACTTCAAGCCCAATCCCTCGCGAATTAAACTCATTTAATTCGCCCGATAAGCCTTCAAAAGACTTAGCCATTTTAAGCTTCCATTGCGCCTCTGATTAATTCAGATTCGACTTGATTGGAAAATCCTATTTTCAACTCGTTTTAAATCCCTCGGATTACTCGTAGTGCATGTGACTAAATAGGCTTTCGATTTATGTTGGCCGTCTATAATCAACTAATTATAGAACGATCATGAGTGGCACCTAGTAGTACATCATGACCCCCAATTAATCGAAAGATCAACGGCTGACCTCAGATATATTTCTAAAACCCTTCAGCAGCTTTAATGAATCGTGCCCCATTCCCTTCACCATCTTATACCCACTTGGTTCAGGACATGGTCTGTGTGTGTCAGTCCCCACTAGGCTGACTACGTCACACCTAGCCCAAGTAGTGTCTTTCTCGTCCTTTGGATTTCTAATTACTCTCATGTATTTAAGAGACTCATACTCTAAACATGACATGCTCTGGCCAGAGGCTTTGAGTAACAATCCGACGATAGGCCTGGGTATACATCTCCTCGCAAGGAGTGGTGAATCCTTTGTAGGCTGTTCAAACATCTTCGGGCACTTCGGCTTATACCCAATCATCCTGGGTCCACACCTCCTTGGAGATGCTTGCTTAAGATGTTAAAGTATAAGTCTCCATGACCAAGATGACTTGAACACCGCAAGTCAAAGGAACA
The DNA here is from genome assembly GCA_024364735.1 of Boesenbergia rotunda. NCBI lineage: Eukaryota > Viridiplantae > Streptophyta > Magnoliopsida > Zingiberales > Zingiberaceae > Boesenbergia > Boesenbergia rotunda. The sequence goes on from JAGFNQ010004422.1 coordinate 86,103, forward strand.
TCGCACTTAAGCTGCAGTAAGAACTTCATTGACATATCTATATAGATTACCATATGAAGTTTTACAGCTAGTCACTCCAATGAACTAGTTCCCTTAACTAGCATCCATGTTTATCTCCGGACATCCCAATGTCACCAGCCAGTGAGAATCAGCTGATTAGAGAATAACCCATGCTAGTCTCAACAGAATTGATAGTGTCCGTTTTTATCAATTCATCGACTAGGGATATTTTCAATACTTCACAATTGCACATGTAGAGATAATCACTAGTTGTGATCTCATCACAAATTCTCTTATGCTGTAAATTGTATTGCGGACATTCAGTAGATGAGTTTAAGATCCCAATCAAATACACAAACATGTATACTCAAATAGTGAATTTTCATTTATTAAAATAAATGTTTACAATCATAAGGCGATTGCCTTAGGACACTTCTCTCATATCACTAACAAACTCCCACTTGGCCTAATGCCAATCGCTACGGTATCCAATACCACAGGCTCTAACATGACCCTCAAACTTGCTCTGAGGTAAGGCCTTAGTTAAAGGATCCGCTAAATTCCTTTCAGTGGGAATTTTCTCAATTTGTATATCATTCCTACTTATAATCTCTCTGATCAGATCATAGCGGCGAAGCACGTGTTTGGATCGCTGATGAGACCTTGGTTCCTTTGCTTGTGCAATAGCTCCATTGTTGTCGCAATAAACCGGTATTGCTTCATCAATGGTTGGAACCTCACCAAGTTTTGAGACAAATTTCTTGATCCAGACTGCTTCCGTGGTAGAATCCGCTACGGTATCTTGTTTGGAACTCTTCCAACTTATTGCACCTCCATTCAAAGTAAATACGTATCCAGACTGCGATTTGGAGTCATCCTTATCTGTCTGGAAACTGGCATCTGTATACCCACGTATTACCATATCTCCTTCTCCATATATTAGGAACACATCCTTAGTTCATCTTAAGTACTTAAGGATTGTCTTGACAGCCGCCCAATGATCCATTCCTGGATCCAACTGGTATCTGCTTGTGACGCTCAAAGCATACGATACATCGGGCCTTGTACATAATATAGCATACATGATAGATCCTATCGCGGATGCATAAGGAATCTTATTCATGCAAATCCTCTCGTCTTCTGTGCGCGGACACATAGACTTTGAAAGGTTGATCCCATGCCTGATGGGAAGGTAACCTTTCTTGGATTCTGACATGTAAACCTTTTTAGCACTCGGTCTATATATGTAGACTGCGAAAGACCAAGCAACCGTTTTGATCTATCTCTATAGATTCTAATCCCAAGGATATAGGTTGCTTCTCCCAAGTCTTTCATGGAGAAAATTTTGGACAACCAAATTTTAACTGTCTGTAAAACGGATATATCGTTTCCTATAAGTAATATGTCATCGACATATAATACTAGGAATACGACTGCACTCCCACTAACCTTCTTGTACACCCAAGGTTCGTCAGGATTTTGTGAGAAATCAAACTCTTTGATTGTCTCATCGAAATGGATGTTCCATCTCCTGGATGCTTGCTTCAGTCCATATATGGATCGTCGAAGCTTGCATACTTTGGTTTTATCAACCGATGTGAAACCTTCAGGTTGTATCATGTGTACATCCTCAAGCAGGTTTCCATTATGGAAAGTTGTTTTCACATCCATTTGCCATATCTCATAATCATAATGAGCTGCTATGGCCAGGAGCATCCGAATGGACTTAAGCATAATTACCTTCCATGTCAGTTTTCTTCTTGAAAACCCACTTGCACCCTATGGGCATAATCCCTTCAGGTGGGTTAACCAAGTCCCATACTTGATTTTCGTACATGGAATCCATTTCCGACTTAATGGCTTCAAGCCATTTGTCCCTTTCTGAACTTTTCAGAACATCTTCATAACTGATAGATTCGTCATCGCTTATGAGTAACACGTCGTTCGATTCACTTATGAGAAATCCATATCTCTCTGGAATATTGCATGTCCTATCAGACCTTCGAAGAGGTGGTGTTGTTTTAGGTTCAACTGATAGCTCATCATTATGAGTTATTGGTTGTGGGTCTAGACTAGGTGTCTCTGTAATGTCTATTGGAGTTTCTTGAACTTCATCAAGTTCAATGCCACTCCCACTGTTTTCTTGTAAAAGAAATTCTCTTTCCAGAAATACAGCATGCCTTGAAACAAACACCTTTTGTTCCAAGGGATGATAGAATTGGAAACCCTTTGTTTCCTTAGGGTATCCAATAAATAGACATTTATCAGACTTAGCATCCAATTTGTCTGATACAGTCCGCTTCACATAAGCAGGACAACCCCATATCTTAAGGTGAGTTAAGTGAGGTTTCTTACTATTCCATGTCTCATATGGAGTAGTAGAGACTACCTTGGTCGGGACTCTGTTTAGCAAGTAAACAGCTGTCTTAAGTGCAAAGCCCCAAAAGGATTTTGGAAGAGTTGCATGATTCATCATCGACCTAACCATGTCCATCAAGGTTCGGTTGCGCCTCTCAGATACACCATTATGCTGTGGTGTATACGGCGGAGTCCATTGGGACAATATCCCATTGTTCCTCAGATAATCTTGAAACTCTTGACTTAAGTATTCACCACCCCGATCGGATCGAAGTATCTTAATACTTTTGCCAAGCTGTTTCTCTACTTCATTTCTGAACTCTTTGAATTTTTCAAAAGCTTCAGATTTGTGTTTCATCAAGAACACATACCCGAATCGTGAGTGATCATCGATAAAGGTAATAAAGTAGCTATAGCCTCCTTGTGCAAGAGTTGACATTGGTCCACATACATCAGTTTGTATTAGACCAAGCAATTCTCCCACTAGATTACCTTTTCCAGAAAAGGGTAATTTGGCCATCTTGCCTTTTAAGCATGATTCGCATGTATCAAATGAACCGGGTTCAAATGATTCCAAAATTCCACATCGGTGTAATTTGGTCATGTGTTTCTTACTTACATGGCCAAGACAACAATGCCACGTGTAGGAGTCTATTCGATTATCTATTCGAGCACGTTTGTTGCTAACTTCGATATTGAAAACTTCACCGATAAATCTAACGTGTAGATACCATTGCACAAAGTTCCATTCCCATAAAGAACGTCATTTAAAGTTATGTAACAACAATTGTTACTAAAAGTTAAATGATAACCCTTTTCATTCAAACATGAAATAGATACAATATTCTTTATTAACGAAGGAACAAAATAACAATTATCCAATTCTAAGACACGTCTAGTGGGGAGCTTTAGCAAATATGTTCCGATGGCAATAGCAGCAATCTTTGCTCCATTTCCAACTCGCAAATTCGCTTCTCCTTTGACGAGTCTTCTTCTATTCCTTAGCCCCTGTATGTCATTACATATATGTGAGCTACACCCAGTATCAAGTACCCAGGTATTTGAGGAAATAGAGTGACATTCAATAACGAAGATACCTGAAGAGGATGGGGCATCGGATGCCTTCTTCTTCAAGGACTCAAGATAAACTTTGCAGTTTCTTCGCCAGTGACCCTCCTTGCCACAATGATGGCAAGTTCCTTTTGGTGTTTTTTCAGTCTTTTTGGCCTTTTTCTTCTTTCCTTTATTCTGTTCTTTGGCCTTCCTCTTAGAACCTTTCTTCGAGGAACCAACTAACAGTACCGTCTTTTGATCCTGCTTTACAGAAGGCTCTATAGTCTTCAGCAGGTTGAGCAACTCAGGAATGGTAGTTTCCAACTTGTTTATCCGATAGTTCATCACAAATTGTGAATAACTCTTGGGCAAACAATGCAGAATTAAGTCAATACATAATTCATGATCCATTGCAAAACCGAGTGTGCTCAGTCGCTCAATGTACCCCCAACATCTTTAACACAAACTGCGAGGCAGAAGTGCCTTCCTGCATCTTAGTGGTGAAGAGGAGTCTGGAGACTTCGAACCTTTCGGATCTCGCCTGCTCTTCAAACAACTCATAAAGATGGAAGATGATGGTATAAGCATCCATATGCTCATGCTGCTTTTGCAGCTCAGGTATCATAGAGGCTAGCATGATGCAACTCGCAAGTTCAGAATCGGTCACATGTTTCTGATAGGCCATTAGCTGGTCTGGAGTTGCACCTTCTGGAGGATGGTTGGGAAGTTGATCTTCAAGGACATATGCAAGCTTCTCTGCCTTGAGGACTATCCTCAGGTTTCGAAGCCAGTCCATGAAGTTTGGCCCAGTCAGTTTATTGGTGTCCAAAATGGAACGCAAGTTTAGAGAAGACATGATCGAGTGATTAACCTAGAAATACAAATTGAGCTTATGTGAGAAGAATGATAAAGAATGTATCAATATACATTAATTAAAAATCCTATTTATTTTTCAAATTGAATAACCCTTTTTATCAATACGGGAGATTGTAGGAACATCTCCAAATAGGTTGATATCCAACCATAGATAAGAACAACCATGGCTGTGGCCATGAAGTCGGAAATGGATTCCATGTACGAAAATCAAGTATGAGACTTGATTAACCCACCTGAAGGGATTAAACCCATAGGGTGCAAGTGGGTTTTCAAGAAGAAAACCGACATGAAAGGTAATGTAGTTACCTTTAAGGCTAGATTAGTGGCAAAAGGATATCGTCAAAAACAAGGGATTGATTATGACGAAACCTATTCGCCAGTAGCTATGCTTAAATCCATTCGGATGCTCCTAGCCATAGCAGCTCATTATGATTATGAGATATGGCAAATGGATGTGAAAACAGCTTTCCTTAACGGAAACCTGCTTGAGGATGTATACATGATACAATCTGAAGGTTTTACATCGGTTGATAAAACCAAAGTGTGCAAGCTTCGACGATCCATATATGGATTGAAGCAAGCATCTAGGAGCTGGAACATCCGTTTTGATGAGACAATCAAAGAGTTTGATTTCTCACAAAATCCTGACGAATCTTGTGTGTACAAGAAGGTTAGTGGGAGTGTAGTCGTATTCCTAGTATTATATGTCGATGACATATTATTTATAGGAAACGATATATCAATTTTACAGACAGTCAAAATTTGGTTGTCCAAAACTTTCTCCATGACAGACCTGGGAGAAGCAACCTACATCCTTGAGATTAGAATCTATAGAGATAGATCAAAACGGTTGCTTGGTCTTTCGCAGTCTACATATATAGACCGAGTGCTAAAAAGGTTTAGCATGTCGGAATCCAAGAAAGGTTACCTTCCCATCAGGCATGGGATCAACCTTTCAAAGTCTATGTGTCCGCGCACAGAAGACGAGAGGATTTGCATGAATAAGATTCCCTATGCATCCGCGATAGGATCTATCATGTATGCTATGTTATGTACTAGGCCAGATGTATCGTATGCTTTGAGCGTCACAAGCAGATACCAGTCGAATCCAGGAATGGATCATTGGGCAGCTGTCAAGACAATCCTTAAGTACTTAAGAAGAACTAAGGATGTGTTCCTAATATATGGAGAAGGAGATATGGTAATACGTGGGTATACAGATGCCAGTTTCCAGACAGATAAGGATGACTCCAAATCACAGTCTGGATACGTATTTACTTTGAATGGAGGCGCAGTAAGTTGGAAAAGTTCCAAACAAGACACCGTAGCGGATTCTACCACGGAAGCGGAATATATCGCAGCTTCGGAAGCAGCAAAGGAAGCAGTTTGGATCAAGAAGTTTGTATCAGAACTTGGTGTGGTTCCAACCATTGATGAAGCAGTGCCGGTTTACTGCGACAACAATGGAGCTATTGCACAAGCGAAGGAACCAAGGTCTCATCAGCGATCCAAACACGTGCTTCGACGCTATCATCTGATCAGAGAGATTATAAGTAGGAATGACAGACAAATTGAGAGAGTTCCCACTGAAAGGAATATAGCGGATCCTTTAACTAAGGCCTTGCCTCAAAGAAAGTTTGAGGGTCATGTTAGAGCCTGTGGTATTGGATACCGTAGCGATTGGCATTAGGCCAAGTGGGAGTTTGTTAGTGATATGAGAGAAGTGTCCTAAGGCAATCGCCTTATGATGTAAACATTTATATTAATAAATGATAATTCACTATTTGAGTATACATGTTTGTGTATTTGATTGGGATCTTAAACTCATCTACTGAATGTCCGCAATACAACTCACAGCATAAGAGAATTTGTGATGGGATCACAACTAGTGATTATCTCTAATGTGCAATTGTGAAGTATTGAAATTATCCCTAGTCGATGAATTGATAAAAACGGACACTATCAATTCTGTTGAGACTAGCATGGGTTATTCTCTAATCAGCTGATTCTCACTGGCTGGTGACATTGGGATGTCCAGAGATAAACATGGATGCTAGTTGAGGGAACTAGTTCATTGGAGTGACTAGCTGTAAGACTTCATATGGGAATCTACATGTAGATATGTCAATGAAGTTCTTACTGCAGCTTAAGTGCGATGTTCCTTTGACTTGCGGTGTTCAAGTCATCTTGGTCATGGAGACTTATACTTTAACATCTTAAGCAAGCATCTCCAAGGAGGTGTGGACCCAGGATGATTGGGTATAAGCCGAAGTGCCCGAAGATGTTTGAACAGCCTACAAAGGATTCACCACTCCTTGCGAGGAGATGTATACCCAGGCCTATCGTCGGATTGTTACTCAAAACCTCTGGCCAGAGTATATCATGTTTAGAGTGCGAGTCTCTAAAATACATGAGAGTAATTAGAAATCCAATGGACGAGAAAGACACTACTTGGGCTAGGTGTGACGTAGTCAGCCTAGTGGGGACTGACACCATAGATCGTGTCCTGAACCAAGTGGGTATAAGATGGTGAAGGGAATGGGGCACGATTCATTAGAGCTGCTGAAGGGTTTCAGAATAATTTCTTCTGAGGTCAAACCGTTGATCTTTCGATTAATTGGGGATTATGATGTACTACTAGGTGTCACTCATGATCGTTCTATAATTAGTTAATTATAGACGGCCAACATAAATCGAAAGCCTATTTAGTCACACGCACTACGAGTAATCCGAGGGATTTAAAATGAGTTGAAAATTGGATTTTCCGATCAAGAGAAATAAGTCGAATCTGAGTTAGTCAGAGGTGCAATGGAAGCTAAAAATGGCTAAGTCTTTTGAAGGCTTTTTGGGCGAATTAAATGAATTTAATTCGCGGCGGTTCGGGTTGGTTTGGCCGGCCAAAGAGGGTGCCAAAACCCCCTTTGGTGGCCGGCCACAATAAGAGGAGAAAACCAATTAATTTTGGTTTAATTAATAAAATAAATCTAGTGCGATTTATTTTATAAATTATGGATAAATAAATTTGTATAAAGAAATTTATATAAATAAAATTTATAGAAATTTATTCTTTTATGGAAGATTAAAATAATTCATGAATTGGTTTATTTTAATTTTATAAAATCAATTATGAATTGATTTTTTCATAATAAGAAAGTTTATAAATTTCTTATAAAAATTTATTCCATAATTTAAAGAGAAGAAGAATTAGTTTTATTATAAATTAGTTTATAATAAAGACTCGGTTTAAACGGAATAATTAATAAGAAAATTTATAAGATAAATTTCTTATAACTAATTCCGTTAATTCCGTTAATTCGGTTTAGAGGGAGACTTAGCAAAGGAGTTGCTACTATATAAAGGAACCAAAGGCTAGCCCTTAATTCCAATCAAGAGATTAATTATTCTCTCCCTCTCTCTCTTAATCTCTCTTCTCCTCTCCCTCTCCCTCTCTTGCCTAGGGCCGGCGCCCAACCTTGTGGTTTAGGGCCGGCGCACCCAACCTACATCCAAGGTGAAGTTGGCGTGAGCTATCAAGAAGAAGGAGAACCCGAACACGAAGAAGAAGAAGCGGATAGCGACTCCTCTCTTCTCGGAATTCGATTCCGTTACTTCGTTGGTTAGTTTTCCATTATTTTCTCTTATTCTTCTAGTTGTGCCTTCTGAGAATCTAGTAGTTCTCGTCGGCACAAAACTCGTGACTTTGCGAAGTCATCCCGAAGAGAACTCGGCGTGGACGCGAATAGAGGCGGAGCTTCCAAGGGACGCTACGGTTGGATCTCATCCCTTACTTCGAGTTACGAGAGGTATAATGTAAATTAGTTTACTTTTCTGCAAAGTTTTATTTTATGATTATGTCAACACACCATAAGGTTGCATGCTAGATACGAAGTTAAAATAATTTAGGAAATTATTTTATGCAAATTCTTCCGCTGCACGTAAAAATTTAAAATTTTACGAACTCGTATCCTTGTCGACATGCACCCGGTCTCAACAGAACCGATGCCTACTGTTCCCTCGACGGGGAACGCGTCCTCACCTACTCCTCTCAGGAGAATTTACCTGTTGCCAACCGGCTCTTCCGGTTGGACTTTTGCCCAGCAGTCCTTCGCCAGGTGCCTAGCTATCCTTCGTCAGGTCTTCAGTACCAAGAAGTCCTTCGCCTGGTGCCCAGCAATCCTTCGCCAGGTCTTCGGTTCCAAGTAGTCCTTCGCCTGGTGCCCAGCAATCCTTCACCAGGTCTTCGATTCCAAGCAGACCCTCGCCTGGTGCCTAGCAGTCCTTCACTAGGTCTTCGACTCCTAGCAGTCCTTCGCTAGGTGCCCAGCAGCCCTTCGCCAAGTCTTAGGGTTCCGGTGCCTAGCAGTCCTTCGCTAGGTGCCTAGCAGTCCTTCGCTAGGACTTCAATCTGCACACTCAAGTAGCATGTTAGATAAACATAACATCTTAACTTTTCAACCCTTTGCCATTATCAAAACACAGGTTCGACTTCGATGTTGTCTGCACCAACAATCTCCCCCTTTTTGATTTATGGCAACCCGATTCAAAAAGTTAAGTTAATCAAGATAGGTGATATAACAGTTTAGTTTCCTCCCCCTGGAAGGAATCTCCCCCTAGGTTTTTCAAAGGTTCATGGGGTTTTGAAAATTTTCTAAGTCTAAAGATGGAATTAATTTTTCAATACTTAGAATATTTTTCAAAAGAAATTTTAGAAAAATATTTTCCAAAAAGAATTTGGTTGGGCACTTTGGAAAATTTATACTTAGAAAAAAATTCAAAAAAAAATTCTAATATATCTTCTGAAGTTTTAAGTTCTTAGAAACACTTAAAAAATTTTAATCTCTTTAGTACTTTAGAAGCTTTATACTTAGAAACTTTTCTATTAGAGAAGTTTAGAAATAAGTACTTAGAGATATTTTGAACATAGCTTAAGTTTATGTACTTAGAAACTACTTTTGAAAACCGCTTGGGTCAAGTACTTAAAACCAATTTTGAAATTAACTTAGGTTAAGTACTTAGACATAAAAAAAACAATTTTGAAAAACTTGGATTAAGTACTTTGAAACAGTTTTGAAAAAACTTAGATTAAGTACTTTGAAACATTTTTGAAAACGTTAGATTAAGTACTTTTAAACAGTTTTGAAAAAACTTAGATTAAGTACTTTGAAACAGTTTTGAAAAACTTAGATTAAGTACTTTGAAACATTTTTGAAAACCTTAGATTAAGTACTTTTAAAGAAAGGATAAAGTTTTGAATACTTTTTGAAGAAAGGATAAAGTTTTGAATTTTGAATTTTGAAAAAAAAATTTAAACTTTCTCTCCTTTCCTATCTCTCCCCCTTTGCCATATATCAAAAACAAAGCAATATAGCAAAAAAAATAAATTGCATAAGGATATAACACAAGAATAATGTGTGTACTGAACCAATTTCAAGATATAAGCTGAACCAAATCAATTTAAATTATCTCTGTAGGGTCCTGTCTAACCCACTTAGCTACTTACTAACTGTTATAAACAGTAGTTTTCGCTAGGGTTAGTCAAGTTAAGTGTTCTGTTCAAGTTAGATTTTCTAAACTTGACACTTAACCTGATTACTGTTTAAGTTGTATTTAGTGCCCCAATTACTGCAGATACACTGACTTAAAGCATCTTGAATTAAGGCAAAGACCTAAGCATCTCAACTCATTCTAAGTTATCAGTCAAAAGTACCCTAAGGTGCTTGTGAGATGCTAGCTTCTAGATCTATAGGTGCATGCAGTTCTAGGGTTAGGGCCTAGGCTAAGTCCATTTGCGAAAAAGCCCTAGTTTTGAAGGGTGTAGTTTTAAAAAAAACTAAGTCGAAAAATTATTTTTAAAATTGTAAAAAGATTTTGAAAATTAAGTAAAGCAGTTTTAAAATTATTTTAAAACTGATTTTCAAATCGAGTAAAGCAGTCAGAAAAGCAGAAGTGAAGTAAGCCTATTCTATCAAGCATAATCCTGATAAACATCAAGAAAAGAAAATAGTCAATTCCATAAGTCAGCTGAAAAGGTGAAAACCAGCACAGTCATACAAGTCAAATATAAGTCAACCCTACTGAGTAGGGGCAGTCAAATAGTCAATCGTACAATGTCAATCTAAACTAGGAGGAGGGACCGGGACGATCCGATGAGCCTGGCTGCCAGGATCGAAATAGCGACATCATCTCATGATATCGAGCGTCGCTAGTCTCCCTATCGGCTCTGAGGGCACTCATGTACTCAGTGTAATAGGCCTGATTTGCCTCCATTTCTTCAGCATGATTTGCCTCCACTTCCTCCCGGAGGCTCTGGACCTGTGTCTCAAGTCGCGTCACTCTCTCGTAGAGTGTCGGTGGTGGGGGCTCGTCTATGTGCTCTCGAACCTCAGCTGCCAGATCTGCTACATCGACCTCAACGTCCTCATCAGAGTCGATCTGGGGTCCGGCTCTCTGACGCCTCCACGACAAAACCCCGGTACCCGATACCTCTACACCAGCTAGGGAAAAGTTCCTAAAACCTATCTCATCGAAGTCAGTCATCGCGGCCATCTCTCCTTCGGTGATGTTACGACCGTGATGATGAAGAATGGAAGTGATGATGTGGCAATAGGGGGTGCGTACCCGTCCCTGAGTGGTAACACTGGACGCATGTAGAATCGTGTGGAACATGTGGAGTCCAATGTCGATATCAAGATGATGGATCAATGCGTATAGGAGGAAGGTGTGAAATGGTCGCATGGTAGCGACGTCTCTAGTGGATAAAGGCATAATGCAGTGGACTAGAACTCTATATAGAGCGTAGTCCTGGACCTGAAGGTCAACAGACTGAACTCGTCTGGCCAAGGGGTTTCTAGCATGCCTATAGAAGTAGGAGTGTAGAGTATCTAGGGTAATGTGAGAGTAGGGAGTATCAAAGGGACAATCCCTAGGAGGGTAACAGCAAAAGGTGGACTGTGAGAGTCGTAGTCCAAGAAATCGGTTGAGCAATGAGGGAGTGATTGTCAAGGGCATCCCTTGAATGATGGTGACAAACATAAGATCGTCTTGTCTAACTATGTTGTTACAGAATTCTGCACAGAGGGATGTGTTGATGGGATGAGTGCAGAATACAAGGTTGTCTAGTTGGTTAAAGTTGATGACATTCATGGCCAATGGACAAGATTGAGTGAAGAATTGCCTATTTAGGTAACTCGTCTTAATAGGCGTATATGTTGTTCGAGCAAATCTATTGCAAAGTTCTAAGGTTGGGAACCTAGGATCGGGACTAGGTTCGGTACCGGGGTTTGCTTGGTTTGCTCGGCGTTTTCTAAGATAAGAAACATATGTTTACAAGAAAGGAATTAAAGAAAATAATTTTAAATGCGTAAGAGAAATCATACCGAGGAGGCATGGTCAAGGTTGAGGGAGTAAGAGGGTCACTTGGTTGCCTTGGAAGGAGAAGAGTTGGAGAAGAGAGGTGTTTTGGATGTGGCAAATGCATGGAATTCGGGTGGCTTATATAGCCATTTTAGCTCGGGCGCCCGAGAGCTCCTGGGCGCCCGGGATAAGTGGTCACTGCTTTTGGCAGTGACTTACGGCTGAACGGGGGCGCCCGTGATGACCCGGGCGCCCTGGTCAGACAGGGGTGGCAGCTTTGCTGCCTTTGAATGGTCTTGGGGGCGCCCGCAAGGGCCGGGGCGCCCTTCTTAAGTAGTCATGGCAGTTTTTCTGCCTTGAGCAAAGTGAAAGTGATGGGGGGCGCCCGAGGAGTCACGGGCGCCTGAGTTAGGTGGGAATTGATGTTTTGTTGACCAGTTTGACCATTTGACCATGATTTGACTGCTTTGACCATAGTTTGACTGCTTTGACCATGGTTTGACTACTTTGACCATGATTTGACTATGATTTGACTGCTTTGACAATGGTTTGACTGCTTTGACCATGGTTTGACTGTTTTGACCATGGTTTGACTATTTTGACCATGGTTTGATTAGTATTAGGTTAACTCCATTCTAAACTACAGGATTTAATGTTTGTATTTAAACAACAATACAGGTATTAGATAAATTTCTATTAAGTTTAATTTTACCATCTCACCCATTCTAGAGTTGTCAAACACGTTTGCCTTATGAGTTTTTGTGAGATAAGTTTTAATAGATAGAATTAATTTTAAAAAATGATTTATTTTGAAAAACTTAAATTAATTTTGAAAACAGTTGATTCTGAGTTTATTTTTAAAAAAATATTTGAATCTACAATTAACTGAAAATTTATGTTAGATTCGAATTTGACAAAGAATAATTTGAATTTGAATTTCAAAAATTGGCTTCCAGGTCTTGGCGAGGCACTAGGCCTTCATTGATCGTAGCCTTATTGGATCATCAACACTTTCCTTGACAAAGCCTTTTAATGAAATTTCATTTTCAAAATTATTTTTTGAAAAATTCTGGTCTAACTAGTTTGGGTCTTGGATCGGTAGCTTCGGCTAGTTTCACCAATCTAAAGAGACCAAGTAGAGTATACTTGACCTTATTAGAAGAGGCTTCCCTAACGTACTATCATCTCATCGCCACCCAATACTATGTTGTTCAAATTTCAGTTAAGTTGGTTCAGTCCTTAAACTAACCATTCCTAAGTCTAAGCATGGTAAATTGCAGAAATTAAATAAACAAGCAATCATGCAATTTAACACTAGAATAGAAATTTATCTAACTATGAATATTGTTTTTAATTTGGCTCCCCCTGGACTAAAGCCGCGATAATGGTTCGGCAAGATGTGAATCTTGTCCTTGGGGATCCAATACTGGTTTGATCCAGTTTATTTGTTCAGACACAGTTTGGGTACCCATGCCTGAGCTTTAGGTCTGGACTGGTTCAGTACAGCATAGTATGATCTTTGTCTAGATTTGGTTCTATAGCCTAATCCGGATCGATTTAGAACCGACTTCTGTTTTCCAAGAATCATGTCAAGACCCTTGGAACCAGAAGTGAACCGTTCTAAGGCTGATCTAAGGTCCTTGACTTGAGATTTCAAGGAGGAGTTCTCTTTCTCAAGTTTTTCAACTTGAGGAGAGGTTCCTTCTTGAACCTTCTCACTTAAGGATCTAGAGTCAGCTCCCTCTTTTAGGAGTTTTACTTCCTGTCGGAGAGATTCGACTCGGAGTTTAGCTTTCGCCAAGTCTCGAGAAAGATAGGCAATTAATTCATTTAACTGATTTCTAGAAAAACCACTTACAGTGATTTCGCCGTCCTCTGAAAATGTAAGTTTACCGTCGTCCGGTTCCGATTCTGACTCGGTCTCGATTTCTTCTGAGGCGGTTAGTGCGAGCAGGTTCGACTGTGGGACCTCTTCTTCTTCGGAGGAGGAGGACTCGTCCCACGTTTCCTAAAGAGCCTTCTTCTTTCTCGTCTTCTTTGTTTCCTTCAGATTGGGGCATTCAGTCTTGTAGTGACCCTTTTTCTTGCATTCGTAACAGGTTGTTAGTGAGAGCCCTAGAGCCAATCATGTGATGGTTGTTGTATGGACTCATTGTATCATATTTCATATATATATAAAGGCATTTGATTATGGTTATTATACTTACTTGTATTGGTGCCAAATAACTAAGTGTAATAACGTCCTTGGTAGTAGGTTCATATCTATATCAATCGATTGGTTGAATCGATAGTGAGATGATATAGAGAACACTACTCTTAATTATTCCTAGTCAAGTATTAACATTCAGGGACAATGTTAATGCATTGAGACTAGCATGTAGGTCAACACGATGACTTGATCTCACAAGTCATGGATATGAGATATCAAGTTGACACATGAGTATGCATTGGAGAATGTATACTGAATGACCCACCATGAGAAAGTATCATGGATCGTTATATGAGTGTCATATACTTTCTCATGTGACTATTAGTCCTTAGACCTGAAGTCACCATAGTTCCCTACATAAGGAGTTATGTACTTTGGTTTCGTCAAACGTCACCCGTAACTGGGTGGACTATAAAGGCGATTACTGGGTATGTAACAAATTATACGGAGGGATGTGAGTGATGTAGATGGGATCTATCCCTCCTATATGACGGGAGAGATATCATAGTCTTGATAGAGTGAGATCACTAAGTGCATGGTCATGCCCAAATAAGGCAATATGAGATATTGAGCTTATTTGATTATAGTGAGTCTACTTGGAGTTCAAGACACATAGATTGATTGGAGGATGACACGGTCTATGCTTCATAGAAGATCAATCTAGATATCGACGATAGAAGGACATTGTCACATATTATGAAAGTCATAATTAGTAGTCACATTGGTGATGTTGGATCTCAACATTCTTGTAACTTGGGTAGCAATGATGTGTTGCTAGATACCGCTCATTGCTTATGTTTCTAAGAGGTTAGAAGCATTGCCAACGTTACAAGAACCTATAGGGTCACACACAAAGAACAAATAGATGGAGAAAAAATGAAGTCAAGTTTGACTTGGCTAAATATGGAAAGTCCATAAAAGACAAGTTTGACTTGACCCAAATCCAAATCAAGTTTGACTTGACTTGGTTCCACTTCAAGTTAGACTTGACATGGGAGAAGAAATGGAGTCAAGTTTGACTTGACTAAATATGGAAAGTCCATAAAAGGCAAGTTTGACTTGACCCAAATCCACCTCAAGTTAGACTTGACTTAATGCCACATCATGGTGATGAATTGGCATGGAGCCAACCATTGATGATGCTCCACATCATCAAGAGCATTAAGTGTGGATGCCACCTCATCAAGGAAGATTAATGGTCAAGTTTGACTTGACCAAAAGGCCACCTCACCTTGACTTGACCAAGTGATGACTTGGCTTGGTATTTGACCAATGATGATGCTCCACATCATCTCCAAAGGTTGTAACCCCCCCCATTTGAATTTGAATTCAAATTAAAAAAAAGGGATTATGGCTGGCAACTTAATGGCCATTAATGGCCATTATGTGGCCGGCCACAATGAGAGAACAAAACCAAGTTTTGGTTCCATTTTTCTAATGGTGTGTCTTCTCTTCTTCCTCCTCCAAGTGTTGGTGCTCTTCTTCTTCTTCTCCTCTTGGCCGAACCCTTGAAAGGTGCTAGCACACCTAAAGGGTTTCCTCCATCCACTTTGTTCACGTGGATACTTCTAGAGGGACGGCACTTGACGTCCTAGAGATCCGACATCCAAAAGGAGCGAGCGGGATTAAGCGGGGCACGCACCAAAGGTAAAATGGTTTATCCCTCTTTAGATCTAGGAGTAGATCGAGTTTTGAGCATGAAATGAATACGTGATTTTTGTTTCGGAATTTTTTCTTCGCACGAGATCCATGGCTTTGGGTTCTCGGGGTTTCCGCGACGCGAAAAACCCAACAGTGGTATCAGAGCCACGTGCGAAGCACGTATTTATTTTTTTTGTATGGGATACAAAATTTAGAGTAGTTTATGATTCTGTAATTTTTCTAATTTTTAGGATTTTGTGAGTATTTTTCTCGTAGAGGCGAAGCAACGAGTGCGAAGCACTTGTACACTTCGACCACCGAGAAAAACTTCTCCGAAACGGCAAGTTTCGCCCAAATAGATTTTGGGACAGCGGGTTAGGCACTGTTAGATCGCGATACGACACTCACGAAATTAATTTCGTGAGTAGGGGCACCGCCCCTAACCCCGCAAGGGGCCTTGTCACGTGATTGTGCCCGAAACCCGCTTAACGGGACCGCCGTGGAGTTGTGACTCATAAAATTCGTAAAATACATAGAAAAATTAGATAAATTTCTGTAAAATACATAATTTTGAATTATGTACAGTAGTGTGATGGTCATGGCCCAAGACCCTATTTTAATTAGATTAAAATATGTGTGTAATTCATATTACGGCCTGCGTGCCGTTATTTGTGTTGTGTGTGTTGTATTGTGATTGCGACCTGCGTGTCGGCCTTTTATTTATTATTTCTGTTAAAATTAGTTTAAGACTCGAATGTAACTCGAGTATAAATTTTGTAATGTACAAAATTGAAGATGAAGGAAATTCTGGAGAAGACGGACTCGTGGGAAGCAAGCCGACAACACATGGGGTTCTGGAAGGAGGAGCTTGGAGAAGCTGCTGCCTAGACCCTAGGTTGACCAAAGGATCTTCTCATTGGCTTGAGAAGATCTTAGTAGGGCCATGACTAATCACACTTTAATTTTCTTGTATATTTTATTTTTCCTTATATGTATGTGATGCATGTTAGTATAGAATAGAATATACATGAGTGTATGTGATGCACATGTAATGTGGGAACCACATCTTGATGTGCACCTAATACACATTTAGGTTAAATTAGATTTAATAAATGCCTAAATACGATGCACATCATCGATTAGATTAGATCTAAATCGAAATCAACTCGTATATGCCTAACGAGCCTTGATACCCATCACTACCACGATCATATGCGATTGTTGAATCTGCCAAAGCAGAGCAATGCATTTAATCTTGGTGGGATGCGGAGGGACAACCTTGGTCCCGCCTATCACGCTTGGGTTAGATTGAGTAACTAGTTAGCTCAATTGGATCGAGCCTAACTATAGGCATACTCCAATAGTTGGAAAGGTAGGACAAGATCGCATTTATCAATAGTCTTGGGAGATTTAGCCAAAGCTAACTCAAGATTATTCATAAATGTTAATTCTTGATCCTATAAACAAGAGTTGCATAGAGATGTAATTGGTAATTAGTACCTACCGATCATACTAAGTCTTGGGCGATTTAGCCAAAGCTAACTCAAGGCGTAGTATGATGTGGATCTTGACCTACGAGAATTATAGTTAGTTGGTGTGGATCTAGTAGTGTGGTTTTACCACATCTATGACTCGATTCTACCAAAGCCCTATAATTCAGTGGGAGCATCATTTAATTAAAGGCCTAGTTAAATGATAAATAAAATATGATACAATGGTGGATATTTATTTTCTGCATTTTATGTTGTAGATTACCATGTCAAACACGAACACTCTCTCTCTACGATCTGTTCTTGAGAAGGACAAGCTCCTAGGAGCTAATTTCCTGGACTGGTACAGGAATCTGAGGATAGTCCTCACGCAGGAACGTAAGCTGTACGTTCTGGAGCAAGCAGTTCCTGATGCACCACCAGCCTCTGCCGCTCGTAGTGTTAGAGATGCTCATCAGAAGCATCTAGATGACGCGTTAGACGTGTCATGCCTAATGCTATGCTGTATGTCTCCTGAGCTTCAGAAGCAACACGAGAAAATGAATGCTTTTGATATGATTGGCCATCTCAAGCAACTATATCAAGGGCAGGCAAGGCATGAGAGGTTTGAAGTGACTCAGGCCCTCTTTTCATGCAAGATGAAAGAGGGAACCTCTGTAGGAACTCACGCACTCAAAATGATTGGGTACGTCGAGAACCTCGAGAGGTTGGGGTTCCCTTTGGGCCAAGAGCTGGCTACCGATCTGATCCTGCAATCGTTGCCGGTGAGTTACCGTCAATTCGTCATGAACTACAACATGAACGAATTAGACAAACCACTGCCCGAGATACTCAACATGTTAAGAACTGCTGAGCCTAATCTCACCACTGCCAAGTCCAGTACCGTCCTAATGGTACAAAAGGCAAGGGTAAGGGCAAGTGGAAGCCCAAAGGTAAGGGTAAGACCCAAACCAAGGGCAAAGCCAGCTCTTCAACACTCAAACCTAAAGGTGGGGTTGCTAAGGATGCTACCTGCTTCCACTGCGGTAAGACTGGGCATTGGAAGCGGAACTGCAAGGTATACCTGGAAGATCTGAAGAAGAAGAGAAGTGAGACTTCTACTTCAGGTATAAATGTTATAGAAGTCAACCTTTCTATTTCTACATCATGGGTATTAGATACTGGGTGTGCTTCTCACATTTGTACTAATGTGCAGGCGCTGAGAAATAGCAGGGCATTGGCCAAGGGCGAGGTGGACCTACGAGTAGGCAATGGAGCAAGGGTTGCTGCTGTTGCTATAGGGACTTACTTTCTATCTCTACCCTCTGGGCTTGTACTGGAATTGAATAACTGTTGTTATGTACCTGTACTAACAAAGAATATCATTTCAGTTTCATGTTTAGATAACAAAGGTTTTTCATTCATAATAAAGGACAAATGTTGTTCTGTTTATTTAAAGGATATGTTCTATTGTAGCGCACATCTGATGAATGGCCTCTATATTCTAGACTTAGAGAGCCCTATCTATAACGTGAATACCAAGAGGTTGAGATCAAATGAGTTGAACCCAACCTATCTCTGGCACTGTCGCTTAGGCCACATAAATGAGAGTCGCTTGTCCCAGCTCCATAAGGATGGTTTGCTGGACTCATTTGATTTTGAGTCATATGAGACATGCGAGTCATGCCTTCTAGGCAAGATGACTAAGACTCCCTTTAGTGGACATAGCGAAAGAGCGACAGACTTGTTAGGACTCATACATAGTGATGTATGTGGCCCTTTCAATGTCGCTGCCAGAGGTGGTTACAGGTACTTCATCACATTTACTGATGACTTCAGTAGATATGGCTATGTGTATTTGATGACACATAAGTCAGAATCCTTTGAAAAGTTCAAAGAATTCAGAAATGAAGTACAGAACCAACTTGGCAAGAGTATTAAGATACTTCGATCAGATCGAGGTGGAGAATACTTGAGCCATGAGTTTCGTGACTACCTAGCTGAGTGTGGGATTCTATCCCAACTCACTCCCCCTGGAACACCACAGTGGAATGGTGTATCCGAAAGGAGGAATCGTACCTTATTAGATATGGTACGATCTATGATGAGTCACGCAGATCTTCCTATATCCTTTTGGGGATATGCTCTAGACACGGCAGCGTTCACACTAAACCGTGTTCCATCAAAGGCTGTCATGAAGACACCATATACGATATGGACAGGGAGGAGTCCCAAGATGTCTTTCATGAGGGTTTGGGGTTGTGAGGCTTACGTACGACGTCAAGTCTCAGACAAACTGGGACCCAAATCTGATAAGTGTTATTTCATAGGGTATCCCAAGGAAACGAAGGGATACTACTTCTACATTCCTAGTCAGCACAAAGTGTTTGTTGCTAAGACTGGAGTATTTCTAGAAAGGGACTTTGTTTCTAGAAAGACTAGTGGGAGTACGTTCAGTCTTGAAGAAGTTCAAGACATGGACAATAGCACTGAAGCCTTGATGGAAGTTGAACAGGAACCACAAAGTGTGGTGGTTGATGAGGTTGTTGCACAAGAAGCTGTGGAACAACAACCTGTTCATGTAGACCTACCTCTTCGCAGGTCTGATAGGGTACGTCGTCAGCCTGAGAGATACTCATTTCTCTTGTCTGACCATGATGACGTTATGCTCGTTGAGAACGAGCCTACCTCCTATCAGGAAGCTGTGATGAGCCCAGATTCTGAGAAATGGCTAGAGGCCATGAGATCCGAGATGGATTCCATGTACACCAACCAAGTATGGACTTTGGTTGATCCACCTGAAGGGGTCAAACCCATTGGGTGTAAGTGGGTCTTTAAGAGAAAGACTGACATGGATGGACTTGTACATACCTATAAGGGTAGACTAGTAGCTAAAGGTTTCAAGCAAATTCATGGTATTGACTATGATGAAACTTTTTCTCCAGTCGCGATGTTCAAGTCCATTAGGATCTTGCTTGCTATTGCAGCATACCACGATTATGAGATCTGGCAGATGGACGTCAAAACTGCGTTTCTGAATGGAAACCTCCTCGAGGAAGTGTACATGACACAACCTGAGGGTTTTGTAGATCCAAAGCATACTGGTAGAGTATGCAAGCTGCATAAGTCCCTTTATGGACTAAAGCAAGCTTCTCGAAGCTGGAATCTTCGATTCGATGATGCAATCAAACAGTTTGGTTTCATCAAGAATGAAGATGAACCTTGTGTCTACAAAAGGGTTAGTGGGAGCACAGTTGTCTTCCTTGTTTTGTATGTAGATGACATACTACTCATTGGGAATGACATTCCTTCACTACAGTCTGTGAAGACTTGGTTGGGGAATTCCTTCTCAATGAAAGACTTAGGTGAAGCAGCCTATATTCTAGGCATAAAGATCTATAGAGATAGATCTAAGAGATTGCTTGGCCTAAGTCAGAGTACATACATTGATACCGTTTTGCAACGGTTTGCCATGCAGAATTCCAAGAAGGGAAATCTGCCAATGTCACATGGCGTGAGTCTTTCGAAGACTCAAGGTCCCTCTTCTAGAGAGGAGAGAGACCGCATGAGCAAGATCCCTTATGCCTCAGCCATAGGATCTATCATGTACGCCATGTTATGTACTCGTCCTGATGTCTCGTATGCTTTGAGCATGACGAGCAGATACCAGTCAGATCCAGGTGAACGTCACTGGATAGCAGTCAAGAATATTCTTAAGTACTTGAGAAGGACTAAAGAATATTTCTTGATATTTGGAGGCGAAGAGGAGCTAACTGTAAAAGGTTACAGTGATGCAAGCTTCCAAACTGACCAGGATGACTACAGATCGCAGTCAGGGTTCGTGTTTTGCTTAAATGGTGGCGCTGTCAGCTGGAAGAGTTCAAAGCAGGATACAGTTGCTGATTCTACAACAGAAGCTGAGTACATTGCTGCATCTGAGGCAGCAAAGGAGGCAGTTTGGATCCGCAAGTTCATTACTGAGCTTGGAGTGGTTCCTAGCATACCGACCCAGTACAGCTCTATTGTGACAACAATGGAGCTATTGCGTAGGCTAAGGAACCTCGTTCACACCAGCGGACCAAACACATACTACGGCGTTTCCATCTCATTCGAGAGATCATCGATCGAGGAGATGTGAAGATATGCAGAGTACCCACAGAGGCTAACATTGCAGATCCCTTGACCAAGGCTTTGGCACAGACCAAGCATGATGGTCACACTAGGTCATTGGGTATTAGATACTACAGTGATTGGCACTAGTTCTAGTGGGAGATTGTTAGTGAGAGCCCTAGAGCCAATCATGTGATGGTTGTTGTATGGACTCATTGTATCATATTTCATATATATATATAAAGGCATTTGATTATGGTTATTATACTTACTTGTATTGGTGCCAAATAACTAAGTGTAATAACGTCCTTGGTAGTAGGTTCATATCTATATCAATCGATTGGTTGAATCGATAGTGA
Source organism: Boesenbergia rotunda (assembly GCA_024364735.1). NCBI lineage: Eukaryota > Viridiplantae > Streptophyta > Magnoliopsida > Zingiberales > Zingiberaceae > Boesenbergia > Boesenbergia rotunda. The sequence continues at coordinate 107,531 of JAGFNQ010004422.1, forward strand.
GATGATATAGAGAACACTACTCTTAATTATTCCTAGTCAAGTATTAACATTCAGGGACAATGTTAATGCATAGAGACTAGCATGTAGGTCAACACGATGACTTGATCTCACAAGTCATGGATATGAGATATCAAGTTGACACATGAGTATGCATTGGAGAATGTATACTGAATGACCCACCATGAGAAAGTATCATGGATCGTTATATGAGTGTCATATACTTTCTCATGTGACTATTAGATGACTATTAGTCCTTAGACCTGAAGTCACCATAGTTCCCTACATAAGGAGTTATGTACTTTGGTTTCGTCAAACGTCACCCGTAACTGGGTGGACTATAAAGGCGATTACTGGGTATGTAACAAATTATGCGGAGGGATGTGAGTGATGTAGATGGGATCTATCCCTCCTATATGACGGGAGAGATATCATAGTCTTGATAGAGTGAGATCACTAAGTGCATGGCCATGCCCAAATAAGGCAATATGAGATATTGAGCTTATTTGATTATAGTGAGTCTACTTGGAGTTCAAGACACATAGATTGATTGGAGGATGACACGGTCTATGCTTCATAGAAGATCAATCTAGATATCGACGATAGAAGGACATTGTCACATATTATGAAAGTCATAATTAGTAGTCACATTGGTGATGTTGGATCTCAACATTCTTGTAACTTGGGTAGCAATGATGTGTTGCTAGATACCGCTCATTGCTTATGTTTCTAAGAGGTTAGAAGCATTGCCAACGTTACAAGAACCTATAGGGTCACACACAAAGAACAAATAGATGGAGAAAAAATGAAGTCAAGTTTGACTTGGCTAAATATGGAAAGTCCATAAAAGGCAAGTTTGACTTGACCCAAATCCAAATCAAGTTTGACTTGACTTGGTTCCACTTCAAGTTAGACTTGACATGGGAGAAGAAATGGAGTCAAGTTTGACTTGACTAAATATGGAAAGTCCATAAAAGGCAAGTTTGACTTGACCCAAATCCACCTCAAGTTAGACTTGACTTAATGCCACATCATGGTGATGAATTGGCATGGAGCCAACCATTGATGATGCTCCACATCATCAAGAGCATTAAGTGTGGATGTCACCTCATCAAGGAAGATTAATGGTCAAGTTTGACTTGACCAAAAGGCCACCTCACCTTGACTTGACCAAGTGATGACTTGGCTTGGTATTTGACCAATGATGATGCTCCACATCATCTCCAAGGTTATAACCCCCCCATTTGAATTTGAATTCAAATTGAAAGGGGGTTATGGCCGGCCACTTAATGACCATTAATGGCCATTAATGGCCATTATGTGGCCGGCCACAATGAGAGAACAAAAAACCAAGTTTTGGTTCCATTTTTTTCTCATGGTGTGTCTTCTCTTCTTCCTCCTCCAAGTGTTGGTGCTCTTCTTCTTCTTCTCCTCTTGGCCGAACCCTTGAAAGGTGCTAGCACACCTAAAGGGTTTCCTCCATCCACTTTGTTCGCGTGGATACTTCTAGAGGGACGGCACTTGACGTCCTAGAGATCCGACATCCAAAAGGAGCGAGCGGGATTAAGCGGGGCACGCACCAAAGGTAAAATGGTTTATCCCTCTTTAGATCTAGGAGTAGATCGAGTTTTGAGCATGAAATGAATACGTGATTTTTTGTTTCGGAATTTTTCTTCGCACGAGATCCATGGCTTTGGGTTCTCGGGGTTTCCGCGACGCGAAAAGGCGGTTTTCGGGCC
>JAGFNQ010004423.1:0-22911 GCA_024364735.1 Boesenbergia rotunda
CTTCGTAGGTCTGATAGGACACGCAATATTCCAGAGAGATACGGATTTCTCATAAGTGAATCGAACGACGTGTTACTCATAAGCGATGACGAACCTATCAGTTATGAAGATTGTTCTGAAATGTTCAGAAAGGGACAATGGCTCGAAGCCATGAAGTCGGAAATGGATTCCATGTACGAAAATCGAGTATGGGACTTGGTTAACCCACCTGAAGGGATCAAGCCCATAGGGTGCAAGTGGGTTTTCAAGAAGAAAACCGACATGGAAGGTAATGTAGTTACCTTTAAGGCTAGATTAGTGGCAAAAGGATACCGTCAAAAATAAGGAATTGATTATGACGAAACCTATTCGCCAGTAGCTATGCTTAAATCCATTCGGATGCTCCTAGCCATAGCGGCTCATTATAATTATGAGATATGGCAAATGGATGTGAAAACAACTTTCCTTAATGGAAACCTGCTTGAGGATGTATACATGATACAACCTGAAAGCTTCACATCGGTTGATAAAACCAAAGTATGCAAGCTTCGACGATCCATATATGGACTGAAGCAAGCATCTAGGAGCTGGAACATCCGTTTTGATGAGACAATCAAAGAGTTTGATTTCTCACAAAATCCTGACGAACCTTGTGTGTACAAGAAGGTTAGTGGGAGTGCAGTCGTATTCCTAGTATTATATGTCGATGACATATTACTTATAGGAAACGATATATCAGTTTTACAGACAGTTAAAATTTGGTTGTCCAAAACTTTCTCCATGAAAGACCTGGGAGAAGCAACCTATATCCTTGGGATTAGAATCTATAGAGATAGATTAAAACGGTTGCTTGGTCTTTCGCAGTCTACGTATATAGACCGAGTGCTAAAAAGGTTTAGCATGTCAGAATCCAAGAAAGGTTACCTTCCCATCAGGCATGGGATCAACCTTTCAAAGTCTATATGTCCACGCACAGAAGATGAGAGGATTTGCATGAATAAGATTCCCTATGCATCCGCGATAGGATCTATCATGTATGCTATGTTATGTACAAGGCCCGATGTATCGTATGCTTTGAGCGTCACAAGCAGATACCAGTCGGATCCAGGAATGGATCATTGGGCGGCTGTCAAGACAATCCTTAAGTACTTAAGAAGAACTAAGGATGTGTTCCTAATATATGGAGAAGGAGATATGGTAATACGTGGGTATACGGATGCCAGTTTCCAGACAGATAAGGATGACTCCAAATCTCAGTCTGGATACGTATTTACTTTGAATGGAGGCGCAGTAAGTTGGAAAAGTTCCAAACAAGACACCGTAGCGGATTCTACCACGGAAGCGGAATATATCGCAGCTTCGGAAGCAGCAAAAGAAGCAGTCTGGATCAAGAAGTTTGTCTCCGAACTTGGCGTGGTTCCAACCATTGATGAAGCAGTGCCGGTTTACTGCGACAACAATGGAGCTATTGCATAAGCAAAGGAACCAAGGTCTCATCAGCGATCCAAACACGTGCTTCGCCGCTATCATCTGATCAGAGAGATTATAAGTAGGAATGACATACAAATTGAGAAAATTCCCACTGAAAGGAATTTAGCGGATCCTTTAACTAAGGCCTTGCCTCAGAACAAGTTTGAGGGTCATGTTAGAGCCTGTGGTATTGGATACCGTAGCGATTGGCATTAGGCCAAGTGGGAGTTTGTTAGTGATATGAGAGAAGTGTCCTAAGACAATCGCCTTATGATTGTAAATATTCATTTTAATAAATGATAATTCACTATTTGAGTATACATGTTTGTGTATTTGATTGAGATCTTAAACTCATCTACTGAATGTCCGCAATACAATTCACAGCATAAGAGAATTTGTGATGGGATCACAACTAGTGATTATCTCTAAATGTGCAATTGTGAAGTATTGAAAATATCCCTAGTCGATGAATTGATAAAAACGGACATTATTAATTCTGTTGAGACTAGCATGGGTTATTCTCTAATCAGCTGATTCTTACTGGCTGGTGACATTGGGATGTCCGGAGATAATCATGGATGCTAGTTAAGGGAACCAGTTCATTGGAGTGACTAGCTGTAAAACTTCATATGGTAATCTATATAGATATGTCAATGAAGTTCTTACTACAGCTTAAGTGTGATGTTCCTTTGACTTGCGGTGTTCAAGTCATCTTGGTCATGGAGACTTATACTTTAACATCTTAAGCAAGCATCTCCTAGAAGGTGTGGACCCAGGATGATTGGGTATAAGCCGAAGTGCCCGAAGATGTTTGAGCAGCCTATAAAGGATTCACCACTCCTTGCGAGGAGATGTATACCCAGGCCTATCGTCGGATTGTTACTCAAAGCCTCTGGCCAGAGCATATTATGTTTAGAGTGTAAGTCTCTTAAATACATGAGAGTAATTAGAAATCCAAAGGACGAGAAAGACACTACTTGGGCTAGGTGTGACGTAGTCAACCTAGTGGGGACTGACACAAATAGACCGTGTCCTGAACCAAGTAGGTATAAGATGGTGAAGGGAATGGGGCACAATTCATTAGAGTTGCTGAAGGGTTTCAGAATTACTTCTGAGGTCAAACCGTTGATCTTTCGATTAATTGGGGGTCATGATGTACTACTAGGTGCCACTCATGATCGTTCTATAATTAGTTGATTATAGACGGCCAACATAAATCGAAAGCCTATTTAGTCACACGCACTACGAGTAATCCGTGGGATTTAAAACGAGTTGAAAATTGGATTTTCCGATCAAGAGAAATAAGTCGAATCTGAGTTAATCAGAGGCGCAACGGAAACTTAAAATGGATAAGTCTTTTGAAGGCTTATCGGGCGAATTAAATGAGTTTAATTCGCGATTGGTTCGGTTTGGTTTGGCCGGCCAAAGAGGGTGCTAAATCCCTTTGGTTTGGCCGGCCACAACAAGGGGAAGAAACCAATTTATTTGGTTTAATTAATAAAATAAATCTAGCGCGATTTGTTTTATAAATTATGGATAAATAAATTTGTGCAGAGAAATTTATATAAATTTATTCTTTTATGGAAATTAAAATGATCCATGGAATGGTTTATTTTAATTTTATAAAATCAATTATGAATTGATTTTTTCATAAAAAGAAAGTTTATAAATTTCTTGTAAAATTTATTCCATAATTAAAGGAGAGATGAATTTGTTTTATTATAAAGTTAGTTATAATAAAACTTGGTTTAAACGGAATAATTCATAAGAGAATTTATAAGACAAATTTCTTATGAAAACTAATTCCGTTAAAAGAGAGACTTGGCAAGGGAGAGGCTACTATATAAAGGAACCAAAGGCAAGCCTTGAATTCCAATCAATAGAGTAATCAAGAGATTAATTCTCTCCCTCTCTCTCTCTTATTCTCTTCTCCTTCTCCTTCCCTCCTAGGGCCGGCGCCCCTTGCCACTCTTAGGGCCGGCGCCCCTTGTCCAACCTAGGGCCGGCGCAACCTCACCCTTCCAAGGGTTGGCGTGAGCAAGGATCACCAAGAAGGAGCCAAACAAGAAGAAGAAGAAGCGGATCGCAACTCCTCTCTTCCCGGAATTTAGATTCCGTTTCTTGTTGGTTAGTTTCCATTCTTTTCTCTTGTTCTTCTAGTTGTGCCTTTAGAGAATCTAGTAGTTCTCGTCAGCACAAAACTCGTGACTTTGCGATGTCATCCCGAAGAGAACTCGGCGTGGACGCGAATAGAGGCGAAGCTTCCAAGGGACGCTACGGTTGGATCTCGTCCCTTTTCTTCGAGTTACGCGAGGTACAAGTAAATTAGTTTACTTTTCCGCAATGTTTTAATTTATGATTACGTCCACACATCATAAGGTCGCATGCTAGATACATGGTTAAAATAATTTGTGAAATTATTTTATGCTAATTCTTCCGTTGCACGTAAAATTTTAAAATATTACGAACCCGTATCCTTGTCCACATGCACCCGGTCCCAACACTCTCGTATATGTCTACTCAAGACAAATCTTCAAAATTTTTATCTACTGGATGGTATATTGACACTGGAGCAACTCATCATGTCATTAAACTACAATATGTTTATAGAAGTACAATCATACACTGGTTTGGATACGGTATAAGTAGGTAATGACTCAGGTTTACAAATTACTAATCTTGGAAACTCATACATTCATTTGCCCAATCATATTTTTCACATGCGCGACAACTTTTATGTTTCATTTATTGCTAAAAATTTACTCTCCACACGTCAGTTTTACCTTGATATCAATGTCTTTTTTGAATTTCATCATGATCATTATCTTATAAAAAATAGAGGAACAAATACTACTGTGTTTTATGGGTGAATAAAAAATGGCCTTTACTATCGTCAAAATTCTTCAATCAAAGCTTTTATTGGTGAATGCACAAATAAACCAGCTTAGCATGCTCGACTTGGTCATCTTTCCCTTTGTATTGTTCAGTCAATCATAAATAGTTATGATTTACCTACTTCCTTTACTTCCTCTCCATCTCATTTATGTCAGGTATGTATGGAATCTAAAAGTCATAAGTTACCCTTCTCTTCATCCAATCATGTAACTAATTTTCTACTTGAAATAATTCATTCTGATGTTTAGAGCCTTGCACTTATCTTGTCTAACCAAGGTTTTCTATATTATGTTACATTCATTGATTATTTTAGTAAATATACTTGACTTTATCCTATGAAAAGAAAATCTGATTTATTAGACATATTTGTCATTTTCAAAACCAAATTAAATGATATTTTAATCATAAAATACTCTCTCTTCATTCTAATTAGGGAGGAGAATATCAAACTCTTCATCGTCATCTTGTCTTTTGTGGAATTATTCATCGAGTGTCTTGCCCTCACACTCTAGAGCAAAATAGCTCTGCTGAGAGAAAACATAGACATATAGTTGAAACTGTTGGGACCTTTTGCGTCTAGCTAGAGGAGGGGGGTGAATAACTCGTTGCCCTCAATGCGTCGTTTCTTTCTACACGTGTTAGCAAGCGCAAGCGGAAATATAAACTATAAATAGTAACAATGCTAACACAAACCGTTTGCATGGTTCGGAGATAAGACTCCTACTCCATGACGTGTCTTTGAGGTGGACGATCCCTATCCGTTGGTGGATTAGACCCCAGAAGACCTCCGGCTAGCTCGTGTCGCTCCTTGTGGGTGGAGAAACCTCGCCACAATCCTTGCAACAAACCCTGATCACCAGGACTACTAATTGGCTTTTGACCAAAGCCAATTTCGTCAACCCTAGCTAGTCAAACCAAGCTCCCTTAAATAGAGCTCATGGATGAACTAGCCGTTACCAGTTGACTGGTGCCAACACTAGTCGATTAGTTCTAACCGAATCCGAACGTAACAACCTAATGTTCGAATTCCCAGCCGACACCAGTCGACTGCACAGAAGATCAATCGACTAATCTTTCTATGCCAACTACCAGTCGACTGATCCAAGCATCAGTCGACTACCCAAATCCTAAACCTAGGGTTTCCCTTCCCGAGTACAATTCTCTCACACTCGGACCCTCACGACTTAGCTGACTCTTCCTTTGCAGCCTCGACCTGTTGCCTTCAAGCCTTCTTCAACTTTGGCTCTTGTCCTTCGGATGTATACAAGCCCGCGGCTCATTCTCATGCCATCCTTCGCGTATGCCTCGAAGTGCACTTCCCTCGGCTCATTGTTCCTGCCTTGTCCATGGTCCCTTGGATGCACACAAGCTCACGGCTCATTTCCTCTTGCAATCCTTCACCGGACCCGAAGCCGTCCAGCTAAGTTTATATGTATCCTGCAAACCAGCACACTCAAATACCTATATTAAACACAATGGTAAGCCTAATATAAACCCTTTTCCCAAACATCAAAACACATGGTCCCATGGACCATAGATTGCTTTAACAATCTCCCCCTTTTTGATGTTTGACAATACGTTTAAGTTAAGGAAAATAAATAGCAAATAACAAATGCTAATCAATATTTGGACTTACGTTGCCAAGGCTTCACCTTGGACTTATACTGCCAATGCATATGCAATCATGAAATGCAAACATGCATGGATCCTATCACAAGGCATCCCCACACCTAAACTCCCCAATGAGTTAGGATTTTCATCAACAATGGCTTTTTAAGTACCTCTCCAAGGCTCCTCCTACATTGGACTTACAAAAGATTTTTAGGAACTTATCACAAAGTTCCCCCTTGCCAATAAATGAGCAATAATGCTCCCCTTCACCTAAGCTCCCCCTTGACCTAGGATTTCTTGCAAATGTGTGTTTGGTTTCCCACTTAAATATAACATTTCTCCTCCTTTGCTACACATCAAAAGGGCTCCAACAATAATTTGGATTCTTTAACCTCTAATGATTATAAAAATTGTGTATTATCCCAATTTCACAGAATTATCAGTTGACTGCCCTCTGCACCAGTTGATTGATACTCTATTATCAACCTATTTCAGCATTTCTGACCCAAATTCAGAAATGTACCAAAAATTTCACAAATCCTAAAAAATTCTCAAATTTTGTGGAGAAGTTTGTGGTACCTATGTCTACTTGGAAAAAATACATTAAAAAATGTATCTATTCCCAAGATTGACACAAAATCCAAAATTATCTAAATGGTTCAATTGAACTTTAACCTAAAATCCTAGTTTTGGCCTCCTCTTGATGAATCTGCCCATACCAAACCACAATGCATCCCTAGCATTGGTTTATATGACATCTATACATCAAAAATTAATTTTCATGCAAATGCCATATTTTCATGCATAGCACTCAATTCTAATGTGCCAAATCCCTAGGATTGAGACTCAAATCCGTCTCTAAATCCTTTGGCACACTCCATGGTCCATCTAGACTTCCGGGAGAAATACTCCCGAGATCCATTGATCATGGGCCCCAAATTGGCTCCTAAAGGTCCCTCTTGAGCTCTTAGCCTTAGCCACCTCCCTAGATGACTCTTCTATAAACACAAGGTCACACCAGTGTACTTCCGGTGACTTTTGACCTACAAATCTAACCTTCTTAACTTTGGACACCTTGTCCTTACTTAAGATTTTCTTCCCTTTAACTTTGGACATCTTGTCCTTGGTCAAAGTCTTTTTGCCCTTAAATGACACTTCCTTGCCATTCTTAGACTTCCCCTTGCTATAGTCATATGACGCCCTTGCATATGACTTCTCCATAACATTGGAGAACTTAGATCGGTATCCTAGACCCAATCTATAATTATTGAGTTTTTGGCGACCCAACACCATACCTAAACCCTTAGGTCCAATAGTGAATTTAATTAGGGTTTTCTCTAATTTATCAAGCTTTGCCCTCAAAGCTTGATTTTCCCTTTCTATGTTCTTAAACCTAGAATCAACATGTCCACCTTGGACATTCCTAGACCTACCCACCTTCCTTGGTATGTGTCTCCCCTTCTTGGGATTAATGCATTGGTCCTTAGGTATAATGGTCTTGGTTTTATCATGACATGATTTCCTAGGGGTTTGATCTACATGATTAACCCTATTTTTATTATGATATCTAAAACCATAATTATGCATCAGAAAATAATTAACATTACAATTCCTAGCATGCATAGAAGAACTTAAATTTGAATTAAATTTAAGTCTAGGGTTTACCTCTCTTACCTTTGTAGCTCCCCATTGATGTCAGCACCTCCTTTTCTGCTTCTTTTCCTATTTCTTCAAATGCTTCAATTTTATGAATTCTTCTTTTCTTGAGCATTTGGTGTGATAGTGTCCTAGCTTACCACATGTGAAGAACCTTATATGCTTCTTCTTCTTCTTTGCCCCATCCCTACAACTCATGTTAATTTTCAAATTAATTGAATTGAGTTTAGGATTTACCTCCTTTTTACCTAATGGACACTTGTCCTTGTAGTGTCCCTTTTTATTGCACCCAAAGCAAATTATATGATATTTGGATTTTGCTTTGGTGGAGGTGGAGGCTTCTTCTTGCTCCGGTGTTGAGGATGATTTCTCCTCCCCCTCAATCCTTGAAGTGGAGACTTCTTCTATTTCTTCCTCACTTGAAGATGTGGATGGCTCATCCTCAATTTCCAATTCACTTGAGGAGGTAGATGGTTCTTCATCTTTTTTCTTCTCATCCTCGGATGTTGAGCTCCTCTCCTCATCCGATTGGTCCTTCTCTTCCTCTTGGACTGTTAAGCTCATCTCCTTGAGCTCTTCTTCTTCTTCTACTCGTGTAGGGTTTTCATGATGCGCCAACATCTTGCTCCATAGTTCATGTGTATTTTTATATTTACCTACATGGCTAATCACATCGTTAGACAAAACATTAAGTAAAATCAAAATTACCTTATAATTTACTTTCGATTGTGTTTGTTGCTCCTTAGTCCAATAGCGTGGTCAGAGCTTTTTTCCACTTTTATCTTTTGGGGCATTAAATAGTTCTTTGAGCACGATCATTAGATCTAAATCCATGTTGAACCAAGTCTTTGCCCGCAACCTCCAATAGTCGAAGCTCTCACGGTCGGAGGGAGGAAGAACGTTGATGTCATCTCCTAATTTTTCTTCGACCGCTATTTCCTCAAGCTCTTTGCTCTCCTAGCGGTTAGTCCATAGACGAGCGACCCCAGCTCTGGGTCGTTTCTTCCTATATGTGTTAGGAAGTGTAAGTGAAAATATAAACTACAAATAGTATCAATGCTAACACAAACTGTTGTATCTTGTACGGTTGCTAGAGGGGGGTGAATAGCACTTTTCGGTTCTTCTTGTACCTACGTTGTTAGTTGCGCAAGCGGAAACAATAATAATGAATACAAACAACGCTAATAATACCGATTTACTTGGTATCCACTCCTAAGAGTGACTAATCCAAGAATCCTTCGGTGGATCACTCCCCAGATGACCTTCGGCTAGCGCTTGTCGCTCCTTGTGGGTGGAGAAACCTCGCCACAACATCTTGGCAATATACGAGCACCAAAGGCTACTAATATACTCTACCCAAGCAGATTTCGCCAAGAACCCCAGCCCAAACCGAGTTCTCTTTAAATAGAACTCAGGCTGGAAACCCTCGCCGGCAGTCGACTGCTCCCAGGGCAGTCGACTCCCCCCACTCAGATTCGACCGTTGACAGCCCCAACGTTCGAATTCTGCTACACACCAGTAGACTGCTCCCAGAGTAGTCGACTGGTCCAGGGCCAAACACACACTGTGAGTTTTGACAGTCGACTGGACAATCCCCAGTCGACTGCCCAGCTTACAATAGCACTCCTACTCACTCTGTTGACCCTCCTCCACGCGTGCCTTCAGGTACACTCCCTTGGCTTACCCCTTGAAGTCTTCTTCCACCGGCTATCGTCCCTCGGATGCGCACACAAGTCTTCCCTTGGCTTGCCTCCATGCCACCCTTCACGTGTGCCCTTGAACTCCACTTCCCGGCTTATCCTTGGAATCCTCCTCCCTCGGCTCTTGCCCCTTCATGACTTGCTGACTCTTCACCAGCAGCCTTGACTATTGCCTTCGCGCCCTCTTCATCTTCGGCTTTCGTCCCTCGGATGCATACAAGCCTCCAGCTTGTCTCCATGTCATCCTTCACGTACGCCTCGAAGTCCGCGCCCCTCGGCTCATCATCCCTGCTATACCAAGGTCCCTCGGGTGCATACAAGCCTCCAGCTTGTCTCCATGCAACCCTTCACCATACCGAAGCCGTCCAGCCAAGTTACTATGTGTAAATCTGCAATCCTGCACACTCAATTACACATATTAGTACACAAGGGAAAATCTAACTTAAACCCTTTGCCCAAACATCAAAACTCATGATAACTCCGGATCACAGATTGCCTCAACACAAACCGTTTACGTGGTTTGGAGATAAGACTCCTACTCCATGGCATGCCCTTAAGGTGGACGATCCCTATTCGTCGATGGATAGACCCCGGAAGGCCTTCGGCTAGCGCTTGTCTCTCCTTGTGAGTGGAGAAACCTTGCCACAATCCTTGCAACAAACCCTGAGCACCAAGACTACTAATTGTCCTTTGACCAAAGTCAATTTCGTCAACCCTAGCTAGCCAAACCAAGCTCCCTTAAATAGAGCTCGTGGATGAACTAGCTGTTACCAGTCGACTGATGCCAACACCAATCGACTGGTTCCAACAGAATCCGAACGTTACAACCCAACGTTCGAATTCCCAGTTGACACCAGTCGACTGTACAGAAGATCAGTCGACTGATCTTTCTATGCCAACTACCAGTCGACTGATCCAAACATCAATCGACTGCCCAAATCCTAAACCTAGGGTTTCCCTTCCCGAGTACAATTCTCTCACACTCGGGCCCTCACGACTCAGCTGACTCTTCCTTTGCAACTTTGACCTATTTCCTTCAAGCCTTCTTCGACTTTGGCACTCGCCCCTCAGATGTATACAAGCCCACGACTTAACCTCATGCCATCCTTCGCGTATGCCTCGAAGTGCGCTTCCCTAAGCTCATCGTTCCTGCCTTGTCCACGGTCCCTCGGATGCACACAATCTCATGGCTTGTTTCCTCATGAAATCCTTCACTGGACCCGTAGCCGTCCAGCTAAGTCTATGCGTATCCTGCAAACCTGCACACTCAAATACATATATTAAATACAAGGGTAAACCTAACTTAAACTCTTTGCCCAAACATCAAAGCACAAGGTCCCACGGACTATAGATTGCTTCAATAGAAACTGCCTTAGCTCTTCTTCATCATTCATCGGTTCCGCGAAAATTTTAGGATGAAACTATTTGCACTGCAGTATATCTCATATATCGACTTCCTTTTCCATTGATCAATCATAAATGTCATTTGGAAAAACTTTATAATCAAACTCCTTACTATCCCTTTCTTCGAATCTTTGGTTGCGTATGTTATCTATGGTTACACCCCTACTCTAAACACAAACTTGACTGTCATTTCCTACAATGTGTTTTTTTCGGTTATAGTAATTTACTCCATGGGTATCGATGCTTATATATACCAATAGGACGGATATATATTTCACGACATATTACTTTTGATGAGTCTCTATTCCCTTTTTCAGCAGCTTCTTCAATCTCTCATCCAAATATAGGTGGCACATTCTTGATGCCACCTAACATTGTCAGAAGTGTTAGATAGTGGCGCTTGCTAGAGGGGGAGGGGTGAATAGCACTTTTTCTCAACTTTCTCTACAAGATGGTTAGCACAATACAAGCAATATAATGAAAAATAGAAATTCCAATGCTAACTCAGAGAATTTACTTGGTATCCACCCCAAAAGGTGACTAATCCAAGGATCCACGCACGAGCATACTCTCCACTATGAAAAGCCCCCTTCAAGGTGGAGAAAACTTTTACAAGGTTGCCTTCTTCCTCTTTACAAGATAGAATAGAAAGCGAGAGGAAGAACCGATGACTTTTTGCACGAACATCACCTTGGTACACTTAAGAACCGTACCTTCCTCATGCCCAAAAGTCACCCTTTAAATAAGAGTAAAGGACAACTCCACGAGTTGTCCAGCCCGACACCAGTCGACTGTCCCTGGGGCAGTCGACTGGTCTAGCCTTAATTGCTAGCCAACGGCTAACCCAACGACTAGTTTTCGGGGTTACCAGTCGACTGCTCCTGGGGCAGTCGACTAGTCCAGGGTCAGAAACATTCTGTGAGTTTCTGTTCTTGCTGGCAGTCGACTGCCTTTCTCCCAGTCGACTGCCCGGCTTATACAATCACTCACTTTCACTCCGAAGACCATCCTTCACGTGTGCCTTCAGGTACACTCCCTTGGCTTTCCCCGTGAAGTCCTCTTCCATCGGCTATCATCCCTCGGATGCGCACACAAGCCTTCCCTTGGCTTGCCTCCATGCGGCCTTCACGTGTGCCCTTTGAAGTCCACTTCCCGGCTTGCCCTTGGAGTTCTCCTCCCTCGGATAAGTCCTCCTTGTGTGATTCTCTAAGTCCTGCAAACTCAATCACACATATCAAATAACAAGATAACACCCTAATCTTAAACATATTGACACACACACATCAAAATCATGATCTTCCCGATCATCCTTGGGACGATTGCCCCAACAAGAAGTGATGACATACTAGGTCCTACTCTGAAGATCTCTAATACCTCCCTTATACCATCAGAATCACCTCAAGTTGCTGCTCCAATCTCAGAAGTCTCACTAGTCAAAGATAATATTCTTTCTAGTTTTGGATTCTCAAATAATACAAGTCCATCATCAAAATCACCATGTCAACCCACTTCCTTTTCACCATCAACAAGTGATTTAAATGATAATGTTCCTCGTCGCATGCTTCCCTTAAACGACATTTATGCACAATATCCACCAATGACAACTCAATATCCTCTTCCAGAAGCTCTAGTGGTCTCTTCAAAATTTGTTGAACCAACTTATTTTTCTTAAGCAAACAAGGATCCAAATTGGCGTAGTGCAATGGCTACAGAATTTGATGCACTTCTTCGCAATGGAACATGGAGTCTAGTCCCACACACTTCCTCTATGAATGTTGTGAGCTCTAAATGGGTATTTCGTCTTAAGCATCAAGCTGATGGTTCTCTTGAATGGTATAAAGCTCGACTTATAACCAAAGGATTTAATCAAGAACCAGGTATTGACTTCAACAACACCTTTAGCCCGGTCATTAAAATTTCATCTGTCGGCCTATTATTATCGGTAGCTGTTAATTCTAATTGGCATGTACGATAATTATACATTTCTAATGCATTCCTTCATGGCAATCTTGAAGAAACAATATTTATGGAGGCACCACCTGGATTTATCCATCCACAATTTCCAACTCATGTTTGTTAGCTAAAGAAATCTATTTATGATCTTCGGCAAGCTCCTCGTGCATGGTTTCATAGATTATCAGACTGGCTGCAAACTCAAGAATTTTTTGGATTAAAGACTAACTCTTCTCTATTCTATCAATATAATGATGAATCTATGATTTTTTTCTTATTTATGTGGATGACATTTAATAATCTGCAATGATTAAAAGAGCATTATAACTCTATTAAATCATCTCAATCAAGAATTTCCTATTGGAGATATGGGTAATGCTCATTTTTTCCCTGGTATTGAACTTATTCCATATGAAAAAGGTTGCCTCCTCTCTCAAAGTAAATATATTACTAAGCATCCTCAAACAGCCAAAATGGATGGAGCATGACTGATCTTTATACCAATTGCTATTACAAATTTCTCTGCACCTTCTCCTGCTATGTCTGATCCTTAGATTTATCGAACCATTGTTGGAACTTTACAATATGTCACTATCACACGACCTGATATTATCTTTGCAGTAAATTGTGCTTGTCGGTTCATGTATTCTCCTACTGAACAAAACTGAGAAGGTGTGAAAAAAATACTTCATTATCTCAAAGGTATTATTCTACATGGTCTTCTTTTATATCGACAATCATTTCGAGATTTAGATGCATATAGTGATGTAGATTGGGCAAGCTCTCTTGAAGACAGATGCTCTACTAGTGGATATACAATATTTTTTTGGATGAAATCTTATCTCATGGAATTCAAAAAAATAACCTACAGTATCTTGTTTAAGCATTGAGGCTAAATATAAAACTATAGCAAATGCAACATCTGAAATTATTTGGCTTCAATCACTTCTCTCTGAACATCATCTTGTATCAAATATTGTACCAAAAATTTGGTGTGATAATATTGGAGCCACATATTTAACAGCAAATCTAGTCTTTCATGCTCGTATAAAACATGTGAAAATTAATTTTTATTTTGTTCGAGAGCATGTGATGACTCAACAATTATTGGTTAATTATATTTTTGAAGAGGATCAAATTACTGATATAACAAGCAATCTCAACGTCAAAGATCTCCCGTTGAATTTGTCATGGGGGGGGGGGGGTAAAAGAGAATAATTATTTAATAGGACCTCATGGCCTCTAGCAATTTCTCGGAATCTAGGCTCATCTCAGCTTTCTAATAGGATGTAGGCTCTTTCAACTCAACAAAGATAACATCATCATTGTCATACAAGAGAAATGAGTATCTCTCCGGTTGACAACGTATCCTATTAGATCTGCAAAGAGGATGGTCTACTTAAACAGGTTGTTGCTCCATAACTTCTTGTGCAACAAACTCTTGATCAACACTTTATGGTGTCTGTTCAATTTCCATCAAAGCCTTAGGCTATTTTCTACATCTTGAACTTCTTCACGATGAATTTACTCCCACTGGTTCATCTAGAAATAAACTCTCTTTCTAGAAAAATATCATTTCTAACAACAAATACTTTGCCTTGTGTGGGATTGTAGATGTAATATCCCTTTGTTTCCTTGGGATATCCTACAAAATAGCACTTATCAGATTTGAGTCCTAGTTTATCTGAGACTTGATGTCGAACGTAAGTCTCACAACCCCAAATCTTCATAAAAAACATCTTGGGGATCTTCCCAAACCATATCATATATGGTGTCTTTATGATGACTTTTGATGGAACTCAGGTTAGCGTGAAATTAGTCGTCTCTGGAGCAAAACCTCAGAAGGAAGTAGGAAATTTGTGTGACTCATCATTGATCACACCATATCTAATAGTGTACAATTCCTCCTCTCGGAAACATCATTCCACTACAGTGTTCCAGGTGGAGTGAGTTGGGATACGATCTCATACTTAGCTAAATGGCCACGAAACTCTTGGCTATGCTATTCACCACCTCGATTTGATTAAAGCATCTTAATACACTTGTCAAGTTGGTTTTGTACTTTACTCTTGAATTCTTTAAACTTTTCAAAAGATTTCGACTTGTGTTTCATGAGATATATAGAGAAGTATCTGTTGGAGATCGGTGCTCCGGCTAGAGGGGGGTGAATAGACGGTCACCGACATTTCGTCAATTTTTTCCTACACGTTGTTAGTTGCACAAGCGGAAAACAAGACAAACTACAAATAACACAAATGAAGACAAACAAATTTTCGTGGTTCGGAGATAAAGCTCCTACTCCACGGCAGTCCGTAAGGTGGACGATCCTGATCCATCGGTGGATGAGTCCCGGGAAGACCTCCGGCTAGCTCGTGTCGCTCCTTATGGGTGGAGAAACCTCACCATAACCTCGACAACACTCCTGAGCACAAAGACTACTAATTGTCCTTTAACCAAAGCCAATTTCGTCAACCCTAGTCAGCAAAACCGAGTTCTCTTAAATATAGCTTGTGGCTGAACTAGCCGTTACCAGTCGACTAGTGCCAACACCAGTCGACTGGTCCCAACCAAATATGAACGTTGTAGCTCAACGTTCAAATTTTTAGCCGACACCAGTCTGTTGGATCGAGAAATGCGAGAGAGGGGGGGGGGTGAATGTCGCAATTCGTTCGGATTTAAAAAGAGTAAGTGCGCAGCGGAATAAAACAGAGCAAAAACAACGCTAACACGGTCGTTTTACTTGGTTCGAAGCCTGGGTCGACTCCTACTCCAAGGCCCACGGTCGTTGACCGTTTTCTGCGGGCAATTCTATAAGTTCGTAAAAGTTTACAGGAAAGATAATAACAAGAACAGTTTAGTAAATTGTAAATACAGCTCTTCGTTACCGACGTCCGGTGTAGATCGAAGTTTCGGAGCAGCGGGACGTCGTCAGCTCGAGTCGGAAGGTTTCTGGAGCGTGTCGCGGAAGCAGAAGAGCGCAGAAGTGTCGCAGTGAATGATGATGTGAAGAAGGAGGTCGAGGGCCCTTTATATAGGGCCTGGGGGCGCCCTGGTCGACGGGGGCGCCCCCCCACGTGGCAGCAGATCCGGTTGTTGCTCGGTCGCCGTCTGATCCCCTTATCCTCGGGATCCGGTTTGACCGGGGCGCCCGAATGACTCGGGGCGCCCGCATTGACCGGTCAAAGCCTTATCTGCAGCGCTGAGCTCTCCTCGATAAGTCTGGCTGGGGGCGCCCAGGACAGCGGGGGCGCCCTGGGCGTGCAGCGCAGACGCGGCTGAGTTGGTTCGCTATGGGGGCGCCCGGGACAGCAGGGGCGCCCTGGGTATGTACTGTCGAAGTCTTTCTTGTCTTGTTGTGTTTTGTGTTCACCATGGGGGCGCCCGGGACACTCCGGGCGCCCTGGTCAGCGGTTGCCTCATTCCTTTGAGGCATTCTGAGCTGCAGACACTCGTTCCTTAGGTCCTGCATCCAGGGTTAGTCCAAAACACAATAAAACAATAAAATAATAGGTTATACAGCCTTAGCTATCTTGGTTCTGACTTTGGTCTCCAAAATGGAGCCCTAGGTCGAACCGATGCCTAATGTTCTCTCAAGGGGAATGCGTCCTCACCTACTCCTCTCGGGAGAATTTACCTGGTGCCAACCGGCTCCTCCAGTTGGACTTTTGCCCAGCAGTCCTTCGCCAGGTCTTGAGGTACCAAGCTGCCCTTCGCTTGGTGCCTAGCAGCCCTTCGCTAGGTCTTTTCTTCTGGCAGTCCTTCGCCAGTGCCTAGCATTCCTTCGCTAGGGCTTTGTCCATTCTGGCAGTCCTTCGCCAGTGCCTAGCATTCCTTCGCTAGGGCTTTGTCCATTCTGGCAGTCCTTCGCCAGTGCCTAGCATTCCTTCGCTAGGGCTTTGTCTATTCTGGCAGTCCTTCGCCAGTGCCTAGCATTCCTTCGTTAGGGCTTTTCCTGTACACTCAAGAAACTTGTTAGACAACAATTAACCCTTAACTTTTGAACCCTTTTGCCAATATCAAAACACAGGTTTGACTTGGGTGCATTCTGCACCAACAATCTCCCCCTTTTTGATATATGGCAACCTAGTTCAAAAAGTTAAGGAAAAAAATGCTAAAATGAAATCCTAAGTTAGATTCCCTCCCCCTGGAAGAAATCTCCCCCTAGGTTTTTTCAAAAATAGGTGGTTTTAGTTTAAATACTTTTTATTATAGAAAGACTTTAAGTATTGGCTGAGTTTTTCAGAAAAATGTTCTAAGTTTGAAGAAGTTTTCATATTTTAGCAAATTTTGAGTTTAGGAAAACTTTTTTAAACTTAGACTTTTTAGTTTTTGAAAACTCTTGTTTTTAAGCACAAAAAAATTCAGGCTTTAAAAATTCATACTTAGAAAGATTCGAGACTTGGAAAACTTTTTCAGATTTAGAAAACTTTTCAGGGAATAATTTTGAGCAAAAATTAATAACACTTCAGAGTTAGAAATTTTAAGCAAAAAATTAAGCTTTAAGCTTAGAAATTTTTACAGGATAAATTTGAGCTTTGAATTTCTAACTTTGATGTTAAACTTTTTGAATAAAGGAAAACATTTGAAAAAAAACTTTTTGGGTTCCCTCTTTCCTTTCCACCTCTCCCCCTTTGACATATATCAAAAAAATGCAGAAGAAATATTTGCAATAATTAAATAAAGCATTTGCTGTACTGAAACAAACTAGGACCTAAGTCTGGTTAAATCTTTTAGGGACCTGTCTAACCCATTTAGCTACTTACTAACTGTTATAAACAGTAGTTTTCGCTAGGGTTAGTCAAGTTAAGTGCATTGTTCAAGTTAGATTGTCTAAACTTGACACTTAACCTGATTGCTGTTCATTTAGTGCCCCAATTACTGCCGATGCACTGACTTAAAGCATCTTGAATTGAGGCAAAGACCTAAGCATCTCAACTCTTTCTAGGTTATCACTCAAGGTACCCTAAGGTGCTTGTGAGATGCTGGCTTCTAGGTCTATAGGTGCATGCAGTTCTAGGGTTAGAGCCTAGGCTAATTCCATTTCGAAGAAAACCCTAGTTTTGAAGGGGTAGTTTTTGAAATAAAACTAAGTAAAAAAATTTTAAAATCAAAGTAAAACATTTTTAACAAAGAAGACATTTTAAAATCAATTAAGACATTTTAAGATCAATTTAAGACATTTTAAAATAAAAAAAACAAATGATTCTATTCTACTAAGCATAATCCTAACTTAATCAATTCAGAAATAAACAAGCCAAGCTAGGATAAGCATAAGTCAAACAGAAGTCTAGTACAAGTCCACAGAAGTCAACCCTACTCAGTAGGGATAGTCAAATAGGTACACGTCCAAGTCATCTAGGAAGAGGGACCAGGCTGATCAGGGGAGCCTGGATGCCAGGATCTAAGCATGGTCATCATTTCCTCATACTGGGCGTTTCTTTCGTCCCTTTCTGCTGCAAACGCGCTCATATACTCGGTATAGTAGCCCTGATTAGTTTCCAACTGCTCAAGGTGGTAGGCCTCTGATTCCTCCCGGAGTGACTGAACCTGTGTCTCGAGAAGGGATACTCGCTCGTAGAGTGTCGGAGGATCGGGCTGAGCTAACTCTGCTTCTAAGTCGGCAATGTCGACCTCCTCGTCTGCAATGTCTGTGCGGCTGGTCGGCGTCTCCAAGTCAGAACCCCGGTGCCCGAGAATCTATACCGGCTAAGGAAAAGTTCCTATATCCTATCTCGTCGAGTCGGTCATCGTGGTAATCTCGCCGTCAGTGATGTTTCGGCCGTGATGGTGGAGGATCCAGGTGATGACATGGCAGAAGGGGGTGCGGACTCGTCCTGAGTGGACACACTAGAGGCATGCAGGATACAGTGAAAGATGTGAAGGCCTATATCTATGTCCAGATGGTGGATAAGGGCATAGAGGAGAAAGGTGTGAAAGGGTCTCATGGTGGCTATGTCCCTGGTGGACAGAGGAAGGATGCAACGGACAATCACTCTATAGAGAGCGTAGTCCTGAATCGGGAGTCGAGTGGAGTGGAACTGCCCTCCTGCAGGGTCCATGGCTTCCCCAAAGAAATAGTTGTATAAGGTGTTTAGGTCAATATGAGAATAGGGGGCATCGAAAGGCAGGTTCCTTGGAGGGTAGCAACAGAAGATGGACTGAGATGGTCGGAGTCCCAGAAATCAGTTCAGTAGGGTAGGAGTGATGTTCAAGGGCATTCCTTGAACGGTAGTGACGAAGCTCAAGTGGTCTTGCCTAACTATGTTGTTATAGAATTCTGCACATAGGGTGTTGTTGATTGAATGTGTGCAGAATACAAGGTTATCCAGTTTATAGAAGTTAATTGCGGACATTGCGACTGGACAGGATTGGGAAAAGAAATGACGGTTAGGGTAACTTGTCTTAATCGGAACGTAGGTGGTTCGGGCGAATTTGTTACAAAGTTCTAGGGTTGGAAACCTAGGGTCGGGACTGGGCTCGTTACCGGGGTTTGACTGAACTGCTCGGCGTTTTCTAGTTGAGAAGAAAGTAAGCAAATTGAGAATAAGAACTTAGATTATAGGAAGAGGCATGATTGACATAGAATTTGCAATTAAGAAAAAAATACAAAAATTAAGTACCCAAAGTAAATTTCATACCTTGGAGGCATGGTTGAGGCAAGGGAAGCTTTAGGGTTCACTTGATCCACAAGAATGAGGTAAGGGGAAGAAGAAGTGTGAGATGTGGTGTGGGAGGAGAAGGAGACTCGGGTCCCTTTTATAGGGGTTTTATGGGGGGCGCCCGGGAGGTTCCGGGCGCCCTCAACAGGTCACGGACTGCCTAGGGCAGTGAAAAAGTTCTGTGGGCGCCCGAGAGGTCATGGGCGCCCTGATCAAAGCAGGTCAACTGCAGCTTTTGTTGCTTTGACTGGCGTAGACGACAGGTTTGTTGATAGGGGCGCCCGACAGGTCACGGGCGCCCTGGTCAAAAGTAGTTGAATGCAGCCTTTTGGCTGCTTTAATCAGCGTGAGGGACAGAAGTGCATAGGGGCGCCCGACAGGTCACGGGCGCCCTTGTCAAGTCGGTCAAATGCAGCTTTTGCTGCTTTGACTGGAGTTGGTATGTTGCAGTGTTGTCATGGGCGCCTGACAGGTTACGGGCGCCCTCATGGACTGCTTTCAGCAGCCTTTGACTTTGTGCAGTTGGGGGCGCCCGGGACGGTCAGGGCGCCCTAGGTAGCAGCCTTTTGAACGTTTTGAACAGGTTTGACTGTTTGACTTCGTTTGACTGTGTTTGACCATGTTTGACTATGTTAACCACAGTTTGACCATGATTATGAAGGCGTAAGCAAGATGGTTTAATTTGAGCTTAATTTTCCTGTCTCACTGAATCTAGGGTTTTCAAACACGTTAACCTTAAGGTTTTTGTGAGACAGGTTTGAGGGTAAAAATTAATTTTGAAAAGGAATTTTAATTTATTTTGAAAATGTTATTTTAGTTTTGAAAACAGATTTGAAAACAAATAAGTTTAGAAATTTTGAAAAATAGATTAAGTGATTTTTGAAACAGAAATAAGTTTTGAAAACAGATTAGAATCTATAATTATTTGAAATTTGAGTTAGATTCGAATTTGACAAAAGATAATTTGAATTTGAATTTCAGAAATTGGCTTCCAGGTCTTGGCGAGGCACAAGGCCTTCTTTGGCCGTAGCCTTATGGGATCATCCACCCTTTCCTTGACAAAGCCTTTTAATGAAATTTCATTTTCAAATTAAATTAGGTCATTTTCTGGTCTAACTAGCTTGGGTCTTGGATCGGTAGCTTCGGCTGGTTTCACCAGTCTAAAGAGACCAAGTAGACTTGATCTTATTAGAGTTGGTTTCCCCAACGTACTATCATCTCACCTCCTCCCAATACTATGTTTTCAAGTTTCAAGTAATCTAGTCCTTAAATCTAAGTATTCCTTAAATCTAAGCATGGCAATTTGCAAAAATTAAATAAACAAACAATCAATCAATTAAAAAAAATTATCTAATTATAAAAATTATTTTGATTTTGGCTCCCCCTGGACTAAAGCCTCTGTATGGGTTAGGCAAGATGTGAATCTTGTCCTTGGGGATCCAAAATTGATTTGAACCAGTTGGTTTAGTCAGGCACCGTTTTGGCACCCATGCCTAAACCTTAGGTCTTGACTGGTTCAGTACAGCAAAGTAAGATCTTTGCCGAGATTTGGTTCTATAGCCAAGTCCGGATCGGTTTAGAACAGACTTCTGTTTTCCCAGAATCAGATCAAGATTCTTGGAACCAGAAGTGAATCATTCTAAAGCTGTTCTTAAGTCCTTAACTTGAGTTTTCAGGGAGGAATTCTCTGATTCAAGTTTTTCAACTTGATCAGGGGTTCCTTCCTGAAGTTTCTCAGTTAAGGATTTAGAATCAGCTCCCTCTTTCAGGAGTTTTACTTCCTGTCTGAGGGACTCGATTCGGAGTTTGGCTTTCGCCAAATCTCGGGATAGATAGGAAATAAGCGAATTCAATTGTAATTTCGAAAAACCCGTTACCCTTATTTCGCCGTCGTCGGAAAATGTCAGCTTGCCGTCGTCCTGGTCTGAGTCTGAGTCAGTCTCGATTTGATCCGAAGCGGTCAGGGCTAGAAGATTGGACTGGGGTGCTTCTTCTTCTTCTTCTGAGGAAGACTCGTCCCAGGTTGCTTGGAGTGCCTTCTTCTTTCTGGTCTTTTTGGACTCCTTTAGACTTGGACACTCAGTCTTGTAGTGGCCCTTCTTCTTGCATTCGTAGCAGGTTACGTTGGGCTTGTGTTTGCCAGTTGCTGGTTCAGCTGGTTCATCCTTTCTTCGGCTTGTTCTCCGTGTGTTGGTTTGGTTCTTCAACTTTTTGTAGTAGCTTCGAGCTAGCCGGACCAGTTCAGATTGATCTTCTTCTTGATCTTCTGTTTCTGAATCTGAGGTAGACTCGGGTTCAACTTGAGTTTTCTTCTTAGTCATTCTTCCTGTTTTCCCTGCAAAGAAAGCTATACTTTTCTCGGCCAAATTGCAGTTAGTTTGTTCATGCAGTTCAAGTTCAGAGAATAACTCATCTAACTTAATTTTTGAAAGAACTCTAGAGACCTTGTATGCATCTACCATAGATGCCCACAAGGTGGTCCTAGGAAACGCGTTTAGGGCATACCTTATAAGATCACGGTTTTGAACCTGGTGACCTATTGCGTGAAGACCGTTCATCAATTCCTGGATTCTGGCATGGAGCTGGGCTACTGTCTCGTTATCTGCCATTTTGATCGTGAAGAGCTTGTTCAGTAGCAGGTCCCGTTTGCTGATCCTTGTATCTGAAGTTCCTTCGTGGAGCTCGATCAGTTTAGCCCATAGCTCCTTGGCACTGTTGAATGGGCCTACGCGGTTCAGCTCCTCTTTTGTCAGTCCGCATTGAAGAGTCTGAGTTGCCTTGGCGTCAGCTTCAATTTTGCGTTTGAGGGCAGTGTCCCACTCTGAGTAGTTTTGTGGTACGCCATCAGCATTTGTGGGAATCATCAGTCCAGACTGGATGATTATCCACATATCCACCTGGGTTTTCAGGTGGACCTCCATTCGACTTTTCCAGTAAGGAAAGTCTTCTCCACTGAAAAGTGGAGGTCTGGCGGTGCTAAAGCCTTCTTGGATGGCCATTTGTTCTGAAATTAAAAAAAACAAGAATATTCCAAGACTTGGTCTTGGATTAGTAGTGCGGGAAGAAAAAAATAAAAATAATTTCAAGGGGTGTTGCACCAACCTTGAAAGAAAAATTCGAACGAAAATTTAAAAAAAATTGAGAGAGAAAAACGAAAGAAATCCGAAAATTTTCAAACTGGTGGCTGCACCAAGTTTGAATTCCCCGCTCTGATACCACTTGTTGGATCGAGAAATGCGAGAGAGGGGGGGTGAATGTCGTAATTCGTTCGGATTTAAAAGAGTAAGTGCGCAGCGGAATAAACAGAGCAAAAACAACGCTAACACGGTCGTTTTACTTGGTTCGGAGCCTGGGTCGACTCCTACTCCAAGGCCCACGGTCGTTGACCGTTTTCTGCGGGCAATTCTATAAGTTCGTAAAAGTTTACAGGAAAGATAATAACAAGAACAGTTTAGTAAACTTTAAATACAGCTCTTCGTTACCGACGTCCGGTGTAGATCGAAGTTTCGGAGCAGCGGGACGTCGTCAGCTCGAGTCGGAAGATTTCTGGAGCGTGTCGCGGAAGCAGAAGAGCGCAGAAGTGT
>JAGFNQ010004423.1:27683-285082 GCA_024364735.1 Boesenbergia rotunda
GGGTTGTTAACTCATTAACAAGTATGCATCATATACATAGCACCCAACTGCACCTCTCTTTACATCGACCTTGGCTGTGGCACAACAAATCGATGCTCCAAGCTTAAGGCTGACCCATTAATCAAGAAATAGTTTTAATATGGTTGGAGCTCATTCAACCGTTTAGTCAGGCTTGGATGTGTCCAACAACCAAAACTAAGGATTGACCTCTGACTCCAACTATATTATTCATAAACTAATTCCATGGTTTGAACATGTTAAGGTTCAAGTCGGGCATGGATGTGTCCATCAACCCAAGCGAGAAACAAAACTCCGATTCTAACCATATTAATGGAAGGTGTTGGCCTTAATATTTTGTAAGGGGTTTTGGTCTCATCTTTTCCTTTTAATGCACATTCATGACATATGTCATGACTAACGATTTCCTTAATAAAGTATGTATGTGACTTAATTTATCAAGTCTCATGAATTGAATTAGGAACCGGATTTCCTTAATTCTAATTTCACACTTTATTAAAGGAATTGTTTTGGGAAACAATTTCCTAAATTGTCATAATTAATTTCGGAAATAATATGTTCAAGACTTTGATTTCTCTAAATCAAAACTTATTAAATTAAGAGACAATTCCCTTAATTCAACCACATATTATTTTCATGAAAATCTCATTTAAGAAAACTCTATAGGAAACCATTTTCCTAATTAATTTTGGAGACAACAATATGTAAGAGCATCACCTCTTAAAACATATTTTATTCATGGATTTGATTAATTACAACAAATCGTTTTCTAAGGGTGGCTCCCCGAGGCTCAGATACCCAAAGAAAAGTAAAGTGTTGTAAATCCAATTGGACGGCTCCCCGAGGCTCAATCCAAATCAAACATGACAATTTCAATTAAAATTGGGAAATTAAATTACAACATCTAACTTTAAATTGGACGGCTCCCCGAGGCTCAATCCAAAATAAAGAATTTTGTTGTCAGTTTAAAAACCAATTCAAATTTAATTGTCAATTAACTATCCATGAATTTGTCTAGACTTTCTTAAAAGAAAGTGCCCAAAATTGTGAGATTTCGAAAATAGGTTTTCAGAATAATTGTAAGTTTTTGGTACAAAGAAAACTTACATATTTCCAAAGTTGAAAAATTTCTAAAATAGAAAAATTTCCAAAATTAGAAAGTTTCCAAAGATGGGAAATTTTCACAATTATTATAAAAATTTAGAAACTAGAAAATTTCAAACGTTTGCGAAATTTCATGAGGATTTCCAAACTTTGAAATTCCTAATTCTAAAATTTATTATAATTTGAAAGTTTCCATAATTGGAAAATTTTTCCGAAATTGAGATCATGACAAAGTTTTCCACAAAACAATTATATGATTAAGTCGAACACTAACCGGCTCTGATACCACTGTTGGAACCGGGTGCATGTCGACAGGGATACGAGTTCGTAAAATTTAAAATTTTTACGTGCAGCGGAAGAGTTTGCATAAAATAATTTCCTAAATTATTTTAACTTCGTATCTAGCATGCAATCTTATGGTGTGTTGACATAATCATAAAATAAACTTTGCGGAAAAGTAAACTAATTTACTAAGTACCTCTCGTAACTCGAAGTAAGGGACGAGATCCAACCGTAGCGTCCCTTGGAAGCTCCGCCTCTATTCGCGTCCACGCCGAGTTCTCTTCGGGATGACTTCACAAAGTCACGAGTTTTATGCCGACGAGAACTACTAGATTCTCGGAAGGCACAACTAGAAGAATAAGAGAAATAATGGAAAAACTAACCAACGAAGTAACGGAATCAAATTCCGAGAAGAGAGGAGTCGCTATCCGCTTCTTCTTCTTCGTCTTCGAGTTCTCCTCCTTCTTCAAAGCTCACGGCAAACACCCTTGTTGGTGTTGTGGTTGGGCGCCGGCCCTAGAGAGGCTAGGGTGCGCCGGCCCTAAGGGAGGAAGAAGAGGAGGAGGAGAGGAGATTAAGAGAAAGAGAGAGGGAGTAATTAATCTCTTAATTAGTTAGGAATAAGGGCTAGCCTTTGGTTCCTTTATATAGTAGCAACTCCTTTGCTAAGTCTCCCTCTAAACCGAATTAACGGAATTAGTTATAAGAAATTTATCTTATAAATTTTCTTATTAATTATTCCGTTTAAACCGAGTCTTTATTATAAACCAATTTATAATAAAACTAATTCTTTTTCTCTTTAAATTATGGAATAAATTTTTTTTATAAGAAATTTATAAACTTTCTTATTATGGAAAAAATCAATTCATAATTGATTTTATAAAATTAAAATAAACCAATTCATGGATTATTTTAATCTTCCATAAAAGAATAAATTTTTACAAATTTTATTTATATAAATGTCTCTATACAAATTTATTTATCCATAATTTATAAAATAAATCATACTAGATTTATTTTATTAATTAAACCAATTAAATTGGTTTTTCTCCTCTTATTTGGCCGGCCACCAAAGAGGGTTTAACACCCTCTTTGGCCGGCCAAAACCAACCCATTAAACCGCGAATTAAACTCATTTAATTCGCCCAAAAAGCCTTCAAAAGACTTAGCCATTTTTGGCTTCCATTGCGCCTCTGACTAACTCAGATTCGACTCGTTTCTCTTGATCGAAAAATCCAATTTTCAACTCGTTTTAAATCCCTCGGATTACTCGTATTGCGTGTGACTAAATAGGCTTTCGATTTATGTTGGCCGTCTATAATTAACCCATTAATTATAGAACGATCATGAGTGGCACCTAGTAGTACATCATGATCCCCAATTAATCGAAAGATCAACGGTTTGACCCCAGAAGAAATTATTCTGAAACCCTTCAGCAGCTCTAATGAATCGTGCCTCATTCCCTTCACCACCTTATACCCACTTGGTTCAGGACACGGTCTATGGTGTCAGTCCCCACTAGGCTGACTACGTCACACCTAGCCCAAGTAGTGTCTTCCTCGTCCTTTGGATTTCTAATTACTCTCATGTATTTAAGAGACTCGCACTCTTAACATGATATGCTCTGGCCAGAGGCTTTGAGTAACAATCCGACGATAGGCCTGGGTATACATCTCCTCGCAAGGAGTGGTGAATCCTTTGTAGGCTGTTCAAACATCTTCGGGCACTTCGGCTTATACCCAATCATCCTGGGTCCACACCTCCTTGGAGATGCTTGCTTAAGATGTCAAAGTATAAGTCTCCATGACCAGGATGACTTGAACACCGCAAGTCAAAGGAACATCGCACTTAAGCCGCAGTAAGATCTTCATTGACATATCTACATGTAGATTCCCATATGAAGTCTTACAACTAGTCACTCCAATGAACTAGTTCCCTTAACTAGCATCCATGTTTATCTCTGGACATCCCAATGTCACCAGCCAGTGAGAATCAGCTGATTAGAGAATAACCCATGCTAGTCTCAACAGAATTGATAGTGTCCGTTTTTATCAATTCATCGACTAGGGATAATTTCAATACTTCACAATTGCACATTAGAGATAATCACTAGTTGTGATCCCATCACAAATTCTCTTATGCTGTGAGTTGTATTGCGGACATTCAGTAGATGAGTTCAAGATCCCAATCAAATACACAAAACATGTATACTCAAATAGTGAATTATCATTTATTAAAAATAAATGTTTACATCATAAGGCGATTGCCTTAGGACACTTCTCTCATATCACTAACACCAATGTCACCAGCCAGTGAGAATCAGCTGATTAGAGAATAACCCATGCTAGTCTCAACAGAATTGACAGTGTCCATTTTTATCAATTCATCGACTAGGGATATTTTCAACACTTCACATTTGCACATTTAGAGATAATCACTAGTTGTGATACCATCACAAATTCTCTCATGCTGTGAGTTGTATTGCGGACATTCAGTAGATGAGTTTAAGATCCCAATCAAATACACAAACATGTATACTCAAATAGTGAATTATCATTTTTTAAAATAAATGTTTACAATCATAAGGCGATTGCCTTAGGACACTTCTCTCATATCACTAACAAACTCCCACTTGGCCTAATGCCAATCGCTACGGTATCCAATACCACAGGCTCTAACATGACCCTCAAACTTACTCTGAGGTAAGGCCTTAGTTAAAGGATCCGCTATATTCTTTTCAGTGGGAACTCTCTCAATTTGTATGTCATTCCTACTTATAATCTCTCTGATCAGATGATAGCGGCGAAGCACGTGTTTGGATCGCTGATGAGACCTTGGTTCCTTCTCTTGTGCAATAGCTCCATTGTTGTCGCAGTAAACCGGCACTGCTTCATCAATGGTTGGAACCACACCAAGTTCTGAGACAAACTTCTTGATCCAAACTGCTTCCTTTGCTGCTTCCGAAGCTGCGATATATTCTGCTTCCGTGGTAGAATCCGCTACGGTGTCTTGTTTGGAACTTTTCCAACTTACTGCACCTCCATTCAAAGTAAATACGTATCCAGACTGCGATTTGGAGTCATCCTTATCTGTCTGGAAACTGACATCTGTATACCCACGTATTACCATATCTCCTTCTCCATATATTAGGAACACATCCTTAGTTCTTCTTAAGTACTTAAGGATTGTCTTGACAGCCACCCAATGATCCATTCCTGGATCCGACTGGTATCTGCTCGTGACACTCAGAGCATACGATACATCGGGCCTAGTACATAACATAGCATACATGATAGATCCTATCGCGGATGCATAAGGAATCTTATTTATGCAAATCCTCTCGTCTTCTGTGCGCGGACACATAGACTTTGAAAGGTTGATCCCATGCCTGATGGGAAGGTAACCTTTCTTGGATTCCGACATGCCAAACCTTTTTAGCACTCGGTCTATGTATGTAGATTGCGAAAGACCAAGCAACCGTTTTGATCTATCTCTATAGATTCTAATCCCAAGGATATAGGTTGCTTCTCCCAGGTCTTTCATGGAGAAAGTTTTGGACAACCAAATTTTAACTGTTTGTAAGACTGATATATCGTTTCCTATAAGTAATATGTCATCGACATATAATACTAGGAATACGACTGCACTCCCACTAACCTTCTTATACACACAAGGTTCGTCAGGATTTTGTGAGAAATCAAACCTTTTGATTGTCTCATCAAAACGGATGTTCCAGCTCCTAGATGCTTGCTTCAGTCCATATATGGATAGTCGAAGCTTGCATACTTTGGTTTTATCAACCGATGTGAAACTTTCAGGTTGTATCATGTATACATCCTCAAGCAGGTTTCCATTAAGGAAAGCTGTTTTCACATCCATTTGCCATATCTCATAATCATAATGAGCTGCTATGGCTAGGAGCATTCGAATGAATTTAAGCATAGCTACTGGCGAATAGGTTTCGTCATAATCAATTCCTTGTTTTTGACGATATCCTTTTGCCACTAATCTAGCCTTAAAGGTAACAACATTACCTTCCATGTCGGTTTTCTTCTTGAAAACCCACTTGCACCCTATGGGCTTAATCCCTTCAGGTGGATTAACCAAGTCCCATACTTGATTTTCGTACATGGAATCCATTTCCGACTTCATGGCCTCAAGCCATTTGTCCCTTTCTGAACTTTTCAGAACATCTTAATAACTAATAGGTTCATCATCGCTTATGAGCAATACGTCGTTCGATTCACTTATGAGAAATCCGTATCTCTCTGGAATATTGCGTGTCCTATCAAACCTACGAAGAGGTGGTGTTGTTTTAGGTTCAACTGATAGCTCATCACTATGAATTATCGGTTGTGGGTCTAGACTAGGTGTCTCTGTAATGTCTATTGGAGTTTCTTGAACTTCATCAAGTTCAATGCCACTCCCACTGTTTTCTTGTAAAAGAAATTCTTTTTCTAGAAATACAGCATGCCTTGAAACAAACACCTTTTGCTCCAAGGGATGATAGAATTGGTAACCCTTCGTTTCCTTAGGGTATCCAATAAATAGACATTTATTAGACTTAGCATCTAATTTGTCTGATACAGTCCGCTTCACATAAGCGGTGCAACCCCATATCTTAAGGTGAGTTAAGTGAGGTTTCTTACTATTCCAGGTCTCATATGGAGTAGTAGAGACTACCTTGGT
The DNA here is from genome assembly GCA_024364735.1 of Boesenbergia rotunda. Lineage (NCBI taxonomy): Eukaryota > Viridiplantae > Streptophyta > Magnoliopsida > Zingiberales > Zingiberaceae > Boesenbergia > Boesenbergia rotunda. Next base: position 33,777 of record JAGFNQ010004423.1, read on the forward strand.
CGGGACTCTGTTTAGCAAGTTAACAGCAGTCTTAAGTGCATAGCCCCAAAAGGATTTTGGAAGAGTTGCATGATTCATCATCGACCTAACCATGTTCATCAAGGTTCGGTTGCGCCTCTCAGATACACCATTATGCTGTGGTCTATACGGCGGAGTCCATTGGGACAATATCCCATTGTCCCTAAGATAATCTTGAAACTCTTGACTTAAGTATTCACCACCCCGATCGGATCGAAGTATCTTAATACTTTTGCCAAGTTGTTTCTCTACTTCATTTCTGAATTCTTTGAATTTCTCAAAAGCTTCAGATTTGTATTTCATCAAGAACACATACCCGAATCGTGAGTGATCATCGATAAAGGTGATGAAGTAGCTATAGCCTCCTTGTGCAAGAGTTGACATTGGTCCACATACATTAGTATGTACTAGACCAAGCAATTCTCCCATTGGATTACCTTTTCCGAAAAAGGGTAATTTGGTCATCTTGCCTCTTAAGCATGATTTGCATGTATCAAATGAACCGGGTTCAAATGATTCCAAAATTCCACATCGGTGTAATTCGGTCATGCGTTTCTTACTTATATGGCCAAGACGACAATGCCACGTGTAGGAGTCTATTCGATTATTTATTCGAGCACGTTTGTTGCTAACTTCGATATTGAAAACGTCACTGGATAAATCTAACGTGTAGATGCCATTGCACAAAGTTCAATTCCCATACAGAACGCCATTTAAAGTTATGTAACAACAATTGTTACTAAAAGTTAAATGATAACCTTTTTCATTCAAACATGAAATAGATACAATGTTCTTTATTAACGAAGGAACGAAATAACAATTATCCAATTCTAAGACACGTCCAGTTGGGAGCTTTAGCAAATATGTTCCGATGGCAACAGCAGCAATCCTTGCTCCATTTCCAACTCGCAAATTCGCTTTTCCCTTGACGAGTCTTCTTCTATTCCTTAGCCCCTGTATGTCATTACATATATGTGAGCTACACCCAGTATCAAGTACCCAGGTATCTGAGGAAATAGAGTGACATTCAATAACGAAGATACCTGAAGAGGATGGGGCATCGGATGCCTTCTTCTTCAAGCACTCAAGATAAACCTTGCAGTTTCTTCGCCAGTGACCCTCCTTGCCACAATGATGGCAAGTTCCTTTTGGTTTCTTTTCAGTCTTCTTGGCCTTTTTCTTCTTCCCTTTGTTCTGTTCTTTGGCCTTCCTCTTAGAACCTTTCTTCGAGGAACCAACTAACAGTACTGCCTTTTGATCCGGCTTTACAGACGGCTCCACAGTCTTCAGCAGGTTGAGCAACTCAGGAATGGTAGTCTCTAGTTTGTTCATCCGATAGTTCATCACAAATTGTGAATAACTTTTGGGCAAACAACTCAGAATTAAGTCAATACTTAGTTCATGATCCATTGCAAAACCGAGTGCACTCAGTCGCTCAATGTACCCCAACATCTTTAACACAAACTGCGAGGCAGAAGTGCCTTCCTGCATCTTAGTGGTGAAGAGGAGTCTGGAGACTTCGAACCGTTCGGATCTCACCTGCTCTTCAAACAACTCATGAAGATGGAAGATGATGGTATAAGCATCCATATGCTCATGCTGCTTCTGCAGCTCAGGTACCATAGAGGCTAGCATAATGCAACTCGCAAGTTCAGAATCGGTCACATGTTTCTGATGGGCCAACAATTGGTCCGGAGTTGCATTTTCTGGAGGATGGTTGGGATGTTGATTTTCAATGACATAAGCAAGCTTCTCCGCCTTGAGAACTATCCTCAGGTTTTGAAGCCAGTCTATGAAGTTCGGCCCAGTCAGTTTATTGGTGTCCAAAATGGAACGCAAGTTTAGAGAAGACATGATCGAGTGATTATCCTAGAAATACAAATTGAGATTATGTGAGAAGAATGATTAAAGAATGTATCAACATACATAAATAAAATCCTATTTATTTTTCAAATTGAATAACCCTTATTATCAATTCGGGAGATTGTAGGAACATCTCCAAATAGGTTGATATCCAACCATAGAATTAAGAGAGAGAGGAGGCTACTAATCTCTTGATTACTCAATTAGAATTAAGGGCTTGCCTTTGGTTCCTTTATATAGTAGCATCTCCCTTGCCAAGTCTCCCTCTTAACGAAATTTTCATAACAAATTTATCCTATAAATTCTCTTATGAATTATTCTGTTTAAACCAAGTTTTATTATAACTAATTTTATAATAAAACTAATACTTCTCTCTTTTAATTATGGAATAAAATTTGTATAAAATTTTCTTATCATGGATAAATCAATTCATAATTGATTTTATAAATTAAAATTAAACCAATTCATGGTTTATTTTAATTTCCATAAAAAAGAATAAATTTCTACAAATTTATTTATAAATCTCTTTATATAAATTTCTTTATATATACCAATTTATTTATCCATAATTCATAAAACAAATCGCGCTAGATTTATTTTATTAATTAAACCAATTAAATTGATTTATTCCCTTTTTAATGGCCGGCCAGACCAAGAGGGTGGACACCCTCTTTGGTCGGCCAAACCAAGCCGATTCCATCGCGAATTAAACTCATTTAATTCGCCAATTAAGCCTTCAAAAGACTTAGCCATTTTAAGTTTCCGTTGCGCCTATGATTAACTCAGATTCGACTTATTTCTCTTGATCGAAAAATCCAATTTTCAACTCGTTTTAAATCCCTCGGATTACTCGTAGTGCGTGTGACTAAATAGGCTTTCGATTTATGTTGGCCATCTATAATCAACTAATTATAGAACGATCATGAGTGGCACCTAGTAGTACATCATGACCCCCAATTAATCGAAAGATCAACGGTTGACCTCAGAAGTAATTCTGAAACCCTTCAGCAGCTCTAATGAATCGTGCCCCATTCCCTTCACCACCTTATACCCACTTGGTTCAGGACATGGTCTGTTTGTGTCAGTCCCCACTAGACTGACTACGTCACACCTAGCCCAAATAGTGTCTTTCTTGTCCTTTGGATTTCTAATTACTCTCATGTATTTAAGAGACTCGCACTCTAAACATGATATACTCTGGCCAGAGGTTTTGAGTAACAATCCGACGATAGGCCTGGGTATACATCTCCTCGCAAGGAGTAGTGAATCCTTTGTAGGCTGTTCAAACATCTTCGGGCACTTCGGCTCATACCCAATCATCCTGGGTCCACACCTCCTTGGAGATGCTTGCATAAGATGTTAAAGTATAAGTCTCCATGACCAAGATGACTTGAACACCGCAAGTCAAAGGAATATCGCACTTAAGCTGCAGTAAGAACTTCATTGACATATCTACATGTAGATTCCCATATGAAGTTTTACAGCTAGTCACTCCAATGAACTAGTTCCCTTAACTAGCATCCATGTTTATCTCTGGACATCCCAATGTCACCAGCCAGTGAGAATCAGCTGATTAGAGAATAACCCATGCTAGTCTCAACAGAATTGACAGTGTCCGTTTTTATCAATTCATCGACTAGGGATATTTTCAACACTTCACATTTGCACATTTAGAGATAATCACTAGTTGTGATCCCATCACAAATTCTCTCATGCTGTGAGTTGTATTGCGGACATTCAGTAGATGAGTTTAAGATCCCAATCAAATACACAAACATGTATACTCAAATAGTGAATTATCATTTTTTTAAAATAAATGTTTACAATCATAAGGCGATTGCCTTAGGACACTTCTCTCATATCACTAACATTGGTATCAGAGCATAAGTTTTTGCGATCCTTGTTTTTCGGATTCGGGTTTTACAGAAATCTGATACCAACTTATTTTTGGTATCAAGCCCAGGATGCGGGATACCATCGATTCGTGAATTTCTCGGAATTTAAATCTGACACTGAACTGGTAGGTGTCGGGGCTCGGGTCTGATGTTATTCATCCGAGTACATTACGGATCTTAAGGCCGTGGTTGCAATGCGACGGCAATTTGGGACTTGGCAGCGACAGGACTTCTCCAGGCAGCAAATAGGTAATTTAAGATTAGCCTCTTAGTTTTGGTTATAATACTCGTTAATAATTTAACAGGTATGACGCGAGATGCTCATATTCCTGCACCGAGATGTGGTCGGGGACGGCCATGTAAGAGGACTATAGAGCCATTTGAAAGAACCACTGATAGAGATCCTGATAGTCGAGGTCAGACTCCGCAGGACATCTAGGGGGGTCAGGGTTGCCCGACTCAGAGGGTCCCTACTCCTTTCCCATCAGCAGTCACTACTGCCCCTCCTATTGTGTCTACGCCGATAGTATTCACTGTGTCAGCGGTCGTACCACTGCCGACACATTCAGTACCGGTAGGATCTGCACTGATGTTCCCTACAGTTCCATCAGAGACACCTATTCCGACGCATCCCGCAGTTACCTCGGTGGTACCTGTAACGCCCCAAAATTCCCATTTTTAGTTCTTAGAGTCCTTAGAATTATTAAAAATGGTTTAGAAATATTCTAGATATTTTTAGAGATTTTTAGAATATTTTTATGGAATTTTCCGAGTCCGTTTAGTATATTTAAAAAAGGAAAAACGTTTAAGAGCAGCAGGGGGTTCGAACCCTTCACCTGCGCTGTGAGAGAAGAGTGGGCGGACCAGCTGCGCTGGGTTGGTTTTGTTGAAACAGATTGAGCGAAACAATAGATAAGGTATAATTAGGTAAATTCGCCCCCATAAGTATAAATAGATAATTAAGGAGAGAAGTTTTATTTTCTTCCCCCAAACCCTCACGCCGTCTCTCTCTCCTCCCTTGGGCGAAAACACACCAAGCCCTAAGGCTTCCTCCGGTGGCCGGCCAAGGCTCTCCTCCGAGAGATATTCCTATATTCGGGATCCCCGCGACGAGAGGAACGCGTAGGCGCGAAGAATTCTCCGAGATCTCAAGTTTCTCCCAAGCCCTAGACGTCAATCTTGGTTGTAAGTCCAAGATATCAATGTAAGTACTGCTCACCTGCAGTAAGAGGCGGTTTTTCCGCAAGAATTTCCCTTAAAAGTTTTTAAAAGAGATATTTCCTTTTTGTTTAAGTTTTTGCATGTGATCTTAGTTCATTATATGCTTGTATAAGTTTGATAAAGCACCCTATGTGAGATTAGGGGCTAAGAAAGTTATGAGAAAAGAAAAGAGAAGATAAAGATAAGAAAAGAAAAGGCCAAGGCCTTAAGAAATCCCCAAAAGTCAAGACTTAGGGATTTTAGCACGCAAGGTGCTCGAGAAAATGCCAAGGCATTTACAGATAAGAAAGAAAAGAAAGAAAAGCTATTTTATTTTCTAAGGCCAGTACCCGGCGTCCAAGGGCGTCGTTAAAGAAATCCAGGTGTCCAATTCCAAGGTCTTGGCCCTGGTAGACCAAGGTCTGCTCTATTAGGATTGGTGGCTTGCTACCCCAACCTTTTAGGGAACGCGCATGAGATGGTACTTACGTCTTCAGTGGATCCAAGTGATTATTATTTTCAAGTATATGCTTTAGCAAAGTTTCTAAAGTTTAAAGAGTTTTCAAAAAGTTAAAGAATAGCTAAAGTTTCAAGTTGAGCCAAGAAAAGTAAATTGAGATTTATTAATGCTTGAGTATGCATGTTTTGAGTTATACATGTTCTTAGTTTTCTTTCAAGCATATAAGTATCTCATATGATTTTCATATTGATCAAGAAGCATGTTTGCACATTTCGAGATTTTGTGAGCTAGATAGTACTTACTAAGCTTTTTGCTTACTAGTTGCATTTCCTCTTACTGCAGATAAAGGTAAAGGCAAGCAATTCTGAAGGAAGGCGACGAGGCGGTGCTGAGTAAAGTGTGTGTGGTGGCTGATTTTGGAGAGATCCTTGAGACGAGACAATTTAGTTATTTGGATCACAATGTTTTAGTTTATTCAATTTCAAGTTCTTGCTTTATGGAGTTTAGTGAACATTTAAGCTTTGGATAGTTTTACATGCTCAATTTCTTAGAGTAAAGATTCCATGTCATTTCATTTAGCATACATATCCTTATGATTGCATTGGATGAGTAGAAGTGTGAGTAGTTTGAAATATTGATACTTTGTTAGGGAAATAGATGCATGTGCCAAGATAGTAGTAATTTCCCTTTGAGTCAACTTTTTATTGCTTAAGTATGTTTAGAAAAGTTGCTTTCTCATTTGATAATGCCTTAGGGGTGTTTCAGAATTTTGTGTGATGAGTTTCAATGGTTAGAAGTTAAGTTTAGTACAAACTCTAGCTTAAAGTCTATGTAGATTTTTCATAACTTGCTAAATTCCGCAAAAGTCCTAATTTCAAGTTTATGGATTCGTTTTGATTGGCTAAATTGTTTAGGAAACTGATATAGAGTATAGAAATGGTGTTATGATTTTATATGGCTCGAAAGTATAGGTTTGGTGGAGTTTTGAAACAAGTTTCGAAACCTGAATTTTCAGATTTCAGGCTTATCAGTCGACTGGTACAGTATCAGTCGACTGATACCCGTAAGCTGAGTTGGGTGAGGCAAGTTTCAATAAGTATTTTCTTACGAGTTTTTGAGAAAGAAAGTGTGACATGGTATCATGCATGACTATTTAAGTTAGAATATCATTCTTAGATAGATTAAAAAGAAAAAAAAAAGATTTCCGCATTTTTAGTCGTGCATTAGAGTCGAGAAGTAGACAAAAGTAACGATCCGTCTAAGGCAGAGAAGGCGGGTCGCTACAGTACCTGCCCCGGTTATCCCCATTATTCCATTAGAGACGCCTGTACTTGCTCCGATGTATTCTGTAGTTCCACCAGCAGCACCGGGTCTGTATTATCAGACTACGCCATCAGCAGTATCGGCACCATCGTATGCTACTGCACCCCCGACTATGACTGCTGCAGCGTATCCCCCTACTCAGACTACGATGCAGGCCCCGGTGCTCCCTTCAGTTCCACCGACATTTGTTGCCCCCGGATTTCCTACTGTACCTATGGTACCACCTATGGTGTCCACCCCGATCATGCCTACTGCTCCTTCTATGATTCCTGCACCGGGATGTTCCACCGTGCCCCCCTGCGGTATTTGCTCTTACTGATGGCATTAGGGATCGAGGCCGAATTCCAATGTTGGCAGCGCCCGTAAAGGGCCGATTCACTTTATTCCAGGGAGGACCGGATCCAACTGCGGCTCGAGCTTGGATCAGGACACTTGAGGGTACTTTTCGTTATCTGACGTGTTCGGAATGGGAGAAGGCTGAGTTGGCCATTTATCATCTGCGAGATCAGGCGTATGCCTGGTGGACTACACAGCAGACCGTCATTGGCGAGGAGTACGTCACCTGGGACACATTCCGGGAGGCATTTGAGGCGAGGTACCTTCCAGCAGCATTCTGCATGGCTAGGCGACAGGAGTTCATGGTTCTCAAGCAGGGAGACCTATCAGTACTGGAGTATGAGGCGGAGTTTAACCGCCTATCAGAGTATTGCCCTCACATGGTTGCAGACGACATGGAGAGGATGACTCAGTTTCATCTGGGTCTAGCGGCATACATTCAGACTCGTATGTCAGGATTTGTCCCGACTGTTGGGACCAGGTGCATGTTGACAAGGATACGAGTTCGTAAAATTTTAAATTTTTACGTGCAGCGGAAGAATTTGCATAAAATAATTTCCTAAATTATTTTAACTTCGTATCTAGCATGCAACCTTATAGTGTGTTGACATAATCATAAGATAAAACTTTGCGGAAAGGTAAATAAATTTACTAAGTACCTCTCATAACTCGAAGTAAGGGACGAGATCCAACCGTAGCGTCCCTTGGAAGCTCCGCCTCTATTCGCGTCCACGCCGAGTTCTATTCGGGATGACTTCGCAAAGTCACGAGTTTTGTGCCGACGAGAACTACTAGATTCTCTAAAGGCACAACTAGAACAACAAGAGAATAAATAGGAAACTAACCACCAAAGAAACGGAATCGAATTCCGAGAGGAGAGGAGTTGTGATCCGCTTCTTCTTCTTCTTGGTTGGCTTCTCCTTGGTGTAGATGGCTCACGGCAACCTTTGCTCACGCCAACCCTTGCTTGGGTGTAGGTTGGGCGCCGGCCCTAGAGAGGCTAGGGTGGGCGCCGGCCCTAAAGGGAAGAGGGGAGAAGGAGAGAATAAAGAGAGAGAGAGAGGGAGCTCTATATCAATACCCGATTATTGATTTGGAATCCAAGGCTTGCCTATGGTTCCTTATATAGTTGCTTCTCCCTCGCTAAGTCTCCTCTTTAACAGAATTAACGGAATTAGTTATCATAAGAATTTTTATCTTATAAAATTTCTTATGACTTATTCCGTTAAGCCTAGTCTTATTATAACTAATTTATAATAAAATAAATTTTTCTTCTCTTTTAAATTATGGAATAAATTTTATAAGAAATTTATAAACTTTATTATTATGGAAAAATTAATTGATAATTGATTTTATAAAATTAAAATAAACCAATTCATGGATTATTTTAACTTCCATAAAAAGAATAAATTTCTATAAATTTATTTATATAAATTTCTTTATACAAATTTATTTATCCATAATTTATAAAATAAATCGTGCTAGATCTATTTTATTAATTAAACCAAAATTAATTGGTTTTCTCCCTTTAGGTGGCCGGCCAAACCAAGGGGGTTTGGCACCCTCCTTGGCCGGCCAATCAAGCCCCACCAATCGCGAATTAAACCCATTTAATTCGCCCAATAAGCCTTCAAAAGACTTAGCCAATTTAAGTTTCTGTTGCGCCTCTGATTAACTCAGATTCGACTTATTTCTCTTGATCGGAAAATCCAATTTTCAACTCGTTTTAAATCCCTCGGATTACTCATAGTGCGTGTGACTAAATATGCTTTCGATTTATGTTGGCCGTCTATAATTAACCCATTAATTATAGAACGATCATGAGTGGCACCTAGTAGTACATCATGATCCCCAATTAATCGAAAGATCAACGGTTTGACCTCAGAAGTAATTCCGAAACCCTTCAGCAGCTCTAATGAATCGTGCCCCATTCCCTTCACCATCTTATACCCACTTGGTTCAGGACACGGTCTATTTGTGTCAGTCACGACTAGGCTGACTACGTCACACCTAGCCCAAGTAATGTCTTTCTCGTCCTTTGGATTTCTAATTACTCTCATGCACTTAAGAGGCTCGCACTCTTAACATGATATACTCTGGCAGAGGTTTTTGAGTAACAATTCGACGATAGGCCTGGGTATACCTCTCCTCACAAGGAGTGGTGAATCCTTTGTAGGCTGTTCAAACATCTTCGGGCACTTTGGCTTATACCCAATCATCCTGGGTCCACACCTCCTTGGAGATGCTTGCTTAAGATGTTAAAGTATAAGTCTCCATGACCAAGATGACTTGAACACCGCAAGTCAAAGGAACATCGCACTTAAGCTGCATTAAGAACTTCATTGACATATCTATATAGATAACCATATGAAGTTTTACAGCTAGTCACTCCAATGAACTAGTTCCCTTAACTAGCATCCATGTTTATCTCCGGACATCCCAATGTCACCAGCCAGTCAGAATCAGCTGATTAGAGAATAACCCATGCTAGTCTCAACAGAATTGATAGTGTCCGTTTTTATCAATTGATCGACTAGGGATATTTTCAATACTTCACATTTGCACATATAGAGATAATCACAAGTTGTGATCCCATCACAAATTCTCTTATGCTGTGAGTTGTATTGCGGACATTCAGTAGATGAGTTTAAGATCCCAATCAAATACACAAACATGTATACTCAAATAGTGAATTATCATTTATTAAAATAAATGTTTACAATCATAAGGCGATTGCCTTAGGACACTTCTCTCATATCACTAACACCGACCTCCTATCGAGAGGCATTAGAGCGAGCACTCATTATTGAGATGACTCAGCACAGACTATTTGGGGGTAAGAAGAAGGGGAAGCAGGTGGTAGCAGACTCAGCTCAGACACAGCAGCCGCAGACACTGGACAGAAGTACAGCAGCCACACTCAGGCAGCTTCTGGCACTTCTGGGGCATCCTCTAAGCCCCAGAAGTCGAGACGTTCTTCCACCGGATCCTTCCAGTCTTCTCAGCAGGACCGAAAGAAGACTGCACCGACATCTTACTGTACCCGTTGCGGATCCCGAGAGCACGTTGTAGTAGACTGTCACCTGGAACAGGTCGTATGCTACTACTATAGACTACCAGGACACTTGAGCGGGGACTGTGCCTTGAAGGCACAGAATGAGAGGACGGGAGCCACTAGCCAGACTGGACATTCGGGACAGTCGGGAGCTCATAGAGGTGGACGGAGGACTCAGCCTTCATTCCACCAGCCGCATGCTGCCCCACCAGCACCTGCATACTTTATGCCAGGACATGAGTCCAGTTACACCTCAGCCTTATCTCAGAGCCCAGCTTCAAGACCTCCACAGCAGACTTATCCAGCTTATCAGTCTATGATGCAGCAGCCTCATACCCGGTGGGAGGGTCAGTTCAGCAGACTCAGTCTCAGTTGCAGTTCCCACATCAGCAGTACCCAGCAGTGCCACCACCACCGCCTGAGACTGGACGGATCTATGCTGTCACTCGAGAGGAGGCCCAGCGGGCCGACGAATCGGTATTTCGCGGTACTATTTCTCTTTATGCCTTTCCTGCTGAGCTATTAGTTGATACTGGTAGTTCTTACTCTTTCATATCGCGGATATTCAGTAGTAGGATTGGTAGATTGTCTACCGCTAGATTACAGCAGTTATCTGTATCCTTACCCTCAGGAGAGATCTTGAGTATTACATAGGAGGTCAGAGCATGCCCATTAGATTTTGGTAGTATTACCCTCACAGTTGATTTGTTAGTTCTGGAGATAGTGGACTTCGATATTATTCTTGCTATGGATGTTCTTATCGTTTATCATGCCATAGTCGATTGCCAGACGAGAGTGGTCACTTTTCGGCCTCCGGACCAACCCTCGTGGGATTTCACTGGCATCAGGGATGAGGGCTTATTAGTTATTTCTGTGCTTCAGGCACAGAGATTGCTATCTCACGGTTGTCAGGGTTTCTTACTGTCATTTCTTAGCACCGATGACAGCAGTAGCCCTCCGCTCTCAGACGTTCCAGTGGTCCGAGAATATCAGGACGTATTTCCAGAGGAGCTACCGGGTTTGCCTCCCAGGAGGCAAGTGGAATTCACTATTGAGCTGATACCGGGGACTTTGTCGGCATCGAAAGCTTCGTATCGTATGGCACCGAGAGAGTTGGACGAGTTGAAGGTCTAGCTCTAGGAGTTATTGGACAGGGGATTCATCAGACCTAGCGTCTCACCATGGGGTTCCCCAGTTCTCTTCGTGAAGAAGAAAGAAGTTTCTTTGAGGTTGTGCATCGACTACAGGCAGTTGAATGCAGTGACCATCAAGAACAAGTACCCCCTGCCACGGATTGAGGATTTGTTTGATCAGCTCAGGGGCACATCTGTGTATTCCAGGATTGATCTGCGATCCGGATATCATCAGTTGAGGGTCAGGGAGTCAGATGTCTAGAAGACAGCGTTCCGCACCAGATATGGACACTACGAGTTTTTGGTAATGCCATTTGGGCTTACCAATGCTCCAGCGGTATTCATGGAGTTGATGAACCGTGTATTTCTGGAGTATCTGGATCAGTTCGTCATAGTATTCATTGATGACATCTTAGTCCACTCTCATTCCGAGGAGGAGCATGCACAGCATCTTCGCATCGTATTGGAGACTCTCAGACGAGAGCGTCTATATGCGAAGTTCAGCAAATGTGCCTTTTGGTTGTCATCAGTAGGTTTTCTGGGACCCGTGGTATCTAGCAGAGACATCTCAGTAGATCCCCAGAAGATCAGGCTGTTACCAACTGGGAGCAGCCGAAGTCAGTTACAGTTACTGAGGTTCGCAGTTTCTTGGGACTAGCCGGCTACTACCGACGATTTGTTGAGGGCTTCTCGAGCATAGCTATGCCGCTGACACGCCATACCAGGAAAGGCGTGAAGTTCACATGGACAGAGGCTTGTGAGGCTAGTTTCCAGGAGCTGAAGCAGAGATTAGTGTCAGCACCCGTCCTCGTTCTTCCATCAGGAGAGGACGGATTTGTGCTGTATACCGACGCATCTCATCAAGGGTTAGGCACAGTTCTGATGCAGCACGGACGGGTAGTATCTTATGCTTCTCGACAGCTGAAGGAGCATGAGAAGAACTATCCGGTTCATGATTTGGAGTTGGCCGCCATCATCTTTGCTTTGTGGATTTGGAGGCACCACCTGTACGGTATTACTTTTGAGATTTTCACTGATCATAAGAGTCTCAAATACCTATTTACACAGAAGGAACTCAATCTCCGACAGAGGAGATGGATGGAGTTCCTTAAGGATTATGATTGCACCATTAGCTACCATCCAGGGAAAGCTAATGTTGTGGAGGACGCATTGAGCAGGAAGTCCTGAGGGACTTTGGCCTGCCTACGGGCATCAGTTACCGAGCTAGTTCAGGGTGTCTCAGAGTTGGGTCTAGAGGAGCAGGGTCAGACTGAGAGGGGTATTCTGGCGACCATTGTTGCTCAGTCTTCCATTCGGAGGAGGATCAGAGAGGCTCAGGCAAGCGATCAGCATCTGCAGTTCCTCGGCAGTCGAGTAGCCACAGAGCAGCAGTCTGATTTTACACGAGACGATGCGGATGCCTTGTATTTTTGCGGGAGACTTTGCGTACCCGAGACACACCCTGTTATGGAGGAGCTATTACAGGAGGCACATCGCTCCCGATTTGCTATCCATCCGGGTGCCACCCGCATCTATCGGGATCTGAGACGTTCCTACTGGTGGAACGGCATGAAGAAAGACATCGCGGATTTTGTAGCTAGATGTCTAGTTTGCCAGCAGGTTAAAGCTGAGCACCAGAGACCTGCTGGACTACTTCAGAGGATTCCCATTCCTGAGTGGAAGTGGGAACACATTACTATGGATTTCGTGGTAGGATTACCGAGGACTCAGCGAGGACACGATGCGATTTGGGTGATCGTTGATCGATTAACCAAATCCGCACCCTTTTTGGCCATTCGGAGGACAGACTCCTTGGATAGACTAGCAGAATTATACTATAGAGAGATTGTTCGGTTACATGGTGTTCCGATGAGTATTATATCAAACCGAGATCCGCGTTTCACCTCACGCTTCTGGTAGAGTCTGCAGAAGGCCATGGGTACCGAGCTCAGATTTAGTACCGCCTTCCATCCGCAGACCGATGGTCAGTCAGAGCGTACCATCCAGACCTTGGAGGACTTACTACGAGCCTGTGTTATGGATTTTGGAGGCAGTTGGGAGGATCATCTACACCTGGTTGAGTTTGCATACAACAATAGCTATCATGCGGTTATACAGATGGCACCGTATGAGGTGTTGTATGGTAGGCCTTGTCGGACACCCACCCTCTGGGAGGAGGTTGGAGAATCCCAGCTGTTAGGACCTCAGAGAGCTCAACACGAGGCAGAGTTAGTCCGTATCATCAGACGCAGGATATCTGAGGCGCAGGATCGTCAGAAGAGCTATGCCGACCGGAGACGGAGACCTCTGGAGTTCTCCGTAGGTGATCATGTATTTCTGCGAGGTTCACCCATGAAAGGGGTGAAACGATTCGGTCTTCGAGGGAAGCTTGCTCCGTATTACATCGATCCGTTCCAAATTCTGGAGAGGGTTGGAGCAGTTGCTTATCGTTTGGCTCTTCCACCATACATTTCTGATGTACACGATGTATTTCACGTATCGATGCTGAGGAGATACGTACCAGATCCTTCCCACGTGTTGTCAGATGTCTCGGTTCCACTTCAGCCTGACGCGACTTACGAGGAGATTTCGGTACGGATTTTGGGTCACCGAGAGCGTCAGTTGCGGAACAAGACAATCCGGCTGGTTAAAGTCGGATGTCAGCATTACTCAGATGAGGAGGCTACTGATAAGTACCATTTTGTTGATTATTTTAATTGTTAAAATCCATGTTTGACCCATGTTTTACTTGCTTAATTATGATTTTACCCTAGGTTTTAGGATTTCCTCTTATTTTGGACTTAATTGCAAATTTACACATTTTTGGATTATTTGGCCACTAAATTTTTGATCTATTTTTGTAGGCATGAAAGGATCCTGGACCTAGGGCATACTGGGTCAAACTTGAGTCGGAAGTGGACCCAGATCGAGTTATCAAGTTTCGGATTAATCTGGGCCGTCCGATTCAAAAGCGGCTAGATCTGAGCCATCCGAGACCATCTGAAGCAATCCGAGCTAGGGTTAGGGTTGATCAAGCACTCTGATCAAGATCTGAAGGTTTCATCCCAATCAGAGTTCAATCAACCATTGGATCAAGCTCGGAGGGCTATAGATCGTCCACTCAAAGATCAGGTTGATCTGGACCATCCGTTGCACATCTGGAGGATCTGAGCTACCACGAGGCAGATCCTGACCCTTGATCAACATCTGGAAAGTTTGGGTCAGATCAGAGCAAGATCAGCCGTTGGATTTTCTCAAATCAATCTGGGTCGTCCATTGTTAAGTATTTAATCAGAAATTCCCTCAGCTTCTCCTTGTCGCGTCTCCGCCGTTTCTTCGTCTTCTTCGTTGTGTTCTTCACTTCTTTAGTAGAGTTCTTCGGGCGCGACCCCTTAATTCTTCATCTGGACCAAGATTTGGATCACTGGAGGATAGTTTTGTTGGAGATTTCAGCTCGAATTCACGCCGGACAGAGCTGTTTGAGGGTTTCGGCAGCTCTGTGGTCCGATCACTTGGATGCTTCCACAAGCCATTTCCGACCATCTGAGCTGCTTGTATGGGTTCTCAGGTGAGCTCAGAGGATCGTCAAATCTTCATCGCCATTCCATCCTTTGAGATCGAAGGGGTTCGGATTGGATTTCCCCAACTGTGCAGTTTGAGCAGAGTTCACCAAGCGGAGCTGTTTTCCATCGAATTGCTGAGCTTAGGGGTTCGAGGCCAGCCTTTGCATGACGAACAATGAAATCTTGAGCTCCGGAAGGGTTGAGGATTAGTTTAATTAGGAATTATCAGTTTTCTTTTAGCTGTAATTCCCTTTTGCTACGTGCCATTTATTGCTTCTGAATTTCAGATTGGTTAAGTTTGGTTTCTGAATTGTTACTGCTTTAATCAGTTTAGATTATGCAAGTTAATTAGATTTATTATTTGTTAGTGCCCATTTGCTTTTAAATTCTAGTTTAATTCGTGTTTAATTGTTGTGTATCAGTTTATGCTCTGTTTTCATCCTGCGTATCAACCATTTCTGCAACTTCATTTCTAGTTCAGAATTCATCAGTTATTTTGCAATTAGTGTGTTAATTTAGTTGAGCTGAATTTGATTTACTTTTAGCTTCATTTCTGAGTTTTATTCAGCTAGGAATTTCTGCATATCAGTCCGTTTACAGTGTATCAGCCCTGTAGTTGCGTACCAACTTTCAGTGAAATGTGCTGCATTTTATATTAGTGAGCTTAGGTCTTTTGCAGTCTTATCTGAATATTAGGTAGGAGTATTTGAATCCCTTTGCTTGCGTGTTTGCATTCATGTACTCTGAATTTCTGCGCATCATTTCTGCAAACAGTTTTTGGAATCCTGCATTTGTCTCTTTTGTTCAATCATTTCTGAATTGGTCATTCTCATTTCTGCAAACCTCAGTTGAGCATTCTTGAAGATAGTTTCCAGCATTAGATTTCAATTGCTCTGCGTGACTTTTTATCAAGTGTGTTGCAGCATTCTATCTCTGAAAAGTTTGAACTTCATTTCTGAAATTCTGAATTCAACCTTGCATGAAGATATTTCTGAATTGAGCAGTACTTGTGTGATTGCTGCATTGTTTCCTTTATTTCAGTAAATCATGTCTCTGGTAGCTTGTTTTCCAACTGAATCGATCAGTCCATCTCTGAATTATCAGTTCATTGTTGCTGCAAGTTGATAATTTTTCGGCACGGCAGTTTCTATAGCTTGTGAGTTTGTATCAAGTAAGACATGTTAAGATAGTTGGTGTACATCTTGCTTGCAACTTAGTTTGTTTCGAATTCCATTCAGTTGTTTCTGAAATTCAGATTTCACTACTGCCTTAGTTTTATATTTCTTGCACTGAGTACCAATTCTGGCACATCAATCTTTTTCTAGTAGGGCAGTCTTCCTCTTTTGCAATTCAAGTTTGGATTTCGTTAATGCAGTGAGGTTCAAAGTCTTTGCATAGTTTCAATCAAAAGTCAACTGCTGTTGTTTCATTGCTTAGAATTCGTTTTACACTTGAAATCAAATTCATTTTCCAGAAATTGGGTAAGTGTTTTAGTTGATTAAATGGTAAATTGGTTGAATCATTAAATGCCACCACTTTGTTTATTCATGAGCTAAGTTTCCTTGATTTTCATTGCAATTTCATTTCATGCTTGCAACCCCAAAACCCAATCTCATTTGAAACCCAAAAACATAAACGACACATAAATACAAGCGAATCACACAACATCAACTAGTCCCGAGGAAAAATACAACCTGTGGCCCCTTTACTACGTTTTCATATTTTGATTGCAAAAAGGGTTTCCAGCATTTTTATAAATTCTAAATTCAGATGAACCCACACTTTCGTGACAACTTAACCTAGTATTTCGGGTTCGTCAAATTTTTGGCGCCGTTGCCGGGGAAGCAACTAGTTGATTTGTTTGATTTTTGCTGGTGTGCTTAAAGATATATCATTGGGTTCTATTTTCTTGTGCTTTATCTTTTGTATACGGTTGCTGACATTTTTCTTGTTTGTTTTGTGATAGGACTGCCAGTTCAAAATGTTTTCATCTACTTACCAGCAGCCGTGTCAACAATTTTAACAGCAGAACCAACCTTTCAATCAGCCACTACAACAAGTTCAACCATTATTCCAAAACTTTCAGCCAAGTCAGAACTTTCAGATTGGGCAGCCACTATTCTAGGATTTTCAGCCCCAAATTCAGCAATTTCAGCCCAACTTTCAGCAACCTTATCAACAAGATCAATTACCTTTTCAAAGAATTCAGCAAGGGTGTTTCAATAATCAGAATTTTCAGCAACCACCCTTCCATCAAGTTCAACCAAACCCAAATTTTCAGCATCTTAACCAAGATTTCCAGCAGCCTTATTTAAGTTTTCAGCAAGGAAATAATCAATTTCAGCCTCAACCTCAACTATGGCAGCAAGAATTTCAACCCATACAGAATTTTCAACAACCTTTTCAACATTCACAACCACACGATCCAAATTTTCAGTTTCAAAACCAGAATTTTCAGTCCCAACCATTTCAGAGTTTTCAATTCCAGAATCAGAATTTTCAGCAACCAATCCAAACTTCCAACCAACAATTTCAGCCCTATGATCAGAATTTCCAGAATCAAAATTTTCAGCCATCTCCACCAAGTTGTGAGCCAAATTTTCAGCAGTTTAATCAACCCATTCAATCGTTTGAGCAGCCTCAACAGCTTCCATTTCAGCATGCACAGCCTACTCTTGGTCTTCAGCAGCCTTATGTTACATTTCAAGACCAACAAGAGTTCCACACTAACCAAGGAGGCTTTGAGAATCCTGATTGGAGTGAAGCTCAACAACAGAGGATGATGGAGATGTGGCAACAAGTCGTACAACAATAGCAAAGTTTGTTGGATCGAGAAATGCGAGAGAGGGGGGGTGAATGTCGCAAATCGTTCGGATTTAAAAAGAGTAAGTGCGCAGCGGAATAAAATAGAGCAAAAACAACGCTAACACGGTCGTTTTACTTGGTTCGGAGCCTGGGTCGACTCCTACTCCAAGGCCCACGGTCGTTGACCGTTTTCTGCGGGCAATTCTATAAGTTCGTAAAAGTTTACAGGAAAGATAATAACAAGAACAGTTTAGTAAACTTTAAATATAGCTCTTCGTTACCGACGTCCGGTGTAGATCGAAGTTTCGGAGCAGCGGGACGTCGTCAGCTCGAGTTGGAAGATTTCTGGAGCGTGTCGCGGAAGCAGAAGAGCGCAGAAGTGTCGCAGTGATTGATGCTTTGAAGAAGGAGGTCGAGGGCCCTTTATATAGGGCCTGGGGGCGCCCTGGTTGACGGGGACGCCCCCCCACGTGGCAGCAGATCCACACAAAGCGCAGTCAACCACTTATCCCTTGAACCTCGGGATAAGGTCTTGACTGGGGCGCCCTGTACGCTGGGGGCGCCCTGGTTGACTCGGCCAACTCTTATCCGCAGCGTTGAGTCTTCTTTGGTAAATCTGGCTGGGGGCGCCCGGGACAGCGGGGGCGCCCTGTGCATGTAGCGCAGACGCGACAGAGTTGATTTGCAATGGGGGCGCCCGGGACAGCGGGGGCGCCCTGTGTATGTACTGTCGAAGTCTTTCTTGTCTTGTTGTGTTTTGTGGTCACCATGGGGGCGCCCGGGACACTCCGAGCGCCCTGGTCAGCGGTTGCCTCACTCCTTTGAGGCATTCTGAGCTGCAGACACTCGTTCCTTCGGTCCTGCATCCAGGGTTAGTCCAAAACACAATAAAACAATAAAATAATGGTTATACAGCCTTAGCTGTCTTGGTTCTGACTTTGGTCTCCAAAATGGAGCCCTAGGTCGAACCAACGCCTAATGTTCCCTCAAGGGGAACGCGTCCTCACCTACTCCTCTCGGGAGAATTTACCTGGTGCCAACCAGCTCCTCCAGTTGGACTTTTGCCCAGCAGTCCTTCGCCAGGTCTTGAGGTACCAAGCTGCCCTTCGCTTGGTGCCTAGCAGCCCTTCGCTAGGTCTTTTCTTCTGGCAGTCCTTCGCCAGTGCCTAGCATTCCTTCGCTAGGGCTTTGTCCATTCTGGCAGTCCTTCGCCAGTGCCTAGCATTCCTTCGCTAGGGCTTTTCCATTCTGGCAGTCTTTCGCCAGTGCCTAGCATTCCTTCGCTAGGGCTTTGTCCATTCTGGCAGTCCTTCGCCAGTGCCTAGCATTCCTTCGCTAGGGCTTTTCCTGTACACTCAAGAAACTTGTTAGACACCAATTAACCCTTAACTTTTGAACCCTTTTGCCAATATCAAAACACAGGTTTGACTTGGGTGCAATCTGCACCAACAATCTCCCCCTTTTTGATATATGGCAACCTAGTTCAAAAGGTTAAGGAAAAATGCTGAAATTGAAATCCTAAGTTAGATTCCCTCCCCCTGGAAGTAATCTCCCCCTAGGTTTTTCAAAAGTAGGTGGTTTTAGTTTAAATACTTTTTATTATAGAAAGACTTTTTAAGTATTGGCTGAGTTTTTAAAAAAATGTTCTAAGTTTGAAGAAGTTTTCATATTTTAGCAAATTTTGAGTTTAGGAAAACTTTTTTAAACTTAGACTTTTTCAGTTTTTGAAAACTCTTGTTTTTAAGCACAAAAAAATTCAGGCTTTAAAAATTCATACTTAGAAAGATTCGAGACTTGGAAAACTTTTTCAGACTTAGAAAACTTTTCAGGATTAGAAAAAATTTCAGACATTAGAAAAAGCTTTTCAGTGAATATTTTAAGCAAAAATTAATAGCAGTTCAGAGCAAAAGGAATTTTAAGCAAATAAATTAATAGCAATTCAGAGCAAAAGGAATTTTAAGCAAATAAATTAAGCTTTCAGAGTTAGAAATTTTGGAAAAACATTTTTGTTCCCTGTTTCCTTTCCAACTCTCCCCCTTTGACATATATCAAAAAAAAATGCAGAAGAAATATTTGCAATAAAGAAGCATTTGCTGTACTGAAACAAACTAAGACCTAAGTCTGGTTTCATCTTTAGGGACATGTCTAACCCAATTAGCTACTTACTAACTGTTATAAACAGTAGCTTTTGCTAGGGTTAGTCAAGTTAAGTGTTTTTGTTCAAGTTAGATTTTCTAATCTTGATACTTAACTTGATTGCTGTTCAGTTTGTATTTAGTGCCCCAACTACTGCAGATGCACTGACTTAAAGCATCTTGAGTTAAGGCAAAGACCTAAGCATCTCAACCCTTTCTAGGTTATCACTCAAAGTACCCTAAGGTGCTTGTGAGATGCTGGCTTCTAGATCTATAGGTGCATGCAGTTCTAGGGTTAGAGCCTAGGCTAATTCCATTTCGAAGAAAACCCTAGTTTTGAAGGGGGTAGTTTTTGAAATAAAACTAAGTAAAAAAAATTTTAAAATCAAAGTAAAACATTTTTAACAAAGAAGACATTTTAAAATCAATTAAGACATTTTAAGATCAATTTAAGACATTTTAAAATCAATTTAAAATATTTTAAAAAAACAAATGATTCTATTCTACTAAGCATAATCCTAACTTAATCAATTCAGAAATAAACAAGCCAAGCTAGGATAAGCATAAGTCAAACAGAAGTCTAGTACAAGTCCACAGAAGTCAACCCTACTCAGTAGGGATAGTCAAATAGGTACACGTCCAAGTCATCTAGGAAGAGGGACCAGGCTGATCAGGGGAGCCTGGATGCCAGGATCTAAGCATGGTCATCATTTCCTCATACTGGGCGTTTCTTTCGTCCCTTTCTGCTGCAAACGCGCTCATATACTCGGTATAGTAGCCCTGATTAGTTTCCAACTGCTCAAGGTGGTAAGCCTCTGATTCCTCCCGGAGTGACTGAACCTGTGTCTCGAGAAGGGATACTCGCTCGTAGAGTGCCGGAGGATCGGGCTGAGCTAACTCTGCTGCTAAGTCGGCAATGTCGACCTCCTCGTCTGCAATGTCCTGTGCGGCTGGTTGGCGTCTCCAAGTCAGAACCCCGGTGCCCGAGACATCTATACCGGCTAAGGAAAAGTTCCTATATCCTATCTCGTCGAAGTCGGTCATCGTGGTAATCTCGCCGTCAGTGATGTTTCGGCCGTGATGGTGGAGGATCCAGGTGATGACATGGCAGAAGGGGGTGCGGACTCGTCCCTGAGTGGACACACTAGAGGCATGCAGGATACAGTGAAAGATGTGAAGGCCTATATCTATGTCCAGATGGTGGATAAGGGCATAGAGGAGAAAGGTGTGAAAGGGTCTCATGGTGGCTATGTCCCTGGTGGACAGAGGAAGGATGCAACGGACAATCACTCTATAGAGAGCGTAGTCCTGAATCGGGAGTCGAGTGGAGTGGAACTGCCCTCCTGCAGGGTCCATGGCTTCCCCAAAGAAATAGTTGTATAAGGTGTTCAGGTCAATATGAGAGTAGGGGGCATCGAAAGGCAGGTTCCTTGGAGGGTAGCAACAGAAGATGGACTGAGATGGTCGGAGTCCCAGAAATCGGTTCAGTAGGGTAGGAGTGATGTTCAAGGGCATTCCTTGAACGGTAGTGACGAAGCTCAAGTGGTCTTGCCTAACTATGTTGTTATAGAATTCTGCACATAGGGTGTTGTTGATTGAATGTGTGCAGAATACAAGGTTATCCAGTTGATAGAAGTTAATTGCGGACATTGCGACTGGACAGGATTGGGAAAAGAAATGACGGTTAAGGTAACTTGTCTTAATCGGAACGTAGGTGGTTCGGGCGAATTTGTTACAAAGTTCTAGGGTTGGAAACCTAGGGTCGGGACTGGGCTCGTTACCGGGGTTCGACTGAACTGCTGCGCGTTTTCTAGTTGAGAAGAAAGTAAGCAAATTGAGAATAAGAACTTAGATTATAGGAAGAGGCATGATTGACATAGAATTTGCAATTAAGGAAAAAAAATAACAAAAATTAAGTACCCAAAGTAAATTTCATACCTTGGAGGCATGGTTGAGGCAAGGGAAGCTTTAGGGTTCACTTGATCCACAAGAATGAGGCAAGGGGAAGAAGAAGTGTGAGATGTGGTGTGGAAGGAGAAGGAGACTCGGGTCCCTTTTATAGGGGTTTTATGGGGGGCGCCCGGGAGGTTCCGGGCGCCCTCAACAGGTCACGGACTGCCTAGGGCAGTGAAAAAGTTCTGTGGGCGCCCGAGAGGTCATGGGCGCCCTGATCAAAGTAGGTCAACTGCAGCTTTTGTTGCTTTGACTGGCGTAGACGACAGGTTTGTTGATAGGGGCGCCCGACAGGTCACGGGCGCCCTGGTCAAAGTAGTTGAATGCAGCCTTTTGGCTGCTTTAATCAGCGTTAGGGACAGAAGTGCATAGGGGCGCCCGACAGGTCACGGGCGCCCTTGTCAAGTCGGTCAAATGCAGCTTTTGCTGCTTTGACTGGAGTTGGTATGTTGCAGTGTTGTCATGGGCGCCCGACAGGTTACAGGCGCCCTCATGGACTGCTTTCAGCAGCCTTTGACTTTGTGCAGTTGGGGGCGCCCGGGACGGTCAGGGCGCCCTAGGTAGCAGCCTTTTGAACGTTTTGAACAGGTTTGACTGTTTGACTTCGTTTGACTGTGTTTGACCATGTTTGACTATGTTAATCATAGTTTGACTATGTTAACCACAGTTTGACCATGATTATGAAGGCGTAAGCAAGATGGTTTAATTTGAGCTTAATTTTCCTGTCTCACTGAATCTAGGGTTTTCAAACACGTTAACCTTAAGGTTTTTGTGAGACAGGTTTGAGGGTAAAAATTAATTTTGAAAAGGAATTTTAATTTATTTTGAAAATGTTATTTTAGTTTTGAAAACAGATTTGAAAACAAATAAGTTTAGAAATTTTGAAAAATAGATTAAGTGATTTTTGAAAAAGAAATAAGTTTTGAAAACAGATTAGAATCTATAATTATTTGAAATTTGAGTTAGATTCGAATTTGACAAAAGATAATTTGAATTTGAATTTCAGAAATTGGCTTCCAGGTCTTGGCGAGGCACAAGACCTTCTTTGGCCGTAGCCTTATGGGATCATCCACCCTTTCCTTGACAAAGCCTTTTAATGAAATTTCATTTTCAAATTAAATTAGGTCATTTTCTGGTCTAACTAGCTTGGGTCTTGGATCGGTAGCTTCGGCTGGTTTCACCAGTCTAAAGAGACCAAGTAGACTTGATCTTATTAGAGTTGGTTTCCCCAACGTACTATCATCTCACCTCCTCCCAATACTATGTTTTCAAGTTTCAAGTAATCTAGTCCTTAAATCTAAGTATTCCTTAAATCTAAGCATGACAATTTGCAAAAATTAAATAAACAAACAATCAATCAATTAAAAAATTATCTAATTATAAAAATTGTTTTGATTTTGGCTCCCCCTGGACTAAAGCCTCTGTATGGGTTAGGCAAGATGTGAATCTTGTCCTTGGGGATCCAAAATTGATTTGAACCAGTTGGTTTAGTCAGGCACAGTTTTGGCACCCATGCCTGAACCTTAGGTCTTGACTGGTTCAGTACAGCAAAGTAAGATCTTTGCCGAGATTTGGTTCTATAGCCAAGTCCGGATCGGTTTAGAACAGACTTCTGTTTTCCCAGAATCAGATCAAGATTCTTGGAACCAGAAGTGAATCGTTCTAAAGCTGTTCTTAAGTCCTTAACTTGAGTTTTCAGGGAGGAATTCTCTGATTCAAGTTTTTCAACTTGATCAGGGGTTCCTTCCTGAAGTATCTCAGTTAAGGATTTAGAATCAGCTCCCTCTTTCAGGAGTTTTACTTCCTGTCGGAGGGACTCGATTCGGAGTTTGGCTTTCGCCAAATCTCGGGATAGATAGGAAATAAGCGAATTCAATTGTAATTTCGAAAAACCCGTTACCCTTATTTCGTCCGTCGTCGGAAAATGTCAGCTTGCCGTCGTCCCGGTCTGAGTCTGAGTCAGTCTCGATTTGATCCGAAGCGGTCAGGGCTAGAAGATTGGACTGGGGTGCTTCTTCTTCTTCTTCTGAGGAAGACTCGTCCCAGGTTGCTTGGAGTGCCTTCTTCTTTCTGGTCTTTTTGGACTCCTTTAGACTTGGACACTCAGTCTTGTAGTGGCCCTTCTTCTTGCATTCGTAGCAGGTTACGTTGGGCTTGTGTTTGTCAGTTGCTGGTTCAGCTGGTTCATCCTTTCTTCGGCTTGTTCTCCGTGTGTTGGTTTGGTTCTTCAACTTTTTGTAGTAGCTTCGAGCTAGCCGGACCAGTTCAGATTGATCTTCTTCTTGATCTTCTGTTTCTGAATCTGAGGTAGACTCGGGTTCAACTTGAGTTTTCTTCTTAGTCATTCTTCCTGTTTTCCCTGCAAAGAAAGCTATACTTTTCTCGGCCAAATTGCAGTTAGTTTGTTCATGCAGTTCAAGTTCAGAGAATAACTCATCTAACTTAATTTTTGAAAGATCTCTAGAGACCTTGTATGCATCTACCATAGATGCCCACAAGGTGGTCCTAGGGAACGCGTTTAGGGCATACCTTATAAGATCACGGTTTTGAACCTGGTGACCTATTGCGTGAAGACCGTTCATCAATTCCTGGATTCTGGCATGGAGCTGGGCTGCTGTCTCGTTATCTGCCATTTTGATAGTGAAGAGCTTGTTCAGTAGCAGGTCCCGTTTGCTGATCCTCGTATCTGAAGTTCCTTCGTGGAGCTCGATCAGTTTAGCCCATAGCTCCTTGGCACTGTTGAATGGGCCTACGCGGTTCAGCTCCTCTTTTGTCAGTCCGCATTGAAGAGTCTGAGTTGCCTTGGCGTCAGCTTCAATTTTGCGTTTGAGGGCAGTGTCCCACTCTGAGTAGTTTTGTGGTACGCCATCAGCATTTGTGGGAATCATCAGTCCAGACTGGATGATTATCCACATATCCACCTGGGTTTTCAGGTGGACCTCCATTCGACTTTTCCAGTAAGGAAAGTCTTCTCCACTGAAAAGTGGAGGTCTGGCGGTGCTAAAGCCTTCTTGGATGGCCATTCGTTCTGAAATTAAAAAAAACAAGAATATTCCAAGACTTGGTCTTGGATTAGTAGTGCGGGAAGAAAAGAAATAAAAATAATTTCAAGGGGTGTTGCACCAACCTTGAAAGAAAAATTCGAACGAAAATTTAAAAAAAATTGAGAGAGAAAAACGAAAGAAATCCGAAAAATTTTCAAACTGGTGGTTGCACCAAGTTTGAATTCCCCGCTCTGATACCACTTGTTGGATCGAGAAATGCGAGAGAGGGGGGGGGTGAATGTCGCAAATCGTTCGGATTTAAAAAGAG
Source organism: Boesenbergia rotunda (assembly GCA_024364735.1). Lineage (NCBI taxonomy): Eukaryota > Viridiplantae > Streptophyta > Magnoliopsida > Zingiberales > Zingiberaceae > Boesenbergia > Boesenbergia rotunda. The sequence goes on from JAGFNQ010004423.1 coordinate 58,828, forward strand.
TAAGTGCGCAGCGGAATAAAACAGAGCAAAAACAACGCTAACACGGTCGTTTTACTTGGTTCGGAGCCTGGGTCGACTCCTACTCCAAGGCCCACGGTCGTTGACCGTTTTCTGCGGGCAATTCTATAAGTTCGTAAAAGTTTACAGGAAAGATAATAACAAGAACAGTTTAGTAAACTTTAAATACAGCTCTTCGTTACCGACGTCCGGTGTAGATCGAAGTTTCGGAGCAGCGGGACGTCGTCAGCTCGAGTTGGAAGATTTCTGGAGCGTGTCGCGGAAGCAGAAGAGCGCAGAAGTGTCGCAGTGATTGATGCTTTGAAGAAGGAGGTCGAGGGCCCTTTATATAGGGCCTGGGGGCGCCCTGGTCGACGGGGGCGCCCCCCCACGTGGCAGCAGATCCACACAAAGCGCAGTCAACCACTTATCCCTTGAACCTCGGGATAAGGTCTTGACTGGGGCGCCCTGTACGCTGGGGGCGCCCTGGTTGACTCGGCCAACTCTTATCCGCAGCGCTGAGTCTTCTTTGGTAAATCTGGCTGGGGGCGCCCGGGACAGCGGGGGCGCCCTGTGCATGTAGCGCAGACGCGACAGAGTTGATTTGCAATGGGGGCGCCCGGGACAGCGGGGGCGCCCTGTGTATGTACTGTCGAAGTCTTTCTTGTCTTGTTGTGTTTTGTGGTCACCATGGGGGCGCCCGGGACACTCCGGGCGCCCTGGTCAGCGGTTGCCTCACTCCTTTGAGGCATTCTGAGCTGCAGACACTCGTTCCTTCGGTCCTGCATCCAGGGTTAGTCCAAAACACAATAAAACAATAAAATAATAGGTTATACAGCCTTAGCTGTCTTGGTTCTGACTTTGGTCTCCAAAATGGAGCCCTAGGTCGAACCGACGCCTAATGTTCCCTCAAGGGGAACGCGTCCTCACCTACTCCTCTCGGGAGAATTTACCCGGTGCTAACCAGCTCCTCCAGTTGGACTTTTGCCCAGCAGTCCTTCGCCAGGTCTTGAGGTACCAAGCTGCCCTTCGCTTGGTGCCTAGCAGCCCTTCGCTAGGTCTTTTCTTCTGGCAGTCCTTCGCCAGTGCCTAGCATTCCTTCGCTAGGGCTTTGTCCATTCTGGCAGTCCTTCGCCAGTGCCTAGCATTCCTTCGCTAGGGCTTTTCCATTCTGGCAGTCTTTCGCCAGTGCCTAGCATTCCTTCGCTAGGGCTTTGTCCATTCTGGCAGTCCTTCGCCAGTGCCTAGCATTCCTTCGCTAGGGCTTTTCCTGTACACTCAAGAAACTTGTTAGACACCAATTAACCCTTAACTTTTGAACCCTTTTGCCAATATCAAAACACAGGTTTGACTTGGGTGCAATCTGCACCAACAAAGTTTACAACAACAACGGCAAGACACCGGAGAACGCCTTGGAAAATTGATAGATCAATGGAATCAGATAAAAGCCCAAAGATCAGAACAATTATTTTCTCAAGCTTCTCTTAATTCTGAGAACCCCGGAGTTGGTTTTATATCAGTTCAAGGTGACCCTAGTGCATGACCAAGTCCTTCTTCAAGTGATCTTGCAATTTTGGTGGAAGAAGAAGAAGAAATCATCAAAAATAGGGCACCTATAACATGCATTCCTCCGGAGATTCCTGTTCAAATTTCAATTCCAAATTTTTCAGCTCAAGAAGAAGAAACTGAAGCTCCACAGGGTCATTCTCATCTTTTATTTTGTGATGATAGTATTATTGATGGTCTTAATTTTTCTAATGTTGTTGTTGCAGATATTGCAGAAGGAGCATTGACGGACCCAAAATAGACTATCACAAATGTGTGTCTCAAATTTAAATATGAATATAAAATGCTGGAAACCCTTTTTGCAATCAAAATATGAAAACGTAGTAAAGGGGCCACAGGTCGTATTTATCCTCGGGACTAGTTAACGTTGTGTGATTCGAGCTTGTATTTATGTGTCGTTTGTGTTTTTGGGTTTCACTTAAGTTCTGGGTTTGAGTTCAATTATAAATGGAAACACAAGAAAAAGAAAGAAAACTTACATCAATGAATCAAACAAGGGCAATGCAATTTGTACACTTAACCAATGGGAAGCTTAATCAACCAACGCACTTATCCAATTCCAGAAAACAAAATCTGATTTCAAGTGTAACACAATTGCTAAGCAAATGCATCTAAACAGGGCTGCAATCTTTAGTTGAGACTAATGCAAGATTATGAGCCTAATTTCAGGAATAAGACTTGATACAAAGTGCGGCTTTGAAACAAACTTGATACTCAATTATTCAAACATATGTGCCAATACTAAAATCTAATACTAAGTGCAAGAATTGGACTGATCAATTTAGTTTTGGAAAAACACAGCTGCTAGTGAAGAGAATTTCATAAATGAATGAAGAAATTCGAAATCTGAGGTCTGATCAATCAAAACAAACATATTGCAGAAATAAAGTGAATGAAATCAGATTCATGGAGCAAAGATGCAGCTACAAAATGCGATACATAATCAGACCCGCAGCTAATGTGAACCAATTGGAATTGAGATTAACATCTCGGGTGCAGGATTCATCAACCAATACATATAGAAACAAACTCTGGTGAGACATAATTCAGAAACTAAACACAATGTGCAGAAATGAATGAAGGCAGGGGTGATAAATTGCCAATTCAGTGATAACTTGTTCAATTCAGCTAGGAATATGAGGCTTAAGTAAAATGCTGTGCAAAGACTGTAAGAACTCGATCCTAGCTACATTGCAAAGATGAAGCTAGCAATTTCAGACACAGCTAACAGAAGAACAAGTTCAGAAACGCAGCAGAGAGTTGCAGAAAATAGAATCCAAATGCATGTGTGCAGGAATTCAGAAATGGAATGCAAAGCTTCAAGAACTAGTGCCAAGAAACAACAAATTGGATTCAGAGCTTAATCAAGCCACTAAAATCAAGTATTCTAATCTAATGTCCAGATAAAATTCAAAGACAGCTCAGATACACACAAGAACACAAGACTGATACACAAGAAACTTGAAATTGATTTCGAAAACTGCTTCAAAAGCAAACTGAGTAGAAATTCGGGTAGAAATCCAGATGCAAAACAAACATAGATCCAATGCATTATGACACTAGTTGTTGTCTCTAATTCAAGGCATCAAAACTAAACAATACTGACTTCGGAAAGAACTGCAAAAATTAGAAATTGAAATGGCACGCAGATACAAACTGGCACGCAAAGGCCAGACCTGATACGCAAGCAACTAAAACAGGAAATCAACTAAAATTAAGTGAAGCATTAACTAAACTAGCTAGCTAACTACTTACTTGAAGATTTAAAACCTAATTATGAAAGAACAATTCAGAAGTTTAAACTGAAGTGGATGATGCGAAGACAGTAACATAATAGGATTCAGAATCGAAATTACAGCATAAAACAATGAAATTAACTACGGAAATCTAAACCTCAATCACTCCATTAGCTAAAGGTCTCCTTGTTCGTCACGCAAGGGCTGGCCTCGAACCCCTAAGCTCAGCAAATCAGTGGAGCGGAGCTTGGATTGATGTACTCTGCTCAAACTGCACGCGGCTGGAATTTTCCAGTCCAATCTCTTGTATCTCGATGGATGGACTGCGATGATGATTTGAGACTCATCTGAGCTCACCTGAGAACCCCTACAAGCAGCTCAGATGGTCGGAAATGGCTTGTGGACGAGAAACATGTGATTGGTTAGCAGAGATGCCGAAACCCTCAAACACCACTGTCCGGATGAAATTTGAACTGAATTCTCCACCCAAGCTATCTCCAATGATCCAAATCTCGATCTAGATGAAGAGTTGAGGTGGTCGCGCCCCTTGGATTGAAGAAATTAGCTAAAACAGTGAAGAAACGCTAAGAACTGAAGAAGAATGTATTGCGGCGAGGAAGACACGACAAGGAGAAGACTGTGCTGAAGTTTGATTAAATACTTATCAATGGACGGTCCAGATTGATTTGGATGAATCCAACGGCTGATTTTGCTCTGATCTGACCCAAACGTTCTAGATGTTGATCAGGGGTCAGGATCTACCTTGTGGTAGCTCGGATCCTCCAGATTTGCAACGGATGGTCCAGATCAACCTCATCATTGAATGGACGATCTAGAGCTCTCCGAGCTTGATCCAACGGTTGATTGAGCTCTGATTGGAATGAAACCTTCAAATTTTGATCAGAGTACTTGATCAACCCTAACCCTAGCTCGGATTGCTTCAAATGGTCCCGGATGGCTCAGATCTAGTCGCTTTTGAATCGGACGGCCCAGATTTAATCATAATCTTGATAACTCGATCCGGGTCACTTCCGACTCAAGTTCGACCCAATATGCCCTAGGTCCATGAACCTTTCATGCCTACAAAAATAGATCAAGAATTTAGTGGCCAAATAATCCAAATATGTGTAAATTTGTAATTAAGTCCAAAATAAGAGTAAGTTCTAAAACCTAGGGCAATTTCACAATTAAGCAATAAAAACATGGGTCAAATATATATTTTAGCAATTAAAATAATCAATAAAATGATACTTATCAACTCTCCTACACTTAACCTTGAGCGTCTCGCAAAACTACTAAGTAAGTATCCCCTAGATTTTCTTAAGCATAATTAGAAACAAATGAAAAGAAATTACCTAAGGTTATCAATTCTCAAAAATCTAAGCTCTATGGATTAGTATCTTGTCCTTAAATCAACAACTTAGCCTTTTTATCCATCATGAGTCATTGAGATGAATTTAAATCACTAGCCCTTTCAAGGAAAATTTTGGTGGCTCTCTCCTTAAGTTCTAAATTGATGATGGAAGTGGAGCTCACTCAAACACACATGCTTCTTGCACTACCATAGACTTGCTTATTATCTAATCACCACCATTATTCGTGATTAGGATTCACATCTACAAAAACAAGTGAAAACATGGAAAATGGTAAGAAATGGAGTAAAAGCCAAGAAAATGGAAAATTAGATAAAGTGGAAGACTTGAGTGCTTGAGGATATTTTTGATGCTCTTTGCTTCTCTTTACAGTCCTTTAATGAATTCAAAAGTGTCATGGAGTAAACTTGTAACGCCCGCCTTTCTCCCACACCTCTTGGTGTGGCGAGATGGGCGTCGTTACGCTAAACATACATGTGCATAAAAAAACTATCTTAATGCAGCGGAAATATTTTTCTAAACATGCTTTTAATCATGCAACTAACACATGGAACATTCATACATGGCATCATATCATAACTTAACCATTCCATGACTTATTCATAATCATCATAAGCAGTATGTACTTATCTATAAAAGTAGCATCATAAGTCTTAAGTCACCCATTAATCATAACCGTAAAACATAGCGTAAAATTTAAGAAAACATTTTCACACCCAAGACATGCATTATGTGAGAATATGAGAATCTTTGCCAAGTCACTGGTACACACACACATACTTCTGCCTCTCCTGCAGCTTCCCTTAATAGCCCCTTGCTTGATCTGCGGTATGAGGAAAATAAAACTATAAGCACATAGGCTTAGTAAAACCCTTTCCTACTCACTAAAACCATACGTCACTTAAACATAAACATATCAGTATCTGACATAGCGTAACTTCGAACATAAACATAAACATAGTCATGGCATAAGTCATAAGCATATGAACAACTAACATAGCATGATTCCTAATATCACCATAGATCTATACCCTACTTAACAGGACATAAATCTTAACATACATGAGTATAAAACATACATACATGACATGAAACATACTTATACTTGGGCAAAATTCCTAACATACATGAACATAAGGCATGCTTATCATAACATAATTCTTAGCATACATGAACATAGGCATGCTTATCATAATATAATTCTTAGCATACATGAACATAAGGCATACTTATACATGACATGAAATATGAGCATAAACACAAACATAAAATATACTTACCGTGGCGCGATGCATAACATGGATGTATGAATGAGTCTAATGCATTTACTACATAAGGATGCTTAGTTTTGAAATCATACTTTTAAATGCTTAACATAAACATAACATCATTGGGGTCCCTGGCTTGTACCACATACATACATCATAAGCGCGCATCCCTAAGTAAATATGAGGTAGCTAGCCTCAACCTACTAGGGTAAGGACAGCATAGTCGGTAGTCCTAGAACCGGGGCGTTCTTAAGGTGCCCATCCCTGTTGCACAGCTTCAGTAGTGCCAGAACCGTGGACAACATAGTCGGTAGTCCAGAACCAGGACGTTCTTAAGGTGCCCATCCCTTGGACCCTTACTTCGGTCCGGTACAAGCCTCATACATAAAAATAAACATACATGCTTCATCATTCATACTTGTCATTCATACTTGTCATTCATACTTATTTCATATTATCGTTATGCCTTCATCATTCATACTTATCATTCATACTTATCATTCATACTTAAGGCATAACCATCACTTCATTCATACTTATCATTCTTTATTCACATAATAGGACATACATGCATAATCATGGTTCTAGTCATAACCTTATCCGGGTTCATCAAGCTTGCACAATCATGATACATGATAAACATACACCTCATACATGATACATTTCATCTAGCATACATAATCCTAGCATTCATCATATGGCATGGATGATAAGCTACATATAAACCTAACACCTACTACTAGGGTTCATAGCATTCATCATAAAACATGTATATATATATCATCATGATTCATAAATTCATTATGAGCATTTATCAATATTCATGCATCATCATCATATTTATCATAACCTACTTCTATATCAATTACATGCATTTCATGGCATATGACCTAAATATTCATGATTAAAACATAACTTAACATCAAGCATACAAAGTCATGTTATATAACACATCAACTAGGATTTTAGTCACATGGAGGTCCTTACATCATGCTTAAAAATGTACTAGCATCATGGTAATTTATAACATGCATTCCTGAGACCCGAACCCAAACCAAACCCTAAGTTTGGGGTCTTGGCCGAAACTTGAAGAAAACCAAGTTCATAGAAAATTTTCCTAGGGTAAGATTAACATCATATACCTTGCATATCATACTATGGAAGACCAATTTAACCCTTGATTGGACTTAACCCTAAGCCTTAGCCCTAGTACATGATTCGGCCGAAACCCATAAGGGTAACAAACCCATAGAAAATTTATACAAATCACTACTTTCATCCCTACAATATCATAGCAAGACCTACTAAGCATGCTTGGAGAATTGAAGATTAAACCTAGGTCTAATCTTGGAAATGGCCGAAACCCTAAGGGGTACTTAGGGTGCCCTAAAACTTCAAACATCATGCTTTTATACTTCACTTATCATAGGTAACCATTTGCAAATATAAATCAAGTCTTTAACATGATTTCTAGCCCAAGGTGTGCCTTGGCCGAAACCTTCATGCCCTATTCATGGATTTTTTTTCCAACATATCATGCCAATAAGACTTAGATCATTGCATATAACTTTGAAAGCTATCATACCACAGGTGAGAGGGATTTACCTTCCTTGATCTTGCTTACAAACTTCGAATAAAAGTTAACAAGAGAACCTCCTTGTATCTAAACTTTCCTTAGTCCTTGTATCCTTGTAGGGGGCCTTAGATCTTCAAGATGGGGTCCTTGGTGGAACTTTTCTCAAGGGAGAGAGAACCTTGAATTTTCGGCCAAAGCAAGGAGGAAGAAGAAATGAAGAAGAGAAGGGAAGTTGTAACTTCCTTTCCTATTTATATCATTTTGAAAAGGGGTGAATGAAGAGTCATGGTGCCTCTTCTCTTAGTGTCTCTTCATTTCCTACACCTTAACTAATATTCACTTCATTCCCTCCTAGCACTCTCTTACTAGGTGAATTGGTTAGTACATGCTTGGTTGTACAAGAGGTCCAAGGTTCAATCCTTGGTGCATGCACTAATTTTCTATTTTATTTTTAATTTATTTCCTATTATTTTCAAAAATTCCTTAAAAATTCCCCCATAATTATGTTAATATTTTTCATTACAATCTATCTATTTTTACATTAAATTTTACTTAAAACTACCCATAATAATGGTACTAGAAAGCCCCTATAAGGCCCCTTAGTACTTAGTTTCTCAATTTAAATGAGAGAACCTTGGGTTTCTAGGCTAAGGTTCGTACTAATATTTCTAGATCCTTCGGAAAATTATCTAGACATGCTTAATATTTTAAGACAAATATTAAGAGAATTTTCTAGGTCGTTACAAAACTTTTGCCTTGCCCTTCAAAAATTCAATAAAAATTCTTCACTAGTCCCTTTGTGCCAATTTTCCACCTTGCGTGTCAATTTTCTTTCTCCATTCTTCTTTCCTGATTTTTCCTCTTTTCCTTTCTCTCTAGTAAGGTCAAATATGTAATGGAAAAAGGCTTTAATTTGGATGAGAAAAAAAAACTTCACTTGATTTCATAGTGCCAAGTCTTCAATCGTGTGCTACTTTATCTCCTTCCCTTCTTTTTTTTTTTATTTTCTTTCTTTCTATTTCTGTTCACTACTGATTCCCTGATGTTGTTGCAACTCCTCCTTGTTCATTCTTCCCTAAAATCTCATTTGGACACTTCAGACCAGTTAGTTTCAGAGTTTGACACATCAAATGCAATTAGTAAATCACTCTTGATACATATTCTTTTCAAATTTGCACACTTCCATCATTTTTTTTCTGTTTCAATGTTTCTGCTCCACGGCAGATTCCTTTCAATTCTCTGATTTCTCAAAAACAGTTAGTGCAAATGGCTGAGCAGTAGAAAGCTTGAATGCTCCACTTGCAAATGGCTGAGCAGTAGGTTGAAATCCAGGCAGTGCACTGAATTTTTTTTTCTGTGTGCTGATCAGAGCTGCTAGTCTCTGCATTTGTTCAGATTCTCTGCATTGGTTTCAGTTCTGTCCAGCTCCAATTCAGCAGCTCCAAGTTGAGTTGTTCAGCATGCAATTCATCATCTAGCAGGGTGAACTTTGGCACAACTTTCTTTTTCTTTTATTCCCCTTCTAAATGGCATAGATTTTCTTTCCTTCAGCCGGATTTAACTTGGCAATTTTTTTTTCTTCTTCTGCATTTGAACTCAGATCTGTCCATCTACACTTCACTTACTAATTTGCACAATAATTTTCAGCACTTTGCAGCTTACTCATTTCAGTTTATATCCTTGCAATTCAGCTTTACAAACACAATTTATGATTTATCCAGCAAAGAATAGCTGCATTTCAGCTTCCAGCAATTTGTGTTCTGATTTCTACAGCCTTAGCTCAACTTCTTCTCAGCTTTCACTCAGCCTTTCAAATTCTACACAGCCGCGATCCATCCTTTCTTCAGCCGAATTAACTTTGGTACAACAGTTTGGATCTTCACATTATGGTCAAAAGTATGAATTCTTCAATTGGTTTCCTCTTTAACTACTTCCCTTTCTTGTAACTCAACTTGGCATATGGATTCCTTTTCATTTCTTTTCTTTTAGTCCACAGAAATTTTCCTTCAACCGGATTCAATGATGGTTGCAATGAGAGAAACACTTCTCCTCCAATTCACAACTGAATTCCCACTTGTTCTTGGTACCAAGCTCCACTCAATTGGGCAAAAAAAATTTTTTCGACATGAAGTGCATCCTTGATAAAAATTGCTTCCAAATCACTAATCACTCCCCCACACTTAAAGTAGTATCAAGAAAACATCCCAAGCAAATAAATCCATAGAAAAATTGGGGTTAAGATTAGGAATAAGGAAAGACAAATAGATTAAACATGATTTTTGTCAAAAGTTGATATGGAAAGGGAAACAAATTGTTCAGCCTTTATAAATGTGATCCAATCATTGAAATATGATTTTGAAAGTACCTAAGCAAGTTCTAGAGCACAATGACATATGTGTATCACAAAAGTAAGGCTAATTCTCACTAGGTAAAAATAATTCATCTCAAGTCATCAATTAAGAATCTAAAACCAAGTAGTACTCAAGCATCTAGGATTTCATCCATTAGCTCAAACCCTAAGTTTTAACAACCAAATTTAATTTATTTTCAAAAGATTCTAAAATGCTATGGAGATAACCTAGAGGGATACTTTTATTTCTACTCATGCAAGAAACAAATTTCCAAGAGAACTAACATGCATTTATTAACAAGGGCTCAATTTAAAAGAAAATTCTACTTCTAGAAAGCATGAAAATGAAAAATGCAATAAAAGAAAATACAAGAAAGAACAATCTCCCCTTTATTTCTGGTGGACGGAGTATATCCAGAAGTAGCCTCCATCGTGGTAGTGGGGGAAAATGGGTGGCTGAGAGAATTAGGACTCCCCCACACTTGAACTTTGCAGAAAATTGCTCAGGTGGCCACAGGCGATTTAGGTTCAAGATCCACTGAAGGAATGAAGTGCTATAAATTAAAGTAAGATCGTCTCCTCCCTCTTTATGCCTTTTAGAAGTCCTTCCAGGAGGTTGAAGTCTGTTCAGTTGGAGCACCCACTCCTGAAGTCTTCTGGACCCTGCAAAACAATGTAATACCTCTCTCAAGCGTGCAGGGTAAGAAGAAAATAAAATAATGTCAGTCTCTGCATGAAATGTATCCAAAACTGCATTACATCCAATTAAATCAATTTTCAATGCCTCAATATATTTTTCACAATTATTTCCTACAAAATTTGCATCCAAAAACTCATCACAAATAATACAATCAATCCTTGGCACTTCAATAGAAATATCACAATTATTTTTCATCAAAGATGTATCGAGCAATGTATCACAACCTATGAAATCAACTTTAGGTGCCTCAATGAATTTTTCACAATTATTTTCTACAAAATTTGCATCCAGGAATTCATCACAAACAATGAAATCAATTTTTGGCACATCAATAGAAATTTCACAATTATTTTCTACCAAGGATGTATCAAGCAATGTATCACAGCTAATAAAATCAATTTTAGGTGCCTTAATGAATTTTTCACAATTATTTTCATGATATGTATCACCACATGCTTCAAATTCAACAAATTCTACACTAGGTACCTCTAGGGATTTTTCACAATCAAATTCTACAAGAGATGCATCCCTAAGTATATCACAAATAATAAAATCAATTTGAGGTACCTCTATGCAAGTTTCAGAAAAATTAGGAGGAGTACTTACCTGATCATGCTGAAAAATACCTGGAGGTTCTACAAGAGTGGATGTATCCGTGTTCTCCTCCTGGTCAAGTAAATTCTCTACTTCAGGTTCAAGTTCTGGTGGACACTCAACTAAAGCAGGTGATCCTTGGGTTCTTGCTTCCACCAAGCAAGTCCCTACACTTTCTGGTTCATCCTTTAAATCTTGTGGTGGTCCCTGGGGCTTAGTGCAATCCCCTACACCTATGGAATCATCTCCCATGCATGTTCCCTCAACCATTCCTATATCAACCAAATTAGAAAAATTAGGATCATTAACAACTAAATCATCACAAGAATAAAGTATAGAATGATCCTGTAAAGTTTCAGAATTTAATTCAAAACTATCACAAGCCCTGCTATCAATCTCCTCCAATGCCTCTAAATCAGTAGAAATGGGTGATTCTTGGGGCTCTGTGCAATCCCCTACACTTGTAGATTCATCTGATTGTCCTGATCTTTGGGCTTATATCTGATTCCATTGATCAACCAATTTTCCAAGGCGTTCTCCGATGTCTTGTCGTTGTTGTTGTAGACTTTACTGTTGTTGTAGGACTTGTTGCCACATCTCCATCATCCTTTGTTGAGCCTCACTCCAATCAGGATTCTCAAACCCTCCTTGGTTAGTATGGAACTCTTGTTGGTCTTGAAATGTAACATAAGACTGCTGAAAACCAAGAGTAGGCTGTGTATTCTGAAATGGAGACTGTGGGGGCTGATCAAATGGTTGAATGGACTGATTAAACTGTTGAAAAGTTGGTTCACCACTTGGTGGAGGTGGCTGAAAATTATGATTCTGGAATTCTTGGATCTGAGGTTGAAATTGTGGTGGTGAAAACTCAAATTGAGTGGGCTGAAAATTTTGGTTTTGTTGCTGGAAATTCTGATTAATGGGCTGTGAATATTGTAGAGGTTGTTGAAAATTCTGTATAGGTTGAAATTCTTGCTGTCATGGCTGAGGTTGAGGCTGAAATTGCTGAATTTGGGGCTGAAAATTTTCAAAAGGCTGCTGAAAATTTTGGTTAAGATGCTGAAATCCTTGGTTTGATTGAACTTGATGGAAGGGTGGTTGCTGAAAATTCTGATTATTTAAACACCCTTGCTGAATTCCTTGAAAAAGTGATTGATCTTGTTGATAAGGTGGCTGAAATTTGGGCTGAAATTGCTGAAAGTTGGGCTGAAAATTCTGGAATTGTGGCTGCCCAATCTGAAAATTCTGACTTGGCTGAAAATCTTGCTGAAATTGTTGACATTGTAGCTGAAAAAACTGATTTGGTTGCTGATTGAATGGTTGGTTCTGCTGAAACTGTGGACACGGCTGCTGGTAATTAGATGAGAACATTTTGAACTAGCAGTCCTGTCACAAATCAAACAAGAAAAATAGCAGCAACCGTATACAAAAGATAAAGCAAAATAAAATAGAACCCAATGATATGTCCAAAAGCATACAAGCAAAAATCAAACAAATCAACTAGTTACTTCCCCGGCAACGGCGCCAAAAATTTGACGGACCCAAAATAGATTGTCACGAATGTGGGTCTCAAATTTAAATATGAATATAAAATGCTGGAAACCCTTTTTGCAATCAAAATATGAAAACGTAGTAAAGGGGCCACAGGTCGTATTTTTCCTCGGGACTAGTTAACGTTGTGTGATTCGAGCTTGTATTTATGTGTCGTTTGTGTTTTTGGGTTTCACTTAAGTTCTGGGTTTGAGTTCAATTATAAATGGAAACACAAGAAAAAGAAAGAAAACTTACATCAATGAATCAAACAAGGGCAATGCAATTTGTACACTTAACCAATGGGAAGCTTAATCAACCAACGCACTTATCCAATTCCAGAAAACAAAATCTGATTTCAAGTGTAACACAATTGCTAAGCAAATGCATCTAAACAGGGCTGCAATCTTTAGTTGAGACTAATGCAAGATTATGAGCCTAATTTCAGGAATAAGACTTGATACAAAGTGCGGCTTTGAAACAAACTTGATACTCAATTATTCAAACATATGTGCCAATACTAAAATCTGATACTAAGTGCAAGAATTGGACTGATCAATTTAGTTTTGGAAAAACACAGCTGCTAGTGAAGAGAATTTCGGAAATGAATGAAGAAATTCGAAATCTGAGGTCTGATCAATCAAAACAAACATATTGCAGAAATAAAGTGAATGAAATCAGATTCATGGAGCAAAGATGCAGCTACAAAATGCGATACATAATCAGACCCGCAGCTAATGTGAAGCAATTGGAATTGAGATTAACAACTCGGGTGCAGGATTCATCAACCAATACATATAGAAACAAACTCTGGTGAGACATAATTCAGAAACTAACACAATGTGCAGAAATGAATGAAGGCAGGGGTGATAAATTGCCAATTCAGTGATAACTTGTTCAATTCAGCTAGGAATATGAGGCTTAAGTAAAATGCTATGCAAAGACTGTAAGAACTCGATCCTAGCTACATTGCAGAGATGAAGCTAGCAATTTCAGACACAGCTAACAGAAGAACAAGTTCAGAAACGCAGCAGAGAGTTGCAGAAAACAGAATCCGAATGCATGTGTGCAGGAATTCAGAAATGGAATGCAAAGCTTCAAGAACTAGTGCCAAGAAACAACAAATTGGATTCAGAGCTTAATCAAGCCACTAAAATCAAGTATTCTAATCTAATGTCCAGATAAAATTCAAAGACAGCTCAGATACACACAAGAACACAAGACTGATACACAAGAAACCTGAAATTGATTTCGAAAACTGCTTCAAAAGCAAACTGAGCAGAAATTCGGGTAGAAATCCAGATGCAAAACAAACTTAGATCCAATGCATTATGACACTAGTTGTTGTCTCTAATTAAGGCATCAAAACTAAACAATACTGACTTCGGAAAGAACTGCAAAAATTAGAAATAGAAATGGCACGCAGATACAAACTGGCACGCAAAGGCCAGACCTGATACGCAAGCATCTAAAACAGGAAATCAACTAAAATTAAGTGAAGCATTAACTAAACTAGCTAGCTAACTACTTACTTGAAGATTTAAAACCTAATTATGAAAGAACAATTCAGAAGTTTAAACTGAAGTGGATGATGCGAAGACAGTAACATAATAGGATTCAGAATCGAAATTACAGCATAAAACAATGAAATTAACTACGGAAATCTAAACCTCAATCACTCCATTAGCTCAAGGTCTCCTTGTTCGTCACGCAAGGGCTGGCCTCGAACCCCTAAGCTCAGCAAATCAGTGGAGCGCAGCATGGATTGATGAACTCTGCTCAAACTGCACGCGGCTGGAATTTTCCAGTCCAATCTCTTGTATCTCGATGGATGGACTGCGATGATGAATTGAGACTCATCTGAGCTCACTTGAGAACCCCTAGAAGCAGCTCAGATGGTCGGAAATGGCTTGTGGATGAGAAATAAGTGATTGGTTAGCAGAGATGCCGAAACCCTCAAACACCACTGTCCGGATGAAATTTGAACTGAATTCTCCACCCAAGCTATCTCCAATGATCCAAATCTCGATCTAGATGAATAGTTGAGGTGGTCGCGCCCCTTGGATTGAAGAAATTAGCTAAAACAGTGAAGAAACGCTAAGAATTGAAGAAGAACGTATTGCGGCGAGGAAGACACGACAAGGAGAAGACTGTGCTGAAGTTTGATTAAATACTTATCAATGGATGGTCCATATTGATTTGGATGAATCCAATGGCTGATTTTGCTCTGATCTGACCCAAACTTTCCAAATGTTGATCAAGGGTCAGGATCTACCTTGTGGTAGCTCAGATCCTCCAGATTTACAACGGATGGTCCAGATCAACCTCATCTTTGAATGGACGATCTAGAGCCCTCCGAGCTTGATCCAACGGTTGATTGAGCTCTGATTGGAATGAAACCTTCAAATTTTGATCAGAGTACTTGATCAACCCTAACCCTAGCTCGGATTACTTCAGATGGTCCCGGATGGCTCAGATCTAGTCGCTTTTGAATCGGACGACCCAGATTTAATCATAATCTTGATAACTCAATCCGGGTCACTTCCGACTCAAGTTCGACCCAATATGCCCTAGGTCCATGAACCTTTCATGCCTACAAAAATAGATCAAGAATTTAGTGGCCAAATAATCCAAATATGTGTAAATTTATAATTAAGTCCAAAATAAGAGTAAGATCTAAAACCTAGGGCAATTTCACAATTAAGCAATAAAAACATGGGTCAAATATGGATTTTAGCAATTAAAATAATCAATAAAATGGTACTTATCAAGCATGCATAGAAGATGATTCTACAGGTATAGGGGATTGCACTAAGCCCCAGGGACCACCAACAGTGATGGATACATTAGAAGATTCAGAGGATGAACAAGAAAGTGTAGGGACTTGCATGGTGGAAGCAAGAACCCAAGGATCACCTATTCCAGTTGAGTGTCCACCAGAGCTTGAGGCTGATGAGGAGCATGTACTTGATCAGGAGGAGGCCATGGATACATCTACTCTTGTAGAACCTCCAGGTATTCTTCAGCACGCTCAGGTAAGTATTTCTCCTCTTTGTTCAGAAAAATTCAGCAAGGTACCTAGTGCTGACTCTATTCGATATGATGAATTTATTGATATACCTTGTGTAGAAATTGCTTGTGAAAATCTAATAGAGGTACCAAAAATTGATTTCATTGGACGTAATGCATTACTTGATACATCTCTTGTAGATATGGATAGCGAAATAATTTTAGAGGCACCTATAATTGATGTTGTTTGTTATGATGAATCTCTTGATACATCTTTTGTGGATATGGATTATGAAAATTTTTTAGAAGTACCTGAAATTGATGTTATTTATTGTGATGAATCTCTTGCTATATCTTATGCTGAGGTTGAATGTGAAAAACATATGGAGGTATCTGAGATTGATTTCATTGGCTGTGACACATTGCTTGATACATCCTTGATGGAAAATAATTGTGATATTTCTATTGAAGTGCCAAAATTTGATTTCTTTATTTGTGATGAGTTTCTGGATGCAAATTTTGTAGAAAATAATTGTGAAAAATTTATTGAGGCACCAAGAATTGATTTTATTGGACATGATGCAGTTTTGGATACATTTCATGCAGAGACTGATATTATTTTATTTCTGTCTTACCCTGCATGCTTGAGAGAGGTATTACATTATTTTGCAGGGTCTAGAAGACTTCTGGAGTGGGTGCTCCATCTGAACAGACTCCAACCACCTGGAAGAATTTTCAAAAGGCATCAAGAAGGAGGAGTTGATTTTACTCTAATTCATAGCACTCCATTCCTTCAATGGATCTTGAACCTGAATCGCCTTAGGCCACCAGAGCAATTTTCTATAAAGTTCAAGTGTGGGGAAGTCCTAATTATCTCAGCCACCCAGTTCCCTCCACTACCACGATGGAGGCTCCTTCTTGATAGACTCCATCCACCAGAAATAAAGGGGAGATTGTTCTTTCTTGTATTTTCTTTTATTGCATTTTTCATTTTCATGCTTTCCAGAAGTAGAATTTTCTTTTCAATTGAGTCCTTGCTAATAAATGCATGAATAGAGTAGAATGACTAGGAGTCATTGTAGATACCATTTTAGTTCTCTTGGAAATTTGTTTCTTGCATGATTAGGAATAAATGTATCCCTCTGGGTTAACCTATAGCATTTTAGAGTCTTTTGAAAATAAATTAAATTTGGTTGTTAAAACTTAAGGTTTGAGCTAATGGATGAAATCTTGGATGCTTGAGTACTACTTGGTTTTAAATTCTTAATTGATGACTTGAGATGAATTATTTTTGCCTAGCGAGAATTAGCCTTATATTTGTGACACACATGTTATTGTACTCTAGAACTTGCTTAGGTTCTTTCAAAACCATCTCTCAATGATTGGATCACATCTTTAGAGGCTAATCACTTTGTTTACCTTTCCATATCAATTTTGGCAAAAATCATGTTCATTCCATTTTTCTTTACTTATTTCCTACTCTTACCCTCACTTTTCTATGGACTTGTTGTTCGAGATGTTTCTTAATGCTATTTTGCCCGAGACGGACAAAGATTTAAGTGTGGGGGAGTGACTAGCTTTTTGGAAAGATTTGGTATCAAGAAGGCACTTCAATTCGGAAAAAAAAAAAATTTTGCCCAATTGAGTTGAGCTTGGCAACAAGAACAAGTGAAGAATTCGGTTATGAATTGGAGATGAGTTGTTCTTCATTGCAAATCCGACTGAAGGAAGTCTTCAGTGAGAAAAAAAAATAAAAGAGAGATAAAAAGAAATACATGAACAAGAATGAGTTTGAGTTGAGTTTGTTGTCAAGAGTGAGCAAGAAGAAGTGGTTAAGGATGGAAATCAATTGAACCATTTAGATTCTTGAGCATCAATTGGAGACCCAAGACGCTGTGCCAAGTCAACAATCTGAAATGGAATAAATGGCACGCCAAAAGCAATGAAAAAAAAAGAGTTGGTGCCAAAGCAAGGAAAAATTTTCTGTGAAGCATGATTTGATTAGAATTACTCACAATTGCAGCTGTATTTTGTTCGGAAAACTCAGAACCATATGCTAGAAGCTCAATTGCAGCTGTGCGGATTCAGAAAGTCTGAATTGAGGTTGAATAAAGGCTGGTCAAAAGCTGAAAAATCAAAAACTGAGAATCTGAGCTGCTGATCACACGCTGGAAATCTGAGGAAGTTTGACTTGGAGCTGCTAGATGATACAAGCTGAAGGCGAAACAAGCTGCAAAGTGCTGTAAAAATTCTGTGAAGGGCTGTTGATGATTCGGCAAGATAGGAATATAAGCAGTTTGTATCAACTAAGGGCTGAATTGGTTTCCCTAGGGAATGTATTTGAAGCTCACGGCAGGTTGGAGTTGAGTCAGTTCTGAACAAGGATTTGAGGAGCATGAGCACAACAAGATTGAGAGAATGAAAGAAAGAAAGAAATTTCAGCAGCTGACCAAGAAAATTTAGAAAAGGAAAAAGAAGAAGCAATTGGCACGCAAGGTGGAAGTTGGCACATTGAGATCAATAGGTTTTTCTTCATCCAAATCAAAGGAATATTTCAAGTTTGACTTCGCCACACTTTTTGATTTCACTAGAGGACTGACAAGAGGGGAAAAGCACATTGGAAACATACTTGAGCACTCAAGTCTTCCACTTAATCAATTTTTCATTTTCTTGGTTTTTACTCCATTTCTTACCATTTTTCATGTTTTCATTTGTTTTTGTAGATGTTGATCCTAATCATGAATAATGGTGGAGATTAGATAATAAGCAAGCCTATGGTAGAGCAAGAAGCATGTGTGTTTGAGTGAGCTCCACTTCCATCATCAACTTAGAACTTAAGGAGAGAGCCACCAAAATTTTCCTTGAATAGCTAGTGAGTTAAATTCATCTCAATGACTCATGAAGGATGAAAAGGCTAAGTTGTTGATTTAAGGACAAGATACTAATCCATAGAGCTTAGATTTTTGGGAATTGACAACCTTAGGTAATTTCTTTTCAATTGTTTCTAATTATGCTTAAGAAATTCTAGGGGATACATACTTAGTGGTTTCGCGAGACGCTCAAGCTTATGTGTGGGGGAGTTGATAAGTACCATTTTGTTGATTATTTTAATTGTTAAAATCCATGTTTGACCAATGTTTTACTTGCTTAATTATTATTTTACCCTAGGTTTTAGGATTTCCTCTTATTTTGGACTTAATTGCAAATTTACATATTTTGGATTATTTGGCCACTAAATTTTTGGTCTATTTTTGTAGGCATGAAAGGATCCTGGACCTAGGGCATACTTGGTCAAACTTGAGTCGGATGTGGACCCAGATTGAGTTATCAAGTTTCAGATTAATCTGGGTCGTCCGATTCAAAAGCGGCTAGATCTGAGCCATCCGGGACCATCTGAAGCAATTTGAGCTAGGGTTAGGGTTGATCAAGCACTCTGATCAAGATCTGAAGGTTTCATCCCAATCAGAGTTCAATCAACCATTGGATCAAGCTCGGAGGGCTCTAGATCGTCCACTCAAGATCAGGTTGATCTGGACCATCCGTTGCACATCTGGAGGATCCGAGCTACCACGAGGCAGATCCTGACCCTTGATCAACATCTAAAAAGTTTGGGTCAGATCAGAGCAAGATCAGCCGTTGGATTTTCTCAAATCAATCTGGGTCGTCCATTGTTAAGTATTTAATCAGAAATTCCCTCAGCTTCTCCTTGTCACGTCTCCGCCGTTTCTTCGTCTTCTTCGTTGTGTTCTTCACTTCTTCAGTAGAGTTCTTCTTCATCTAAGGGGCGCGACCACTTAATTCTTCATCTGGATCAATATTTGGATCATTGGAGGATAGTTTTGTTGGAGATTTCAGCTCGAATTCGCGCCGGACAGAGCTGTTTGAGGGTTTCAACAGCTCTGTGGTCCGATCACTTGGATCGCTTCCACAAGCCATTTCCGACCATCTGAGCTGCATGTAGGGGTTCTCAGGTGAGCTCAGAGGATCGTCAAATCTTCATCGCCATTCCATCCTTTGAGATCGAAGGGGTTCGGATTGGATTTCCCCAACTGTGCAGTTTGAGCAGAGTTCACCAAGCGGAGCTATTTTCCAGCGAATTGCTGAGCTTAGGGGTTCGAGGCCAGCCTTTGCGTGACGAACAAAGAAATCTTGAGCTCGGGAAGGGTTGAGGATTAGTTTAAATTAGGAATTTTCAGTTTTCTTTTAGCTGTAATTCCCTTTTGCTGCGTGCCATTTATTGCTTCTGAATTTCAGATTGGTTAAGTTTGGTTTCTGAATTGTTACTGCTTTAATAAGTTTAGATTATGCAAGTTAATTAGATTTATTGTTTGTTAGTGCCCATTTGATTTTAAATTCAAGTTTAATTCGTGTTTAATTGTTGTGTATCAGAGTATGCTCTGTTTTTATCCTGCGTATCAACCATTTCTGCAACTTCATTTCTAGTTCAAAATTCTTCAGTTATTTTGCAATTAGTGTGTTAATTTAGTTGAGCCGAATTTGATTTACTTTTAGCTTCATTTCTGAGTTTTATTCAGCTAGGAATTTCTGCATATCAGTCCGTTTACAGTGTATCAGCCCTGTAGTTGCGTACCAACTTTCAGTGAAGTGTGCTACATTTTATATTAGTGAGCTTAGGTCTTTTGCAGTCTTATCTGAATATTAGGTAGGAGTATTTGAATCCCTTTGCTTGAGTGTTTGCATTCATGTACTCTGAATTTCTGCGCATCATTTTGCAAACAGTTTTTGGAATCCTGCATTTGTCTCTTTTGTTCAATCATTTCTGAATTGGTCATTCTCATTTCTGCAAACCTCAGTTGAGCATTCTTGAAGATAGTTTCCAGCATTAGATTTCAATTGCTCTGCGTGACTTTTTATCAAGTGTGTTGCAGCATTCTATCTCTGAAAAGTTTAAACTTCATTTCTGAAATTTTGCAATTCAACCCTGCATGAAGATATTTCTGAATTGAGCAGTACTTGTGTGATTGCTGCATTGTTTCCAACTGAATCGATCAGTCCATCTCTGAATTATCAGTTCATTGTTGCTGCAAGTTGATAATTTTTCGGCACAGCAGTTTCTATAGCTTGTGAGTTTGTATCAAGTAAGACATGTTAAGATAGTTGGTGTACAGCTTGCTTGCAACTTAGTTTGTTTCGAATTCCATTCAGTTGTTTCTGAAATTCAGATTTCACTACTACCTTAGGTTTATATTTCTTGCACTGAGTATCAATTCTGGCACATCAATCTTTTTCTAGTAGGGCAGTCTTCCTCTTTTGCAATTCAAGTTTGGATTTCGTTAATGCAGTGATGTTCAAAGTCTTTGCATAGTTTCAATCAAAAGTCAACTGCTGTTGTTTCATTGCTTAGAATTCGTTTTACACTTGAAATCAGATTCATTTTCCAGAAATTGGGTAAGTGTTTTAGTTGATTAAATGGTAATTGGTTGAATCATTAAATGCCACCACTTTGTTTATTCATGAGCTAAGTTTCCTTGATTTTCATTGCAATTTCATTTCATGCTTGCAACTGATAAGCACCATTTTATTGATTATTTGAGCTGCTAAAATCCATGTTTGATCTATGTTTTTGTTGTCAAAATTGTGAAATTGCCCTAGGTTTTAGAACTTACCTTTATTTTGGACTTAATTGCAAATATGTAAATTTTTGGATTATTTTGGCCACTAATTCTTGATCTATTTTTGTAGGCATCAAGGTTCAAGGATCTAGGGCATATTGGGTCAAACTCGAGTCGGAAGTGACCCGGATCAGATTATCAAGATCATGATTAAATCTGGGCCGTTCGATTCGAAAGCGGCTAGATCTGAGCCATTCGGGATGATCTGAAGCCATCCGAGCTAGGGCTAGGGTTGATCAAGCATCCTGATCAAGATCTGAAGGTTTCATCACAATCAGAGCTCAATCAACCGTTGGATCAAGCTTGGAGGGCTCTAGAACGTCCATTCAAGGATTAGGGTGATCTGGACCATCCGTTGCACATCTGGAGGATCCGAGCTGACACATGGCAGATCCTAACCCCAGATCACCATCATAAAAGTTTGGCTCCAATCAGAGCAAGATCAGCCGTTGGATCTCCTCCGATCAATCTGAGCCGTCCAACTCTAATTACTTAAGGAAATTTTTGCCGCAGCCAAGCTTCGTCGCGTCTATGCCGTCTTCGCAAGTTCTTCGTTTTTCATCCAATTTTCTTCAAGTTTTCTTCAATCTAAGGCGCGACCACCTCGTTTCCAACCTAATTTCATCATCTGAATCTGAAGAAGGCAGCATCAACCTAGATTTCAGCTCAAATTTCATCCGGACAGAGCTTGTTGAGGGTTTCGCAATCTCTGTGGTCCGAACACTGAGATCTTCGCCACAGTCCATTTCCGATGATCTGAGGCACTTGTAGGGGTTCTCAAGTGACCTCAGGTTGTTCCCAAATCACCATCGCAGCTCACAAACGAAGATCGAAGCATTTGGATTGGAATTCTCCCAGCTGAAGCAGTTTGAGCAGAATCGATGGATTGAAGCTGTTTTTTCCACTGGTTTGCCGAGCCTAGGGGTTCGAAGCCGGCTCTTGATTGACAACCAAGAAGATCCTGAGCTCGAGAAGGAATCGAGGAGTAGTTTTCCGTAGTTAAATTCCTGTTTTAGCTATAGTTTTCAGTGTAGTCGAATTCTGCCCTGTTTTTCTGCAATTTCAGTTTTTCAGCAACTTAGTTTGTAATTCTGAAGTGTTTGAGCTCAATTAGGATTTTAATCTTCAAGTTAAGTTAACTAGGAACGTGTTTGATGATAGATTAAGTCAGATTCCAGTTTGCTTTAGCTTAATTCTTGGCGTGCCAAGTCAAATTGCTGCGTGCCACTTTATTTCTGAAATTTCCATTCAGTTTCTGAGTTTGTCTTAAATTTCTTGTTTTCTGAGTTGTTTCTGAGTTCTTAGTTGTCAATCTTTGCTTTAGCATTAGATAGATGGCGTGTGTTAGTTAAAATAGCACTTAATTGTAGTTCTTCATAATCCAAAATTAGCTTGTGTGCCAACTTAATTTCTGAAATTTCTTTTAGTTTCTGATTTGTATCAGAATTTGATTGTCTACATCATTTTTATTCTGTTGATTCCTGCTTTCGAGTCCTAAATATGTTTGCTTAGTTGACATGGACTTGGGTTTTGAATTTTCGGCAATTCAGTCCATGTTTTTAGCTCAGCAAATCATCACATTTCTGAAAATCTGATTTCATTACTGCATTTCCTTTATTTCTGCAATCGGTTCTTTGCTTCAAATTGTGTCTAAATGAGCTGTTTTTTTTTCATCCATTTCTGCCAAGTACTTCAGTGTTAGTTTGCTTTCAAATTTTATTCTGTCAGTTGCATTCCAGATTTGCTCGAATCAGTTCTTAGCACAAAAATTCAGCCCTCGGCACAAACGTTTCTCCATTGCGTGCAAACTGCCTTGAACCCTCTTGCATTCAACTTTAACTAGGTTTTGTGGCATAAGTTAGTGTTTGAATTCAATAAACTTGCATTCACTTATATCTGACATTGGTTAGCAGTGGTTGGGTTCCAAAACACGTAATCTAGTTGAGTGCGATTGCTTGGTTGAGTCTAATTTCGCATGCCATTGATTTGTGTCAAGATGAATTAATTCCGAAAACTTCATCACTGTTTTACTTCCTTGTTTAGCATTCCATTTAGTGTTTGAAATCAGAAATCAGTTTTAAAAAGAAAAAAATTGGTGAGTGCTTCATTAGGTTTCCATTAGTTGAGATTTCCCTTTAGTGCCAACTTCGTGCTTAGATCATTAGCTTAAGATTCTTACTTCTCCATTGCAATTTCAATTTTGATTGTATTCCAATCCCAATCACTTATTTCGAAACCGAAAACAAAAACGATACATAAACACAAGTTTGAATCAAACTAGACAACTATCCCCGAGAAAAATACGACCTGTGGCCCCTATATTACATTTCCATATTTTTGATTGTAAAAGGGTTTCCAGCTTTCATTTATAAATTCTAAATTTGAGGCCCACATTCGTGACAATTTAATCTAGTAGATTCGGGCCCGTCAAATTTTTGGCGCCGTTGCCGGGGAACTGTTAGTTGATTTGTTTGATTTTAGCTTGTGCACTTACTTCATATCATTCTTGACTTACTTTTGTGCTTATTGTCATATCTGTTGATTTGATTTTATTTGTTTTATCTTTTTATCCACTTTTACTGCGATTTGTTCTGTTTTTATGACTAGGTCTTTAGGTGCTGAATTAGAAGATTTCGATCCTGAGATTGAGAGGACTTTCAGAGTCAGGAGGGGCCAGGCCATTCATTCTGGGACTACAGATATCCCTCCTATTCAGACTATCAGCACTCACTCAGGCATTAACATGGCAGACCACCAGAGGACCATGAAGGAGCTTGCAGCACCTGACGCTGCATTTCAGTACTCCAGCATAGCTTATCCAGAGCTGGGGGAAAGTTTTGAGTTGAGATCTGGACTTATCAATTTGTTGCCAAAGTTTCAGGGTTTATCTGGGGAGGATCCAAACAGACACTTGCACGAATTCCATGTGGTGTGCTCTACTATGAAGCCTCAGGGCATTTCTGAAGAAGACATCAAGCTGAGAGCTTTTCCCTTCACCTTGACAGGAGCAGCCAAAGACTGGTTTTATTATTTGCCTACAGGACATGTGTCTAGTTGGATAACTATGAAAAAGGCATTTTTGGAGAAATATTTCCCAGCTTCCCGCACAGCTATAATCAGAAAAAGTATCTGTGGGATTCAGCAAGTGGTGGGTGAAACACTCTATGATTACTGGGAAAGATTTAACAAGTTGTGTTCAAGTTGTCCCCAGCATCAAATCAGTGAGCAATTGTTGATTCAATATTTTTATGAGGGACTGCTACAGATGGATAGAGTCCTGATAGATGCTGCAGCTGGAGGGGCCCTAGTGAACAAGTCACCAATGCAAGCTAGGGAGTTAATTTCTAATATGGCTGAGAATTCCCAACAATTTGGAGGTAGAGCCTTGACCACCAGAGGAGTGGGTGAAGTTCAAGTAGTTCCTACTGATCAAAATGTTCAGAATGCATTGTTGGAGCTAACCTCAGCTGTGAAGAAAATAGATTTGAAAGTGGAAAGTCTAAGCTCAACTCCTTCAGTACCTCCACCCTCTACTCAAATTACAAGTGTGTGTGACATTTATTCTAGTCAAGAGCACACTTCAGACTCATGCCCCACCCTCCAACAGGACGAGACAGTAGCGGCTTTAGTGAGAGGACAATTCCAAGCAAGAAACAATCCTTATTCCTCCACTTATAACCCCGGTTGGAGGAATCATCCTAACTTGAGATATGAGAATGCTTTCTGCCAACAAGAGCCTCAAAATCAATCTTCACAGCAGCATCAACCGAACCTACAGCAGTCACAGCAATCTCAGAACAATCAGCAACAATTTCAGCCATCAAATTCGAGTTTTCAGCCTCAATTTCAGCTTAATTCTCAGCATTTTCAGCAACAATTCCAAGCATTTGAACCTCAATTCCAGCAACCTTATCAAGGGCAGCAAGGCTTTCAATCATTCCCAGCTTTCCAAGCTCCAAATCAACAAAATTTTCAGCCATCACAGCCCATGAATCAGTTTTCACAGCCCTACAATCAAGGGTTTCAAGGGCAGAATTTTCAGCCTTCGCACCCTAATTTTCCACCTCAGAATCAGAATTTTCAAGGTCACAACGCCCAGCAATGTTTCCAAGCATATCAGCCATTTGATCAGCCCTATCAACAGCCCAATCAGTCCTTTAATCAGCCCCAACAGCCATGTTTTCAACCAATTCAGCAAGCTCAAAATTTTCAGCCTTCTCAAAATTTTCAGCCTACTTCATCCTTTCAAAATCAGTCAAGGAGCTATGCTAACCAAGGAGGGTATGGGAGCTCAAGTGGAGGAAATGCGCAGCAACAACAAATGATAGAGATGATGCAACAAATGTTTCCCACCATTAAAAACCTTGAGAGGCAAATGGGTCAATTGGCTAGTGGGACAATCAGAATCAAGCTCAAGGAACAAGTCAACTCCCTTCCCAAACTGTTCCTAATCCTAAAGGAAACGTGAGTGCTATTTATTTGAGGAGTGGGAAGGTCACTTCATCTCAAAAGAGTCCAAGAGCAGAATTTTCAGGCAGCCGGACAGCAACTCCAATTCTGGCCCAAAACCACACTGAAATGAGTTCAAATTCAGCTGATTCCAACCCTAACCCGTTCCCAACTCATTCCTCGAGCAACCCTCCAAATTTGGTGGCAAACGGAGAAGAAAACAGTGCCGAGACGCATGGGACAGCAGCTACTACGCAAAGGGCAGCAGGGCAGAATTCAGCATCTTTACCTCCGGCCAAAATTGATGATTTTAGGGTTCCTTTGCCTTTTCCACAAGGGAGAACTCCAACCAAAAGACATGCAGAGGAGGAGAAAGCAAAAGAGTATAATGAGTTGGTGAAACTTTTTAGTAAAGTTGAAATTAATGTACCCTTGCTGACGATGATTAAACAGGTTCCTAAGTACGCAAAATTTTTGAAATATCTTTGTATTCATAAGAAGAAGCTTAAGGAAAATGAGTTAGTCAGCATGGGGAAGAATGTTTCATCACTTATCCATGCCATCCCTCAGAAATGTGAAGACCCTGGCATGTTCACTGTATCTTGTGAGATAGGGAGCACCACGCTACATGATGCCATGCTTGATTTAGGAGCTTCTATTAATGTCATGCCCAGGACAGTCTTCCAGATGCTTGGCATTGGTCCTCTACAGCCCACTGGAGTTGTGATACAGCTAGCAGATAGGAGCCAGACCCGGCCAGCGGGAGTTATTGAAGATGTGTTAGTTAAAGTGAAAGAGTTGATTTTCCCTGCGGACTTCTACATTTTAGATATGGAGGGAGAGTATCTTGCACGCAGATCCCCACTCATCCTTGGGAGGCCTTTTCTGAAGACTGCCAAAACAAAGATTGATGTTTATGCTGGCACACTCTCGATGGAGGTGGGAGACACAGTAGTCCAGTTTAGCCTTTTCGATGCTATGAAGCATCCGAGGGAGGATCACTCCATCAGGAGCGTGGATATTCTTGATGAGCTGGAGCAGACAGAGCTAGAGGCTGAGGGATTTTTACCCGATTTTTCTGGAGGAGCTATGTATTCAGAGGAGGCTGAGAGGTTATTTACTGCTGAGACTGAGGATTTTTCAGAAGATATTTCAGACACACTTCCAGTTGGAGAGTTTTTTCTAGGTGTAGGGGATTGCACAAAGCCCCAGGGACCACCACCATTTCCGTAAAGTGTAGGGGATTGCACAAAGCCCCAAGGATCACTTATTCCAGTTGAGTGCCTACTAGAACTTGAACCTGATATGGAACCAACACTTGACCCGGAGGGAGCTATGGACACATCTATCATTGTGGAACCTCCAGGTATTTTTCAGCGCGATCAGGTAAGTATTTCATTCAAATTTTTTGAAACATCACTAGAGGTACCAAAAGTTGATTTTATTGGCTGCGATAGAATTCTTGATATATCATGTGTGGTAAATAATTGTGAAAATTTCATTGAAGCATCCAAAATAGATTTCATTGATTATGATAAGTTTCTTGATGCTTCTTGGGTAGATATTCATTGTGAAAAATTTTTTGAGCTGCCTAAAATTGATTTTATTGGATGTGATACATTTTTTGATACATTCTTTGCAAAGACTGATATTATTTCATTTCTTTCCTACCCTGCACGCTTGAGAGGGGTATTACATGGTTTTGCAGGGTCCAAAAGACTGCTGGAGTGGGAGCTTCATTTGAACAGACTGAAACCTCCTGAGATGAGTCCCACAAAGAATAAAGAGGGAGTAGATTTTACTTTAATTCAAAGCACTCTACCTCTTGAATGGGTCTTGTATTTAAATAATCTTCGTCCACCTGAACAGGTTGCTGTAAAGTCCAAGTGTGGGGGAGCGATGCACTGTAAAGTTGAAGAAATGGAAGAAGCTCTTTCGCACACCCAGACTCCTCTACTACCACGGTGGAGGCTTTTTCTTGACAGACTCCGACCGCCAGAAATAAAAGGGAGTTTGATTTTTGTTGCCTTTTCCTTTATTGCATGTTTTCACTCTTAAAAAAATGAGTTCTTGTTAATAAATAAGTGAGTAGAGTAACATGACATGAATAAAATCATTGTAAATACCATGTTTCGTGTTTTGGCACTTTTTCTTGCATGATTAGAAATAAGTGTATCCCTTAGGTTATTCAATAGCATTTTAGAGTCTTTTGGAAAATAAATTAAATTCGGTTGTCAAAACTTAGGGTTTGAGTTCATGGATGAATTCTTGGATGCTTGAGTACGATTTTGCTTTAGATTCTTAATTGAGAATTTGAGATGGATTATTTTTACCTAGTGAGATTAGCCTTATTTTGTGATACACATATGTTATTGTATTCTAGAACTTGCTTAGATTCTTTCAAAATCATATTTCAATGGTTGGATCACATCTATAGGGACTAATCATTTTATTCACCTTTCCACTTCAATTTGTCTACTCTATTCTAGTTGTTTTTCCTTATTTCTAATCTTACCCTCTCTTGTCTTTGGACTTGTTTATTTGGGATGTTTTTCTTGATGCTATTTTGCCCGAGACGGACAAAGAATTAAGTGTGGGGGAGTGATTGGTGATTTGGAAGCAATTTTCATCAATGATGCAATTCAACTCGGAAAAAAAAAAATTTCATGTGCCAAAGATGAGTTTGAGTGATGTTTGGTGTCAAAAATGAGCAAAAGGATGGAAGCAAATGGAGGGCATTTTGGATTCTTGATTAGAATTTGGAGATCCAAGAAATGTTTGTGCCAAGGATTCGGCTGAAGCATTGCAAGAAAAAAAAAAAGAAGAGAAAATCAGAGAAAAGAACTTGTGTGCCAAGGTCTAAGTGGCATGCAACCATCAAATTGAAGCCAAATCCTATGCCAAGGTTTTAAAATGGAATGGAATACCACTCGATACCTTCTAAATGCAAACTGAGCTGATTAAAGGCTGATAAAAAGCTGCTGAATTCCGGAACTGCCCAAAAATCTGGCTGCATTCCATTTATGGCTGCCAGGACTTGTAAATCAAGACAGAAAATGCAGTGAAGGGCTGAAATTCGAATTCGGAATTGCTGAAGTGCAGCTGTGAGGATCAGAAAAATTGTGAGAAAATCTGGATTGCAGCTGTACCTTGCTCAGGAAACCAGTAACCTGTTGCTACAAGCTGAAAACCAGCTGGACTGCATGCTATATAATCTGAAAACTCTGAATTGAAGCTGAATTAAAAGCTGAGAAAAATTTTGAACTGCAGCAGGGGAGAGCTTGATACTGATGTGCCGAGTGCTGGAATTTGGAGGCTGTTCAGAGGCTGAACAAAGCTGCACAAAAACGGAATTTGGAGGCTAATGAAGTTGGAATTGAAGCTGAGATGTTTCCATTTTGAGTTGCTGGAATGATACAAACTGCTGTGCCAAGTTTAAATACACTCATTGAAAAATTCAGCACTACTTCACAATGGACAGAACTGAAAATTTCAGTGCTGGAATTTTACTTCCCATTCGCTGAAAGGAATCTGCAGTGGATGCAGAAAACTTTGAAGCAGAAAACAAGTTGTGCCGAAGTGGAAAAGAAATTGCAAGTTGAGTATCAAAAGATGGAATCCAAAGACTGGGAAGTTGAATATCTTGAAGGATTGTTTGTGAATCTGAATTGAAGTTGTGGAAAAGTCTGAAACCAATGCATAACTTTGTATCAAGTGGGAACTAAGCAGAAATTCCGTACCAAAGTGGAAAAATTGAAATGAAACTACTCTGCCATTCAGCTAGAAGCTGGATTACAGCTGAGAAAATCTGAAAAGAAGCTGGATATTAATGGAACATTAAGGGAATGATGAGCTTTGATGTCCGGAAATTTTAGAGAATTTGGAGCAGTGAAGTGAGTACAGAATTAGAATTTGACAACCTATAAAAGGAGCTGAGAACATCTGAAATTTCTGAGCTGAATTGCAGTCCATTTGTAGATGCCGAGTGCTCCATCTGGGAGCTACTGAGTGATACAAGCAAAGTGTGAATGCAAACTGAATTGAAAAATGGAAATAAAACTGATTGAAGACTGATAAAAAGCTGAGTGAAGACTGAAAAGTGCCGAAACTGCAAAATCTGAGCTGAATGCATTATAAGCTTATAAGCTGAATTTTGAGAAGCTGCTAAGCAAGATATCTAGTGCAAATTATATCTGAAGTTGAAGGTGCACATTCAATTTCGGATACAAAAAGAACCAAGGGATGCTAGAAGCTGCTGAGGAGAAAGAAATGGAAAAGTAGTTAAGGCAAGGGGCTGAAATGTCATGTGTTGATTTGAGTTTTAAGTGGAACTATTGAGTTTTCTATTATCATTTGAAGCAAATACTACTTGTTCTGAGATAGAGCTGAACCCAATCTGAGCTGGAAATCTAATTCACTGATCAGAAGTTGAATGAAATCTGAGTGAAATCTGAATTAAGGAAGAATTGCAGCCTATTAATTCTGAAATCAAGAAATCTTGGATGCTAACTGTTGTAGAGCAAGCATTTATGTCAATTGATGTTTTAAGTTCTCTGATGCAACAATGATTCGAAATGCTCCCTGAGAAGAATTCAGAGCAGAAAAGGAAAGACAAAAAAGGAAGAAAAACAGTTGGAGAAAATGAGATGAGAAAAGAAGAAGCAAGTTGGCACACCTTTGAAATTTCGGCACCATGGAATCATTGAAGTTTCTCTCATCCAAATTAAAAGCTGTGATCAACTACAAGTCTGACCTTGCTAGAGGATAAAAGAAAAGAAAAGAAAATCAGTAAAGAGAAGAGAAAGAAACACAAATGGCACGAAAGATAGACAATTGGCACAAAGGGTCTAGTGAGGGATTTTTATTGAATTTTTGAAGTGCAAGGCAAGAGTTTACTCCAGGACACTTTTGAATTCACTATGGGACTGATAAGAGAGCAAAGTTCATTGGAAACATTCACAAGCACTCAAGTCTTCCACTATACTAATTCTTCCACTTCCTTAGTTTTTAATTCACTCCTTACCATTTTCTGTGTCTTTCTTTGTTTTTATAGATGTTGATCCTAATCATGATAAATGGTAGAGAGTAGATAATAAGCAAGCCTATGGTAGTACAAGAAGCATGTGTGTTTGAGTGAGCTCCACTTCCATCATCAACTTAGAATTTAAGGAGAGAGCCACCACTATTTTCCTTGGAAGGCTAGAGATTTAAATTCATCTCAATGACTCATGATAGATGAAAAGGCCAAGTTGTTGATTTAAGGACAAGATAGTAATCCACAGAGCTTAGATTTATGAGAATTGGCAACCCTAGTAATTTCTTTTCAATTGTTTCTAATTATGCTTAAGAAAGCCTAAGGGATACTTAGTTAGTGTTTTCGCGAGACGCTCAAGCTTAAGTGTGGGGGAGTTGATAAGCACCATTTTATTGATTATTTGAGCTGCTAAAATCCATGTTTGATCTATGTTTTTGTTGTCAAAATTGTGAAATTGCCCTAGGTTTTAGAACTTACCTTTATTTTGGACTTAATTGCAAATATGCAAATTTTTGGATTATTTTGGCCATTAATTCTTGATCTATTTTTGTAGGCATCAAGGTTCAAAGATCTAGGGCATATTGGGTCAAACTTGAGTCGGAAGTGACCCGGATCAGATTATCAAGATCACGATTAAATCTGGGCCGTTCGATTCGAAAGCGGCTAGATCTGAGCCATCCGGGATGATCTGAAGCCATCCGAGCTAGGGCTAGGGTTGATCAAGCATCCTGATCAAGATCTGAAGGTTTCATCACAATCAGAGCTCAATCAACCGTTGGATCAAGCTTGGAGGGCTCTAGAACGTCCATTCAAGGATTAGGGTGATCTGGACCATCCGTTGCACATCTGGAGGATCCGAGCTGACACATGGCAGATCCTAACCCCAGATCACCATCATAAAAGTTTGGCTCCAATCAGAGCAAGATCAGCCGTTGGATCTCCTCCGATCAATCTGAGCCGTCCAACTCTAATTACTTAAGGAAATTTTTGCCGCAGCCAAGCTTCGTCGCGTCTACGCCGTCTTCACAAGTTCTTCATTTTTCATCCAATTTTCTTCAAGTTTTCTTCAATCTAAGGCGCGACCACCTCGTTTCCAACCTAATTTCATCATCTGAATCTGAAGAAGGCAGCATCAACCTAGATTTCAGCTCAAATTTAATCCGGACAGAGCTTGTTGAGGGGTTTCGCCAATCTCTGTGGTCCGAACACTAAGATCTTTGCCCAGTCCATCCGAGATGGGGGGGGGGGGGGGGGGGGGGGGGGGCGATCTTTTTTCGCCCCCCCCCCCCCCCCCCCCCCCCCAGTCCCCCCCATTTCCGATGATCTGAGGCACTTGGTAGGGGTTCTCAAGTGACCTCAGGTTGTTCCCCAAATCACCATCGCAGCTCCACAAACGAAGATCGAAGCATTTGGATTGGAATTCTCCCAGCTGAAGCAGTTTGAGCAGAATCGATGGATTGAAGCTTTTTTTCCACTGGTTTGCCGAGCCTAGGGGTTCGAGCCGGCTCTTGATTGACAACCAAGAAGATCCTGAGCTCGGGAAGGAATCGAGGAGTAGTTTTCCGTAGTTAAATTCCTGTTTTAGCTATAGTTTTCAGTGTAGTCGAATTCTGCCCTATTTTTCTGCAATTTCAGTTTTTCAGCAACTTAGTTTGTAATTCTGAAGTGTTTGAGCTCAATTAGGATTTTAATCTTCAAGTTAAGTTAACTAGGAACGTGTTTGATGATAGATTAAGTCAGATTCCAGTTTGCTTTAGCTTAATTCTTGGCGTGCCAAGTCAAATTGCTGCGTGCCACTTTATTTCTGAAATTTCCATTCAGTTTCTAAGTTTGTCTTAAATTTCTTGTTTTCTGAGTTGTTTCTGAGTTCTTAGTTGTCAATCTTTGCTTTAGCATTAGATAGATGACGTGTGTTAGTTAAAATAGCACTTAATTGTAGTTCTTCATAATCCAAAATTAGCTTGTGTGCCAACTTAATTTCTAAAATTTCTTTTAGTTTTTGATTTGTATCAGAATTTGATTGTCTACATCATTTTTATTCTGTTGATTCCTGCTTTCGAGTCCTAAATATGTTTGCTTAGTTGACATGGACGTGGGTTTTGAATTTTCGGCAATTCAGTCCATGTTTTTAGCTCAGCAAATCATCACATTTCTGAAAATCTGATTTCATTACTGCATTTCCTTTATTCTGCAATCGGTTCTTTGCTTCAAATTGTGTCTAAATGAGCTATTTTTTTTTCATCCATTTCTGCCAAGTACTTCAGTGTTAGTTTGCTTTCAAATTTTATTCTGTCAGTTGCATTCCAGATTTGCTCGAATCAGTTCTTAGCACAAAAATTCAGCCCTTGGCACAAATGTTTCTCCATTGCGTGCAAACTGCCTTGAACCCTCTTGCATTCAACTTTAACTAGGTTTTGTGGCATAAGTTAGTGTCTGAATTCAATAAACTTGCATTCACTTATATCTGACATTGGTTAGCAGTGGTTGGGTTCCAAAACACGTAATCTAGTTGAGTGCGATTGCTTGGTTGAGTCTAATTTCGCATGCCATTGATTTGTGTCAAGCTGAATTAATTCCGAAAACTTCATCACTGTTTTACTTCCTTGTTTAGCATTCCATTTAGTGTTTGAAATCAGAAATCAGTTTTAAAAAGAAAAAAATTGGTGAGTGCTTCATTAGGTTTCCATTAGTTGAGATTTCCCTTTAGTGCCAACTTCGTGCTTAGATCATTAGCTTAAGATTCTTACTTCTCCATTGCAATTTCAATTTTGATTGTATTCCAATCCCAATCACTTATTTCGAAACCCAAAACAAAAACGATACATAAACACAAGTTTGAATCAAACTAGACAACTATCCCCGAGAAAAATACGACCTGTGGCCCCTATATTACATTTCCATATTTTTGATTGTAAAAGGGTTTCTAGCTTTCATTTATAAATTCTAAATTTGAGGCCCACATTCGTGACAATTTAATCTAGTAGATTCGGGCCCGTCAGCAACCCCAAAACCCAATCTCATTTGAAACCCAAAAACATAAACGACACATAAATACAAGCGAATCACACAACATCAACTAGTCCCGAGGAAAAATACGGCCTGTGGCCCCTTTACTACATTTTCATATTTTGATTGCAAAAAGGGTTTCCAGCATTTTTATAAATTCTAAATTCTGATGAACCCACACTTTCGTGACAACTTAACTTAGTATTTCGGGTTCGTCAAATTTTTGGCGCCGTTGCCGGGGAAGCAACTAGTTGATTTGTTTGATTTTTGCTGGTGTGCTTATAGATATATCATTGGGTTCTATTTTCTTGTGCTTTATCTTTTGTATATGGTTGCTGCCATTTTTCTTGTTTGTTTTGTGATAGGACTGCCAGTTCAAAATGTTTTCATCTACTTACCAGCGCCGTGTCAACAATTTCAACAGCAGAACCAACCTTTCAATCAGCCACAACAACAAGTTCAACCATTATTCCAAAACTTTCAGCCAAGTCAGAACTTTCAGATTGGGCAGCCACTATTCTAGGATTTTCAGCCCCAAATTCAGCAATTTCAGCCCAACTTTCAGCAATCTTATCAACAAGATCAATTACCTTTTCAAGGAATTCAGCAAGGGTGTTTCAATAATCAGAATTTTCAGCAACCACCCTTCCATCAAGTTCAACCAAACCCAAATTTTCAGCATCTTAACCAAGATTTTCAGCAGCCTTATTTAAGTTTTCAGCAAGGAAATAATCAATTTCAGCCTCAACCTCAACTATGGCAGCAAGAATTTCAACCCATACATAATTTTCAACAACCTTTTCAACATTCACAGCCACACGATCCAAATTTTCAGTTTCAAAACCAGAATTTTCAGTCCCAACCATTTCAAAGTATTCAATTCCAGAATCAGAATTTTCAGCAACCAATCCAAACTTCCAACCAACAATTTCAGCCCTATGATCAGAATTTCCAGAATCAAAATTTTCAACCATCTCCACCAAGTTGTGAGACAAATTTTCAGTAGTTTAATCAGCCCATTCAATCGTTTGAGCAGCCTCAACAGCTTTCATTTCAGCATGCACGGCCTACTCTTGGTCTTCAGCAGTCTTATGTTACATTTCAAGACCAATAAGAGTTCCACACTAACCAAGGAGGCTTTGAGAATCCTGATTGGAGTGAAGCTCAACAACAGAGGATGATGGAGATGTGGCAACAAGTCGTACAACAACAGCAATATTTACAACAACAATGGCAAGACATCGTAGAACGCCTTGGAAAATTGATAGATCAATGGAATCAGATAAAAGCCTAAAGATCAGAATAATTATTTTCTCAAGCTTCTCTTAATTCTGAGAACCCCGGAGTTGGTTTTATATCAGGTCAAGGTGACCCTAGTGCATGGCCAAGTCTTCTTCAAGTGATCTTGCAATTTTGGTGGAAGAAGAAGAAGAAATCATCAAAAATAGGGCACCTACAGCATGCATTCCTCCGGAGATTCCTGTTCAAATTTCAATTCCAAATTTTTCAGCTCAAGAAGAAGAAACTGAAGCTCCACAGGACCATTCTCATCTTTTATTTTGTGATGATAGTATTATTGATGGTCCTAATTTTTCTAATGTTGTTGTTGCAGATATTGCAGAAGGAGCATGCATAGAAGATGATTCTACAGGTGTATGGGATTGCACTAAGCCCCAGGGACCACCAACAGTGATGGATACATTAGAAGATTCAGAGGATGAACAAGAAAGTGTAGGAACATGCATGGTGGAAGCAAGAACCCAAGGATCACCTATTCCAGTTGAGTGTCCACTAGAGCTTGAGGCTGATGAGGAGCATGT
This sequence comes from Boesenbergia rotunda, assembly GCA_024364735.1. Classification (NCBI taxonomy): domain Eukaryota; kingdom Viridiplantae; phylum Streptophyta; class Magnoliopsida; order Zingiberales; family Zingiberaceae; genus Boesenbergia; species Boesenbergia rotunda. The sequence goes on from JAGFNQ010004423.1 coordinate 94,470, forward strand.
ACTTGATCAGGAGGAGGCCATGGATACATCTACTCTTGTAGAACCTCCAGGTATTCTTCAGCACGCTCAGGTAAGTATTTCTCCTCTTTGTTCAGAAAATTCAGCAAGGTACCTAGTGCTGACTTTATTGGATATGATGAATTTATTGATAAACCTTGTGTAGAAATTGCTTGTGAAAATCTAATAGAGGTACCAAAAATTGATTTCATTGGACGTAATGCATTACTTGATACATCTCTTGTAGATATGGATAGCGAAATAATTTTAGAGGCACCTATAATTGATGTTGTTTGTTATGATGAATCTCTTGATACATCTTTTGTGGATATGGATTGTGAAAAAATTTTAGAAGTGCCTGAAATTGATGTTATTTATTGTGATGAATCTCTTGCTATATCTTATGCTGAGGTTGAATGTGAAAAACTTATGGAGGTATCTGAGATTGATTTCATTGGCTGTGACACATTGCTTGATACATCCTTGATGGAAAATAATTGAGATATTTCTATTGAAGTGCCAAAAATTGATTTCTTTATTTGTGATGAGTTTCTGGATGCAAATTTTGTAGAAAATAATTGTGAAAAATTTATTGAGGCACCAAGAATTGATTTTATTGGACATGATGCAGTTTTGGATACATTTCATGCAGAGACTGATATTATTTTATTTCTGTCTTACCCTGCACGCTTGAGAGAGGTATTACATTGTTTTGCAGGGTCTAGAAGACTTCTGGAATGGGTGCTCCATCTGAACAGACTCCAACCTCCTGGAAGAATTTTCAAAAGGCATCAAGAAGGAGAAGTTGATTTTACTCTAATTTATAGCACTCCATTCCTTCAATGGATCTTGAACCTGAATCGCCTTAGGCCACCAGAGCAATTTTCTATAAAGTTCAAGTGTGGGGGAGTCCTAATTATATCAGCCACCCAGTTCCCTCCACTACCACGATGGAGGCTCCTTCTTGATAGACTCCATCCACCAGAAATAAAGGGGAGATTATTCTTTCTTGTATTTTCTTTTAATGTATTTTTCATTTTCATGCTTTCCAGAAGTAGATTTTCTTTTTAATTGAGTCCTTGCTAATAAATGCATGAATAGAGTAGAATGACTAGGAGTCATTGTAGATACCATTTTAGTTCTCTTGGAAATTTGTTTCTTGCATGATTAGGAATAAATGTATCCCTCTAGGTTATCCTATAGCATTTTAGAGTCTTTTGAAAATAAATTAAATTTGGTTGTTAAAACTTAAGGTTTGAGCTAATGGATGAAATCTTGGATGCTTGAGTACTACTTGGTTTTAAATTCTTAATTGATGACTTGAGATGAATTATTTTTGCCTAGCGAGAATTAGCCTTATATTTGTGACACACATGTTATTGTACTCTAGAACTTGCTTAGGTTCTTTCAAAACCATCTTTCAATGATTGGATCACATATTTAGAGGTTAATCACTTTGTTTACCTTTCCATATCAATTTTGGCAAAAATCATGTTCATTCCATTTTTCTTTACTTATTTCCTACTCTTACCCTCACTTTTCTATGGACTTGTTGTTCGAGATGTTTCTTAATGCTATTTTGCCCAAGACGGACAAAGATTTAAGTGTGGGGGAGTGACTAGCTTTTTGGAAAGATTTGGTATCAAGGAGGCACTTCAATTCGAAAAAAAAAAAATTTTGCCCAATTGAGTTGAGCTTGGCAACAAGAACAAGTGAAGAATTCAGTTATGAATTGGAGATGAGTTGTTCTTCATTGCAAATCCGACTGAAGGAAGTCTTCAGTGAGAAAAAAAAATAAAAGAGAGATAAAAAGAAATACATGAGCAAGAATGAGTTTGAGTTGAGTTTGTTGTCAAGAGTGAGCAAGAAGAAGTGGTTAAGGATGGAAATCAATTGAACCATTTAGATTCTTGAGCATCAATTGGATACCCAAGACGCTGTGCCAAGACAACAATCTGAAATGGAATAAATGGGACGCCAAAAGCAATGAAAAAAAAAAGAGTTGGTGCCAAAGCAAGGAAAAATTTTCTGTGAAGCATGATTTGATCAGAATTACTCACAATTGCAGCTGTATTTTGTTCGGAAAACTCAGAACCATATGCTAGAAGCTCAATTGCAGCTGTGCGGAATCAGAAAGTCTGAATTGAGGTTGAATAAAGGCTGGTCAAAAGCTGAAAAATCAAAAACTGAGAATCTGAGCTGCTGATCACAGGCTGGAAATCTGAGGAAGTTTGACTTGGAGCTGCTAGATGATACAAGCTGAAGGCGAAACAAACTGCAAAGTGCTGTAAAAATTCTGTGAAGGGCTGTTGATGATTCGGCAAGATAGGAATATAAGCAGTTTGTATCAACTAAGGGCTGAATTGGTTTCCCTAGGGAATGTATTTGAAGCTCACGGCAGGTTGGAGTGGAGTCAAGTTCTGAACAAGGATTTGAGGAGCATGAGCACAACAAGATTGAGAGAATGAAAGAAAGAAAGAAATTTCAGCAGCTGACCAAGAAAATTTAGAAAAGGAAAAAGAAGAAGCAATTGGCACGCAAGGTGGAAGTTGGCACAATGAGATCAATAGGTTTTTCTTCATCCAAATCAAAGGAATATTTCAAGTTTGATTTCGCCACACTTTTTGATTTCACTAGAGGACTGACAAGAGGGGCAAAGCACATTGGAAACATACTTGAGCACTCAAGTCTTCCACTTAATCAATTTTTCCATTTTCTTGGTTTTTACTCCATTTCTTACCATTTTTCATGTTTTCATTTGTTTTTGTAGATGTTGATCCTAATCATGAATAATGGTGGAGATTAGATAACAAGCAAGCCTATGGTTGTAGTGCAAGAAGCATGTGTGTTTGAGTGAGCTCCACTTCCATCATCAACTTAGAACTTAAGGAGAGAGCCACCAAAATTTTCCTTGAAAGGCTAGTGAGTTAAATTCATCTCAATGACTCATGAAGGATGAAAAGGCTAAGTTGTTGATTTAAGGACAAGATACTAATCCTTAGAGCTTAGATTTTTGAGAATTGACAACCTTAGGTAATTTCTTTTCAATTGCTTCTAATTATGCTTAAGAAATTCTAGGGGATACATACTTAGTGGTTTCGCTAGACGCTCAAGCTTAAGTGTGGGAGAGTTGATAAGTACCATTTTGTTGATTATTTTAATTATTAAAATCCATGTTTGACCCATGTTTTACTTGCTTAATTATGATTTTACCCTAGGTTTTAGGATTTCCTCTTATTTTGGACTTAATTGCAAATTTATATATTTTTGGATTATTTGGCCACTAAATTTTTGGTCTATTTTTGTAGGCATGAAAGGATCCTGGACCTAGGGCATACTGGGTCAAACTTGAGTCGGAAGTGGACCCAGATCGAGTTATCAAGTTTCGGATTAATCTGGGCCGTCCGATTCAAAAGCGGCTAGATTTGAGCCATCCGGGACCATCTGAAGCAATCCGAGCTAGGGTTAGGGTTGATCAAGCACTCTGATCATGATCTGAAGGTTTCATCCCAATCAGAGTTCAATCAACCGTTGGATCAAGCTCGGAGGGCTCTAGATCGTCCACTCAAAGATCAGGTTGATCTGGACCATCCGTTGCACATCTGGAGGATCCGAGCTACCACGAGGTAGATCCTGACCCTTGATCAACATCTGGAAAGTTTGGGTCAGATCAGAGCAAGATCAGCCGTTGGATTTTCTCAAATCAATCTGGGTCGTCCATTGTTAAGTATTTAATCAGAAATTCCCTCAGCTTCTCCTTGTCGCGTCTCCGCCGTTTCTTCATCTTCTTCGTTGTGTTCTTCACTTCTTCAGTAGTGTATCAGCCCTGTAGTTGCGTACCAACTTTCAGTGAAGTGTGCTGCATTTTATATTAGTGAGCTTAGGTCTTTTGCAGTCTTATCTGAATATTAGGTAGGAGTATTTGAATCCCTTTGCTTGCGTGTTTGCATTCATGTACTCTGAATTTCTGCGCATCATTTCTACAAACAGTTTTTGGAAACCTGCATTTGTCTCTTTTGTTCAATCATTTCTGAATTGGTCATTCTCATTTCTGCAAACCTCAGTTGAGCATTCTTGAAGATAGTTTCCAGGATTAGATTTCAATTGCTCTGCGTGACTTTTTATCAAGTGTGTTGCAACATTCTATCTCTGAAAAGTTTGAACTTCATTTCTGAAATTCTGCAATTCAACCCTGCATGAAGATATTTCTGAATTGAGCAGTACTTGTGTGATTGCTGCATTGTTTCCTTTATTTCAGTAAATCATGTCTCTGGTAGCTTGTTTTCCAACTGAATCGATCAGTCCATCTCTGAATTATCAGTTCATTGTTGCTGCAAGTTGATAATTTTTCGGCACAGCAGTTTCTATAGCTTGTGAGTTTGTATCAAGTAAGACATGTTAAGATAGTTGGTGTACAACTTGCTTGCAACTTAGTTTGTTTCGAATTCCATTCAGTTGTTTCTGAAATTCAGATTTCACTACTGCCTTAGGTTTATATTTCTTGCACTGAGTATCAATTCTGGCACATCAATCTTTTTCTAGTAGGGCAGTCTTCCTCTTTTGCAATTCAAGTTTGGATTTCGTTAATGCACTGAGGTTCAAAGTCTTTGCATAGTTTCAATCAAAAGTCAACTGCTGTTGTTTCATTGCTTAGAATTCGTTTTACACTTGAAATCAGATTCATTTTCCAGAAATTGGGTAAGTGTTTTAGTTGATTAAATGGTAAATTGGTTGAATCATTAAATGCCACCACTTTGTTTATTCATGAGCTAAGTTTCCTTGATTTTCATTGCAATTTCATTTCATGCTTGCAACCCCAAAACCCAATCTCATTTGAAACTCAAAAACATAAACGACACATAAATACAAGCGAATCACACAACATCAACTAGTCCCGAGGAAAAATATGACCTGTGACCCCTTTACTATGTTTTCATATTTTGATTGCAAAAAGGGTTTCCAGCATTTTTATAAATTCTAAATTCTGATGAACCCACACTTTCGTGACAACTTAACCTAGTATTTCGGGTTCGTCAGCTACCTGGGAGCTTGAGGATGTCATCCGAGCTCGCTACCCCCACCTATTCACTTGAGGTATGTATGGTTACTTACTATTCAGTATTTACATCAGCATACTTCTTGATAATGTTTATTATAGTGAGAATCGAAATTTGGAGACCAAATTTTTATTAGTGGGGGAGGATGTTAAATCTGACACTTTTGAGTAGGTTTCGGAAATTTTCGGAGAGTTACCAGGTAGGTTTCAGGGTCTCCGAGTCCTTGGACACAAATTTAGGGACCAAAATGTATTAGAACTAATTGTTACAAGGGCTAAAGAGTACATAAACTTAAACCCTAGGGGTGGTTTTGCGATTAGACTGAAATGGTTGGGCTAAAGTGCAAAATGACCTCTCTCTTATATGCCTTGACCTAGCCCATTCGGCCCGATCACAGCAGCCACTCCCTCGTCTCACTGCCCTAGCCGAACCCGACGATCGACGCCGGCTCTGCTCCTTCTCCAAACGCATGCCTTCCATCCGTTTCATCGGAGCCGGCGAGCCCTAGCTACAGCCGAACGCAGACGTGTTGTTTCCTTTTCTCCTCTCAACCGAGCCTTTGTCTCCCTTCATCTCGAGCAGCAACGGCGACGAGCTCCCCCACCCCCATACGAGCCTTAGTCACGGGAATCGAGTGAGACGGCCTCAATCTGCCCTCTGCTGCCATAGTCGACTACTGCCGGCGATCCTTGTTAGCTGTTGAATCCAAATCCACCCGTGGTTTATTGTTGTACTGATGCTTGGGTATTAATCTGTGGAAGGAGCTAGATAGTTTGCTTTGGCTATTTAGTTCAAGTAGAGCAATAGGTTAATTGCTGGATTGATACCTTGAAGGATTGGGTTGAGATTGGGTTTAGCATGAAGCTTAACCCTAATAACCTACGTGTGGGGAATGCGAATTTAGGATTGAGCTTAATTTTAATTACATGGGGTAATTAGGAACCTTCTATTTAATTAAAGGAAATTAAATAGAAAGAAATGGATTTGGTTAACCCTAAAACAAATTAGGGATTAATTAGCTAGTTGTTATTTTTATAATAGCTAATTAAATCTATCCCTGATACAGGGATTTGATTTGCTTTACGGTTGCGGATTATATTGGACAGGTGGTTCTCCTCTTTTGATACAGACTTCTACTCTTGGAGGCGGGTACCTTTTGACTTATCTTTTATGATATTGTCATGTTGTTATGCATAGACGTTTATAGATAACAGTAAGATTATACGCTATCCTTGGTTATTATGCTTATTCTGGATACTTGTTGTTTATCCCCGAGTTATTATGCTGTTAGTTCCATACAGTCTCAGGTATTGTCATATCTATATGTATGCTTAGATATCGTGATGTATCTCTTACATTTGACATCGAGGGATCAGTAGTTTCCGGCCAGTATACCTTGTAGGTCACCAGTATTTCCTGTTATAGGATTTCAAACTGAGACTTAGTATACTGAGGACTTGGTGAGGGAGGTATGTGTATCTATCATACACCATCTCTGCATTGTTGCATGCTGGCGATCAGCGACTCCCTTGTGGTTGAGCCTATCGTCTTCCGGTACATGATATGCGCACACGGCCACTCATGGGTTAGTGGATTGACGAGCCCAAACTATGTGTCACGAATGTGGGTCTCAAATTTAAATGTGAATGAATAACTGGAAACCCTTTTTACAATCAAAAGTATGAAAATGTAATATAGGGGCCACAGGTCGTATTTTTCTCGGGGCTAGTTGTCGTGTTTGATTTCGAACTTGTATTTGTGTGTCGTTTTTGGGGTTTCAAATAAGTAATGGGATTTTGGTTTTTAATTGAAAATGAAAATGAAATGAGAATAAAAGAAAGTGAGCAATGGAACTAAACAAAAAGATGACACTTAGTACTCAACCTAATGGAATCCTAAGTAAACACTCACCAATTTTTATGGGAAATCATTTTCTGTTTGCAACAAACCAAAAGAAATGCCAAGCAATGAAGTAAAGAAAAACAATGATAGGATTTTCGGAAACAAACAAGGTTGCAACACAATTAATAGCATGCAAAAGTAAAACTCAACCAAGCAATGGGTCTCAACTATCTAAAGTGCTCTTGGAAGCCCACCACTTGGTGACGAAATTTAGAAATGAGTGAATGTAAACTTATTGATTTCGAACACCCACATATGCCACAAAACCAAGGTGAATTCAGAGTGCAAAAACTGCAAATCAGTTGGCACGCAAGGAGAAATTCCTTGTGCCAAAAACTCTCTCCAAGTTAAGAAATGAGTAAGCTTTAACTCAAAATGTCGAGCTGATTGGTTCGATTTGGGAAACTAGGCTATGAGGAAGAACTAAGCAATACTAAGGAAATGAATTGAAACTGAAATCAGAGCTTGAAAGGATCAAATTCAGAAACTGAAAAGCTGAAAATTCAGATGCAGAATTGAAAAGTCTAGCTACAGATTTTTCTGTTTTTGCAATAGCTTAAAGGCTGAACTAGCTAACATAACTTGAATACAAGTATCTAATCTAGGAACAAGGAAGTTAAACTAGCAATTACTTGACAGGAACTAAGGAAATCGGCTGAAATTTTTGAAAAAACAGCAAACTAGTTGGCACACAACAAATTGAATGGCACGCTAGTTATGAAAGTGGCACGCAAGAAATTGAGCTAAAGCAACTAGAATTTGACTAAATCTATCACTAAACAAGTTCCTAGTTAACTTAATTCGAAGATTCAAATCCTAATTAAGCTCAAACAATTCAGAATTACAAACTAAGTTGCTGAAAACTGGAAATTGCAGAAAACAGGACAGAATTCGACTAAACTGAAATCTACAGCTAAAACAATGGAATTAACTAGCTAAACTACTCCTCAACCCCTTCCTCAGCTCGAGAAATTCTTAGTTGTCAATCAAGAACTGGCTCGAACCCCTAGGCTCAGCAAATCAATGGACAATCAATTCTGAAGTCGTTTCTGAACAGAATCTGCGCTTGATGGAATCTTCCATCCGATTCACTTCATCTCGATTGGAGGGGCTGCGATGATGATATGGAAAACTTCTGAGCTCACCTGAGAACCCCTACAAGTGGTTCAGAAGCTTTGAAATGGATTGTGGTTGAGAAGAGGATGATCGGACTGAGAACTGCCGGAACCCCCAAGAAATTCTCTGTTCCAGCGCAAATGAGCAGAATTCTTCAAACAAAGATCACCAAAAACTTGATTCTCGATCTGGAATGGAAGATGAGGTGGTCACACCTTCATGGAAGCAAAAATTTTCAAAAATGATGAAGAGAAGATGAAGAACGGCGAAGAACAGTGGGAGCTGGGCTGAAGACGCGATGCTGAGAACTGCTGCCAATTTTTCCTTAAGTAATTAAGTTTGGACGGCTCAGATTGATTGGAGGAGATCCAACGGCTTATCTTGCTCTGATTGGAGCCAAACTTTGATGATGATGATCTGGGGTCAGGATCTGCCTCGTGGTAGCTCGGATCCTCCAGATGTGCGACGGATGGTCCAGATCAACTCAATCTGTGAATGGACGCTCTAGAGCCCTCCTTGCTTGATCCAACGGTTGATTGAGCTCTGATTGGGATGAAACCTTCAGATCATGATCATAGAGCTTGATCAACCCTAACCCTAGCTCGGATTGCTTCAGATCGTCCCGGATGGCTCAGATCTAGCCACTCTTGAATCAGACGACCCGGATTAATCGTAGGCTTGATAATTCGATCCGGTTCACATCCGACTCAGGTTTGACCCAGTATGCCCTAGGTCCAGGATCCTTTCAAGCCTACAAAAATATATCAGAAAATTAGTGGCCAAATAATCCAAAAATTGTGTAATTTTGCAATTAAGTCCAAAATAAGATAAAGTTCCAAAACCTAGGGTAAAATCATAATTAAGCAATAAAAACATGGGTCAAACATGGATTTTAGCAATTAAAATAATCAATAAAATGGTGCTTATCATGGATACCGTATGATGTGTGCATTTCCCTGTATTGCTCCGTTCGGCTACTATTTGGAGGGTGGGTCCGGGCATGGTAGCAGCCAGGGATCCCTTCTCGTACTGAGCCACGAGGAGATGAGAGCCAGACTCCCCCATTGCTTGGGGTAGGAGCGGAGTCTCCACCAGCATCCTGTCCACCCGCTCACTCAGGAGCAGTGATAGCAGGGTGCGTATAGTTGTCATAGCTCTACCCTCTCAGACGTCACCTATGACAGGTGTACGATGATCTGACTGGTGTCAGGGGTGACACATGTCATTGCACCATGTGCATATTTTGCATCGTGCATTGTTTGCTGCACTTGATTTCTGTACTTGTTTGACATTCATATATTGGAGACTTGTTATGTGAGATTATATGTCTACTGGTGTTCCATTGGTATTTATTACTCTCTTTTCAGGTTAGCTGGATTCTGGTATGTATCTACCTCAGTATTTTCAGTACTAGTCTTTCCCTTTTGTTGATATGAGACTGTATTAGCAGAACTCTTATTGTTAGTATAACTTTCTATGCATATCTATTCTGGGTATCCGCAGAGTTCCTTGGGACTCACACTGTTGGTTATTTTCCTTATTTTCAGGTTGATGTCTGCTAGGAGAGCCCTAGCCGCCAGTCCCTAGCTCGAGAGGAGCGCTGCTTCTTTTTATTTTATGTTGATTTACGGTTATGGACCCTGTATTATGTACTTTGCTTTCGTTGCCGTGTTTTGGACATGTATTTCTATTTTATTTCGATGGGATTGTACTTTTGAGTCCTATGTTGGACTTCGTGGGGTTTTGGCTTTGTTCCTGCCCCCTGGCAGCTCAGGTGAGTTCGTACTTTGGTTTTACGATGGTTATAGTTATATATCCGTTGTTTCTGCATGGATTTGAGGCCTGAGGCCATTTAACTGCGTGGTTGTGCTATTTGTATCTGTGTGTTTGTGTAAATTGTCCGTCGGACAGGGGAGGTGCTGTCCGATTTTCTATTGGATCAGCGGCTCCAGGGTCTCGTGGCGTGACAGAGAAACCAGGAATCTCGACCTTCTTGTGATCGGTCACCCTGACCGATCACAGATAGTGAATCGGTCACCGTACCGATCCAACACCTGAAGCAGAACCTTCAGCCTTTTCCAATCAACGCCCCTAATAAGTCACCTGACCGATCAGGTTGTGCCCTGATCAGTCTGGTGACCGATCAGGTCACTCCCTGACCGATTAGGGTAAGCCCTGATCGGTCCGGGTGAGGAACTCGCGATATTTGATCGGTCAAGCTAATCGATCAAGGTTTCTAACGAAACCTACTGACCTCTCCCTGATCGTTCACTAGAACGATCAGGAGCCGAACAGAAGCCAAACCAAATGCTTCTGTTCTCTCCATGATCGGTCACCAGACCAATCTGACGTCCTTGGTTCGATCACCAGACCAATCAACAATAGGGAGTTCGTGCCAACTCCCTGATCGGTCACCAGACCGATCTAGAGACTCCCAATTCAACTCTATGTCAAGAGAATGGCTCCCTAGCCTTCTCTGACTCATCCTGGTCCCCCGGACCAAGATTCCGTTCCCAGCCTAGCTTCACTCGCTAGGACCTGGCTTCACTCACCAGGGTTTCCAATCACCCGGCTCCACTCACCGGGACCCGGCTTCACTCACCGGGACCCGCCTTCACTCACCGGGACCCGACTTCACTCACCGAGGTTTCCAATCACCCGGCTTCACTCACCGGGACCCGGCTTCACTCACCAGGACCCGGCTACACTCACCGGGGTTTCCAATCACCCGACTTCACTCACCGAGACCCGACTTCACTCACCGAGGTTTCAGTAACCCGGCTTCACTCACCGGGAGTCGTGCCCAGTCCCCGACCAGGACTTAATCCAAACTCATCTCATTAACCTAAACTAAAATCGATGTCAACACCAAAACAACAATCAGGGTCAGACTGTATCAACAGAATCGACTTGGCTGAATCCTAGTGCTCCCAAGACTCGGACTATCCCCTGTTTTAATCCTTAGGGCATTAGCTGCATAACAAGATCTCACTCGGGGCAGTCGATCAACGTTCCGACTCGGGAATTATCATTTCTCGAGGGAGTACCTACCCCTTGACACCATACTAATAAAGGTGATACGATAGTCAGTGCAGGTCAGCTCAGGCCTGACACTACTCATGTCTAAATCGCGGATATCCCACTGACACAGTACTTGCCTGACTAGCTCTGGCATCCCGTACCACGGCACCCCTGCCCATGTCAGAATGGGTGGCGTGAGTCGGCGAGCTGACAGTGACCCCTGATCCTGTCCCCACATAAGACAAAATGTGGCAAAATTGGAGCAGAGGCTGGCGGCTCCTTCAGTTATATAAGGTTCTCCTCACTTCATACGTAGGTACGCATGATAAGTTTTTGCTACAGTTCTTCTTCAGCTTTTATCTTCTCCACCGGACACTGACTTGATTGTCGGAGGGCCTTGCCAGGGAATTCTCCCTGTGGGTTGCTGACGGTCATCTTTTTTGTACTTCTCGGAGCCAGCAGAAGCAGTTCCCGAGTCTAGCTCACTCTTGGGAGTCCACCTCGCTCTTTGACAAGATCATATTTGGCGCTAGAAGGTGGGCATTTCACCTAATCGAGAGTTTAAGATGGAAGATCCCAATTAAGTGATGGTGACAACACGCCAGAGGAGTACGAGTTTCTGATGGCTGCCCGAGCTCAGAAGACCTCCCCCCCTTAGGCAACTCGGCTGGTCGGGAGAACGTTGCCCGACCAGAAGGCGCTTCAATTCCATTCCCCCTGCATTCTACCAAGCCAAAGGCAACGAAGCTCACTCCAAGCCCGCTGAGGCATTCGTATCCAATCAGATGCACCAACAGCGCCCAGATAAGGGAAAGGGCCTGACTAACCCCCCACCGGCTCCCCCAGTGCATTGCCCCTTTTCCTCGTAGATCCTCGAGAATCCGGTCCCTATGCATCTCCGATTCTTCACCATACCGGAGTACTCAGGAACAAGCGACCCCGAGGAGTACCTCATGAAGTTCGAGAGCGCCGCCATGCTTCACCAATATCTCGAGGGCGTGAAATGCCACCCTGGTTAATGACATTGTTGGGGCCGGCTCAATGATGGTTCGTCCAACTCCCGAATGGGTCCGTGTTCTGCTTCGAGGTGCTCAGGAGGTTGTTCTTACAGCATTCACGAGCAGTCGGAGGCACCATAACACCAACCTCAACCTGTTCGTGCTAAAGCAAGGACTGAAAGAGTCGCTCTAAGCCTACATCAAGAGGTTCAATGGAGTAGCCATGGACGTGCCGACCACCACTCCTGAGGTGCTAATCAACGCATTCTACCAGGGGCTACAGGAGGTAAATTTCTTTCGCTCCTGATCCTTGTATCTGACGTCCCTTCGTGTAGCTTGATCAATTCATTCCATAACTCCTTTGCGCTGCTAAAAGGGCCGACACGGTTGAGTTCTTCCTTCGTCAAGCCACACTGAAGGGTTTGTGTAGCTTTAGTGTCCACTTCTATTTTCTTCTTGAGTGAAGAGACCCACTCTAAATATCCTTGAACTTCACCTTGTGAGTTCTTACAGATTTCTAGTCCAGACTGGATTATAATCCACATGTGAACCTTCATTCTGCTCTTCCAGTAGGAGAAATCTTCTCCTGAGAACAGGGGTGGTCGTGCGGTGCTGTAGCCTTCTTGAATGGCCATTTAAAGAACCTGAAATTTTGCAACAACAAAAAAAACTTGTTCCAAGACTTAGTCTTGGATTAGTAGTGCAGTATAAAAAAATGAGAAAATAAAAACAATTTCGAGTGGTGTTGCACCAACCTCGAAAAAAGAAAATCTTATGAACGAAAATAACAATTAAATCCGAAAAACATTACTCAGTTGGTGGTTTCACGAAGATTGAGCCACCCGCTCTGATATCACTTGTGAGATCATTATAATCGATAGGGGGGGTGAATATCGGTTACTTGAATTTTTCAGAAACAGAGAGAATACACAGCGAAAATTAAATCAATGCTAACACCTTTTCTTTTTTAATTTACTTGGTTCGGAGTCTGTAGCAGCTCCTACTCCAAGACCCACGGTCCTTGACCATTTTCGATGGACAATTCTATATTTCAAAAATGATATACAAATGAGAATATTCGAATATAGAATTAATTAAAAAAATATAATTATACCGACGACACTTGAGGAAATGGCGAAGTCTTCTCGAGCAGTATGTCATCGATCTTGATCGTTGTTGGCACAGGAAACTCGAGCATGGAAGAATGATGAAGCGTGTTTCAGTGCTTGAGCTGGAAAAATTGTTGTCCTAAAGCAATGGGGTGAAGCCCCTTTTATAGTGTGTTCATGGGCGCCTGATAAGGTCTAGGGTGCCTGCCACGTCACCGAATCCGGCGTGTGCTTATCCGCAGACTTGGCCAAACCTTATCTCTGGTCTTGGGCGCCTGGGACTGCTGAGGCGTCTGATGGCTCACAAGTGCCTGCGAAGCTGACGTGGCGAACCTACCAGCTTAGCTTCTCCATCCGCTGGAAAACCCGTTCTGGGGCGCCTAAAACCTATCAGGTGCCTGGGTTCTCGGGCGCCTGGACCCTTTTAGGCGCTTGGGATGCGGCAGCTGATTCCATTTAGACCTGCAACCCTAAGTCCAAGAACATATAATATTAAAAATTAATGCATGGATAACTACTGGAGCAATCTTGATTTTGACTTTGGATTTGAAAATGAAACCGAGATCAAACCGACGCCTACTGTTCCCTCTTCCAGCGAACGAACCCTCACCTACTCCACTCTGGAGAAGTTACCTTATCGCTAACCGGCTCCTCTGATTGGACTTTTTCACGACCTCCGAGATTGCCGGATCTTGAGACGTCCATGCCTCGACCCGTCTCTATTTTTGTCCGCAATCCTCACTTGGATAAAACTCCTGCCCGATCTTCCGGATCAGGACTTCGGTGCCCAGTCCACGAGTAGGACTTCTTGACCAATCCCCAGTCAGGTCATCGGTGCCCAGCCCTCGGCTAGGTCTTCATGCCCAGTCCTCGTCCAGGACTTCGTGCTTAACCCTATAGGTCAAGACTTCGTGCCTAGCTCAACTAGGACTTTCCTGCACACTCAATGAACTACATTAGATCACAACATAAACTTAACTTTGAACCCTTTGCCATTAACAAAACCAGGTTTTATCTGGTGCTCCCGACACCAATAATCTCCCCCTTTTTGATTTATGGCAACATAGTTCAAAAGTTATGTTAAAACTAACATCAATTATAGTAAATTCACAGTTAAGCGTAATGTCTAAGATAAAATTTTCATTCTCCTCCTTGATTAGTCCATAGTTAAGCGTAAATTAATGATCCACCCACACAAATCTGCCAAGCACCCTCGGTTTCTTCTAAACGCAATTCGCTAAGAAAATCCGCTAAGGTCTGAGCTTTTATGGTCGGGCGGGCCTGATATTGTATATCATATTCACTCACCTATATCGTCCATTTGATTAACTGGCCTGAAGCCTCTGGATTCGATACTACCCGACCCAAACTACTGCTGGTCAATACCACGATCCAGTGTGCTAAAAAATATGGTCGGAGTCACTTGGCAGCTAACAGTAAGACATTAGCCAATTTCTCGAGTGTAGTGTAGCGACACTCAGCTCCTTTCAATAGATGTGCAAAGAAGTACACTGGTTGTTGCTCGACCTCTCCTTGCATGACCAATACCATACTAACCGACTCGACCAAAACTGCCATGTATACAAACAGGGGCTCTCCCAACTCCGGCTTGGCCAAGACAGGTAACTCGGCTAGATAGGACTTCAGCTCCTCAAATGCTTGTCACAGTCGGCATCCCACTGAATCTTAGTAGCTCAGCGAAAGGTCTTGAAGAAAGGCAACCCCCGCTTGGTAGATTGGGAGATGAACCGAGATAACGTCGTGATCCGTACGGTGAGTCCTTGTGCCTCCCTGAGGTTTCGTGGTGGGGGCATGTCGAGCAGGGCTTGGACCTTACTCGAGTGGGCGTCAATATCTCTCTCAGTGACAATATACCTGAGGAATTTCCCGCTCTGAGCTCCGAAGAGGCACTTGGCCGAGTTCAGCTTCAGCCCATACCTGCGCAAGGTGCGACAGGCCTCTTCCACGTCTTGTATCAGATAAACCGCTCGGCCCATCTTGATTAAAATGTCATCCCTGCACACCTTGATGTTCCGCCCGATTTGCGCACGGAAGACTTTGTTCATCATGCACTGGTAGTGATGGGTTTCAGTTTCTCCCGTTCGGTTAGATTGCTCTGCATGTCCCCGGATTAAAATTTTCTATTAATTAGAAACAACCCGGATGGAGAGAACCTTTCCGAACAACCATTTCATCATCGTACTAATAGATTCGGGTGATCGCTTGAACAAACTTGCTATTCAAGCAATCTAACTCGTCTAATCGATTACCCGTGGAATATACGATGAATTGATCACCAATTTTTGTGATTATCTTCGGGGTCCATGATAATAATCAACATACAATATAAACAAGAACATGTAGGAACCAAACAAGAATTATACCTCTTGTTTACCTCGCGATCTTCTATATATGTCCTATCCTCTTCTTGGACGTCGTGTGGACAACGATCTTCCAAGAAACGAAGTCACCAAGTCACCTTCTTCCTTCTCCCACTTGTGCCGAAACCCTAACACCAAGATGGTGTTGCGCCGGCCACCAAGGGATGGAATTCCTTCTTCCTTGCTTGCGTGGACCACCCTATCACCAAGATGAAGGTGCACCGGTCACCAAGGAAGTTGATCTTCCCTCTCCTTGCTTGTGCCGACCAAGAGAAGAGAGAACTAAGAAGGAGATGTTCTCTCTTACTTCTTCTTCACCTTACCGCCGACCACTTCCTCTTCTCCACTTGCACTGCTGGCCCTAAAGGAGGAAGCCTCCTTTGTTTGACCCAGCCATAAGCTCTCCTTTACCTTGGTGTTGTCGGCGCCCAAAGGAGAAGAGAAGAGGTAAAGAGAAGAAGAAGAAGTCTTCTTCCTCCCTCCAACCCTAGCTGAAAGCTTGCTCTTCATTCCCTTATTGTCGGCGCCGCCCACCACTTGAGTTGCACTGCCGGTCCCTCAAGAAGAGAGAAGGGAAGAGAGGAGGAGAAGATGAAAAGAAGATGATGAGACTTCCTCTTCTCCCTTGGCCACTCCTTCCTCTTCCTTTTTCCGTCAGCGCCTACCCTAAGAGAGAGAGAGAGTGAGGGAGAGTATTAGGTTATGTTGTGGTGTCTTGGTCTCATGACTCATGAGATATATATAGGCTACAATAGGGACCATGAGGAGGAGTTGGGTCTTGGTCTCCTAATGCATCCAAAGCTTGATCCATTAATGGATCTAAAGCCTGATCAATTAATGATAACCCGGTCCACTAAGGGGTTATCATTGAACTACCGCACCAACCCCGATAAATAAATATAGGCTCCACCATATTATGTGTACATAATCTCCCCGTGTTTAAGATCTCGCAAGTCCATTAATTAATTAAATTACTGACAATTTAATTAATTAATATCTAATTCTATGAGTAATACCACTCAACCTTATCATCATGTCGGACCAAGTCCACCTGTAAGATTTACATGATGAACTTTATGAGCTCCTCAAGGGGACATCATCAGCCTAACGCATTAGGACACAGTTTCCTCCTATAATCAACAACACACCATGTAAATAATATTATTTCCCAATTTACCGAGCCTATTGATTTAACAAATAAATATCACCCATTGGTAAATCAAAGGAATAGATATTAAGTACATGTGCCCGTTATTATATCGGGATTAAGAGCATGTACACCATAATATCTGAGATCTGATTCAATTATATAGTCAGTATAAATCGAACCACCTCTAAGTCAGTCCTGCTCAATACACACAAAGTGTACTAGTGTAATTCTATAGTCAAGATAGACCAATACCAAATTACACTACAATCATCCCAATGGTTTGTCCAAAACCATCTCGGTTGTGAGCCACTACTTATATTTTACAAGGGACTGATAACATGATCTTCTGTGTGACACCACACACCATATTATCTATAATGTAAAGTAAAGGACACTATGCACACATATAATAAATATAAAATGCAAACAATGACTATGTAATTCTTATTCCAAAATATAGATGTTCATACAAAAGCTAGGCTTTTAGTATATATCCTAACGGGTAGGTGGCCCCTGCATTCATGAGCCTGAACGGCATGACAGTATAGTAATACGTACCATCTACCGTGATGAAGCTGACCTTCTCCTGATCCTCGATAGCTAGGGACACCTGGTGGTAGCCTTGATATGTGCCCAACATAGATATGAGTTCGCTACCGGCGGTCGAGTCGACCATCAGGTTGATCCTGAGCAACGGATAACAATCCTTCGGGCAAGTTCGGTTGAGGTCCCGAAAGTCGATACAGACTTGCCACTTATTGTCAGGTTTGGCCACGATGACCACATTGACTAACTCAGTCGGGAATTGGACCTCTCGGATGTGCCCGGCCTCCAATAGCTTCGCGACCTCCCCTCGGATAACCTTGTTCTGATCTATGCTGAAATCTCTCTTACGATGCTTGACCGGCCTGGCGTTCGGATACATGTGCTATTGGTGCCGGAAGCACTAGATCAAACTTGGGTTTTGATAATGGCAAAGGGTTCAAAGTTAAGGTTAAATTGTTATCAAATGGATCTGTTAAGTGTGTAGGAAAAGTCCTAGGTAAACTAGGCACGAAGTCTTGACCTGCAGGGTTGAGCAATAAGTCCTAGTCATGGATTGGGCACCGAAGACCTGAACGAGGGATGGGCAATAAGTCCTGGTCGTGGACTGGGCACCGAAGACCTAACCGAGGGTTGGGCAATAAGTCCTTATCATGGACTGGGCACCGAAGACCTGACCGAGGGTTGGGCAATAAGTCCTGGTCATGGACTGGGCACTGAAGACATGACTGAGGGTTGGGCAATAAGACCTGATCATGGACTGGGCAATGAAGTCCTAATCTGGATGGTCGGGTAGAAGTCTTAGCCGGACGGGAGCTACAGAGAGAAGTAAAGACGGGTCGACAAACGAACGTCTCAAGATCTAGCAATCTTGGAGGTCGAGCAAAAGTCCAACCGGAGGAGTCGGTTAGCAAAAGGTAACATCTCCTGAGAGGAGTAGACGAGGGCGCGGTCCCTGGAAGAGGGAACATTAGGCGTTGATTCGACCTATGGTTCCATTTGAAAGCCCAAAGTCAGAACCAAGACAACGCAGGATGTTATCTGTACTTAATGTATCTATTACTATTGTTCTAGAACTAACCCTGGTTGCAGGAGCAAAGGTAGGAGTTTTCTGCATCCCAAGTGCCTGAGAGGACTCAGGCGCCCGAGAACATAGGGACCTGTATTGATACAGGTGCCCTCGGTGGGTTATTCCAGTCTACGAAGCCGAGCCTCTACGTCAGCATGGAAGGTGCCCGTGATCAGTCAGGCGCCCCAGGCGTCCCAGGCGCCCTAGATAAGAGGATAAGTGCTGGCCGAGTCTACGATGAGGACGCGCCTAACTCGGCGACGTGGCAAGCGCCCTACAGCAACAAGGGCGCCTTGGACGTCTATATAAAAAGGGGTTCACCCCCTTGCTTCCAAACAACAATTTTTCAACTCAAGCACTCAGTTCTGTTTTCTCCGTGCTCGAGTTCCAAGCACCAACAATGCTCCAGATCGATGACCTACTGCTCCGATCTTCAATTTCTTTTCCGATCGTCTGATTTTTTTAAGTGCTTAATTTTAATTCTGTATTCGTGCTTCAACTATTGTAATATTCTCTGAAATATAGAATTGCCAACGAAAATGGTCAAGGACCATGGGCCTTAGAGTAGGAGCCATTCTAGACTCCGAACCAAGTAAAAGAAAGTGAGTTAGCATTGATTTAATTTTCCGCTGCGTAATATTCTATCTAATCCAAAGTTTTTATCGATATTCACCCCCCCACCCTCTATTGATTCTAAACGATCCCACATGTGCAAGTGGTGTTTGAAAATTTTCGGTCGGACGTCCTACAGATCAATTACTGATCAGGTGAAAACATCCTGGTTCCGTGTCTGGCACTCCAACAACGACTTCTTCAATTCATCAGGCAGGCCCGCTACTATCCTGACTCTAGTCTCTGGCAGTCAGGGAGTAGCTGAGCTACCTCTTTGTCCTCGTGCAGCTCTGCCCAAGGGGAGGCCTACACCATATTGCAACTAGTGAACGTTCGCTGGGACTTCTGACATTCGGTCCGGACATCGTCCACGTAACATCGATGTGCCACTCACTGGTATCCTTTAACTTCCCTGACTTTGTTGCCGACTGGGAACTTTATCTTGAGATTGAATGTCGAGACCGAGCTGCCCGTGTCCACGATGGTGCAGTGGACCTTATAGTTGGTGATCACGACCGTGATGACCAGGGCATCATCATGGGGGACCTCCAATCCTTGCAGGTCCTGTGGTCCGAAACTGATTTGAGGACCTTGCGCCTGAGCGGCGCTCTTCCCTGCCTGGTGAATCTCCAGTCGACGTACCTGTGCTTTTCAGGCTCGGTTCGAGTCTCCTCCGGTCAGCCCACCAAAGATAACATGGACCCCTCCTAAGATGGCGTTCTGCTGGTTGGCTTGTTCCTAATCCATCTCCTCGGGCACGGTTCGCTCCTCTAGAGGAAATAGGTTGCGAGCGGCAGGCGTGTTCCGCTTAGGCTCTCCTACTGCCGGTACGACCGAGGGACTTCCAGATCTATGCCACGCCCTAGGGAGACTTGGTGCCCCTGTCCCTGAGCGACAGGGGCCCGACCTCTCCCGGCATGTCGGCACTCCTCGGTGTTGTGTGTGTTGGTCTGGTGGAAAGTGCAGTAAGGCCTCCATCGGGTCAGTAGACATCCCTGAGACACATGCTGCACGTGTCTCCGCTCCATCCCCACCCGATCGACTGGCAATCTAGGGCTGCAGATGGGTCCGCCCGAAGATCGATTGTTCTGTGTAGGGCTAGGTGATGGGGCAATACCGACATCCTTTTTCCAGGCTGCTTGTTCTTACTCCACATTGATGTATTTGACAGCCTATCCCAATAGACTGTCAAAGTCCTTTGGCAGTTGCACAACTCCACGCTCGAATCCAAGAGTTAATGAACGATCTACATACTATAGGTCACAAGGTAGAAAACCGTGACCTAATCAGGTATACTCTAAACTCGTTCCCCAGAAACTCTTTGTGTGCATCTATGGTAGATGCGTACAAGGTTTCATGGAACCTGTCTGATATCAAGCTTGACAAATTATTTTTTGAATTAGAGTTGCATGAATAGACTAACGCTTCACAGGCTGAGAAGGGTATAACTCTTTTTGCAGGAAAAGTCCCTGGGAAGCTAAAGAAAATGAAGCTGCAACCGATACCCGAGTCAGATTCCGACTCGAAATCTGATGACAATGGAATCGATCATCCGGAGTTGGTCCGGATGCCCCCAAATTACTACAAGATGATCAAGGGCCAAAGAAAGAAGAAGAAGGCGGTTCAATAAAAGGATGATCCAGCGGAACCTACTACTAGTCAGAAGGCGAAAAGCGAGGTAACGTGTTATGGGTGCAACAAGAAGGGTCACTAGAAATTGGAGTGTCCGAACTTAAAGGAGAACAAGAAGACTTGGAGGAAGAAAGCCCTCCAAGCTATGTGAGATGATTCATCTTCAGAGGACGAAGAAGAAGTTCCACACTCAACCTCCTCGTGCTAACAGCCTCAGACGATCTCGACACCGAATCAGAATCAGAACCGGAAGAAAGCGTCGAAAATGAAAAGCTGTCGATTTCAAAAGACGACCAAATAACGGTAAGAGGCTATCTCGAATTGCAACTTTACAATTTAATTTCATATTTGTTGTTGGTGCAATCGACCCAAGTGTGATCGGGTAGATCATGAGTTTTGATGTGTGTGTCAATATGATTATGTTAGGGTTTCATATTGATCTAATATGTGTATGTGAGTGTGCAGATTTACAGGATACACATTGACTTAATTGGACGGCTTCGGGACCGATGAAGGATGGCATGGGAGATAAGTCGTGGACTTGCATGCATCCGAGGGACCGTGGACAATGCAGGGACGATGAGCCGGGAGAAGCGGACTTCGAGGCATACATGAAGGATGGCATGGGAGACAGGCCGCAGGCTTGCATGCATCCGAGGGATGAGACCCAAAGTCGAAGAGGGCTTAAAGGCAACAGGTCGAGGCTGTTGATTGAAGAGTCAACTGAGTCATG
Organism: Boesenbergia rotunda; assembly: GCA_024364735.1. NCBI lineage: Eukaryota > Viridiplantae > Streptophyta > Magnoliopsida > Zingiberales > Zingiberaceae > Boesenbergia > Boesenbergia rotunda. Next base: position 115,790 of record JAGFNQ010004423.1, read on the forward strand.
AGGTTTCGAGTGTTGAGAGAACTGTACTAGGGAAGGGAAATCCTAGGGTTCGAGTGCTGAGAGAATTGCACTCGGGAAGGGAAACCTTAGGTGGCAGTTGACTGATGCTTGATCAGTCGACTGGGTTAGAGCACAGAGAGATCGGTCGACTAGTGAAGAACCAGTCTACTGATGTAGTCGACTGGGCAGTCAACTGGTGTCGACCAGAATGCGAATTGTCAAGGCGGTGACATTTGAATTTGCGAGGACAAGTCGACTGCCCTAGGGGCAGTCGACTGATAATGGTTAAATCAGGATCGAGCTCTATTTAAGAGAGCCCGTGTTTGGCTACTGTTCTTTGGCGAAACGAGCTTGGTAAGAGCCTGTTAGTAGGCTACAAGTGCTCAGTGTTGAGGCAATCTGTGGTCCGGAGTGACCATGATTTTTGATATTTGGGCAAAGCATTTAAGTTAGGTTTCCCTTGTGTTCTAATATGTGTATGTTGAGTGTGCATGTTGCACAGGTTTACACATATTGACTTAACTGGACGGCCTCGGTATGGTGATGGGTGGCATGGAGACAAGCTGGAGGCTTGTGTGCACCCGAGGGACCTTGGAGAGCAGGGACGATGAGCTAAGGGGCACGGACTTTGAGGCATGCGTGAAGGATGGCATGGAGGCAAGCTGGAGGCTTGCGTGCATCCGAGGGATAGGAGTTGAAGATGAAGAGGGCACGAAGGCAATAGTCGAGGCTGCGGATGAGGAGTTAGTTGAGTCGTGAGGGTACGAGTGCTGTGTGATTGTACTCGGGAAATCCTAGGGTTCGAGTGCAGAGTGAAATGTACTCGGGAAGGGAAACCCTAGGTATGTGAGTGGAGCAGTTGATTGCCATTGGGGCAGTCGATTGATAAAACTCACAGAAAGGGAGTCAGCTCTGGACCAGTCGACTGCCCTGGGAGCAGTCGATTGGTAGCGACTGATGAGTTGGCTGAAAATTCGAACGTTGGGGTGCAACGGTAAAATCAGTCTACTGCCCTAGGGGCAGTCGACTGGTAGTGGGGGTTTTTAGCCTTAGTCCTATTTAAGAGGACTTCGTGTTGGCTGAAAGGTTTGACGAATTTTATCTTGGTTAAAGGCAAAATAGTAGTCTTGGTGCTCAAGTCTTGTCAAGGTGTTGTGGCGAGGTTTCTCCACCCATAAGGAGCGACAAGGGCTAGCTGAAGGTTATCCGAGGAGTGATCCACCAACGGATTCTTGGATTAGTCACCCTTAGGGGCGGATACCAAGTAAAATCGGTTTATTAACATTGCTCTTTACATTGTTAGTTTTGTTTTATTGTATATTCTGCCTGCGTAACTAACCGTGTAAAAAGAAAGAGTTCGAAAAATGTTATTCACCCTCCCTCTAGCGTAAATACAAGATCCAATAATTTGTATCAGAGCGAAGGACCGCTCTTGATTGGACTAACCACCAAGAAGAGCGAAAGCTAGAGGGAAGAACAATATAAGACAAATTTAGGGATGACATCTACACTCCACCGCCATACGACCATGAAGATTTCGGCTATTGGAAAGCAAGAATGTGTTGGATCGAGAGAATACGATAGATGGGGGGGTGAATATCGTAAAACCTTTTCGGATATAATTTTTAGAGAATGAGCAGCGGAAATTAAAAACACAAACACGAACACAAGGATTTACATGGTTCGGAGTCGCAGTCAGCTCCTACTCCAAGGCCCAGGTCGTTGACCGTTTACTGCAGGCAATTCTATATGTGCGCAAATATTTACAGAAAAATATTACAGTTGTAGTACAGTAAACTAAAAATTAAACTCTTCGTTATCGACGCCCGGTTATAGATCGTACTTCGGAACAGAGGGTCGTCGTCGGTGCTTGAATCTCGAGATGGGAGGATTCCGGAGCAGAGCGCTTGAGTTGAAGAGCGTATTGGCGTTCGAAAACTGTATCTAGAAGCCTTAGGGGTCGAACCCCATATATAGTGAACCTGGGGACGCCCTGGACGTCGGGGGCGCCCTCCGCGTGTCACACGATCCGCAAACATCTCGGTCAACCCTTATCCCTCCAGGATCGGGCTCGAGGTTTGACGGGGGCGCCCGGGTTGACTCAATCTGCTGGTTTCTCGGCTGGATAGAACTCTATCAGCATCGTTGGCTTGGACCCAGGGCGCCCGAGGTATCCGGGGCGCCCGGGAGCATGGGGGCGCCCGGGAGCAGTGAGCTTCTGAAGCGTTTTCTTACTAACTCTTGTTTGCCTTTGACTTATGGCGCCCGGGACCTCCCGGGCGCCCAACCAGCTACTGCCCCTCTCCTTTGGGGCGTTCTAAGCTGCAGAAACTCATTCCTTCGGTCCTGCATTCAGGGTTAGTACCAAACAAAACAAAGCAAGCATGTTAGTGTATTTTATCGTCGTAGCTGTCTTGGTTCTGACTTTGGGTCTCTAAAATGGAACCCTAGGTCGAATCGACGCTTACTATTCCCTCGACGGGGAACGCTCCTCACCTACTCCTCTCGGGAGAATTTACCTGTTGCCAACCGTCTCCTTTGGTTGGACTTTTGCCTAGCAGTCCTTCACTAGGTGCCCAGCAATCCTTCGCCAGGTCTTCAGTACCATGCAGTCCTTCGCCTGGTGCCTAGCAGTCCTTCGCTAGGTCTTCGGTTCCAAGCAGTCCTTCACTTGGTGCCCAGCAATCCTTCGCCAGGTCTTAGTCTCCTAGCAGTCCTTCACTAGGTGCCCAACAGCCCTTCGCCAGGTCGTAAGGTTTCGATGCCTATCATTCCTTCGCTAGGTGCCTAGCATTCCTTCGCTAGGACTTCAATCTGCACACTCAAGTAACATGTTAGATAAACATAACATCTTAACTTTTGAATCCTTTGCCATTATCAAAACCAAGGTTTGACTTGGGTGCTGTCTGGACCAACAATCTCCCCCTTTTTGATTTATGGCAACCCGATTCAAAAAGTTAAGTTAATTAGAACATAGGTGAAATACTAGTTTAGATTCCTCCCCCTGGAACAAATCTCCCCCAAGGTTTTTCAAAGGTTCGTGGGGTTCGAAAAAATTTCTAAGTCTAAAGATGGAATTAAATTTTCAACACTTAGAATATTTTTCAAAAGACGTTTTTAGGAAACATTTTTCAAAAAAAATTTTGGTTGGACACTTGGAAAATTTATAAAAAAATTTTTAAATAGTAAATTTTTCTAAACATTTTCTAAAGTACTTTAGAAGGTTTATACTTAGAAACTTTTCTATTTGAGAGTTTGAAAATAAGTACTTAGAGATCGCAAATATCTTAGGTCAAGTACTTTGACACAATTTTGAAGATGGTTTAAGTCAAGTACTTGGCAAGTTTTGAAAACAGTTTAAGTCAAGTAGTTGGAAATTTTTGAAAATAGTTTAAGTCACGTACCTTGGAAATTTTTGAAAATAGTTTAAGTCAAGTACTTAGAAATTTTTGAAAATAGTTAAGTCAAGTACTTGAAATTTTTTTAAATAGTTAACTCAAGTACTTAGAGATTTTTGAAAATAGTTTAAGTCAAGTACATTAGAAATTTTTGAAAATAGTTTAAGTCAAATACTTGGATTAAGTACTTAGAAACAGTTTTGAAAAAGATAGTTTTGAAGGCAACTTTAAATTAAGTACTTTTTGAAGAAAGGATAAAGAAAATTTTGAAAAAAAAAATTTTGAAAAAATTTTTAAACCTTCTCTCCTTTCCAATCTCTCCCCCTTTACCATATATCAAAAAAAAACAAAGCAATATAGTGAAAAGAATTGCATAAGAATAAAACACTAATGTGTTGTACTGAACCAATTCAAGATATAAACTGGGCCAAATCAATTTTGAATTATCTATATGGTCCTGTCTAACCCAATTAGCTACTTACTAACTGTTATAAACAGTAGTTTTCGCTAGGGTTAGTCAAGTTAAGTGTTCTATTCAAGTTAGATTTTCTAAACTTGACACTTAACCTGATTAGTGTTTAATTTGTATTTAATGCCCTAATTATTGCAGATGCACTGACTTAAAGCATTTTGAATTAAGGCAAAGACCTAAGCATCTCAACCCATTCTAGGTTATCAATCAAAAGTACCCTAAGGTGCTTGTGAGATGCTGGCTTCTAGATCTATAGGTGCATGCAGTTCTAGGATTAGGACCTAAGCTAAGTCCATTACAAAGCCCTAGTTTTGAAGGAGGTAGTTTTGAATAAAACTAAATCGAAAAAATTGATTTTAAAATTGCAATAAAGATTTTGAAAATCAAGTAAAATAGTTTTAAAATTATTTTAGAGACTAATTAAGTAAAGCAGTTTTAAAAAATAGAAATGGAGTAAGCCTATTCTACCAAGCATAATCCTAATAATGATCAGATAATCAAGAAAAGCAAATAATCTAACTCAATAAGTCAGCTGGTAAAAGAGAGAACCAGCACAGTCATACAAGTTAGATATAAGTCAACCCTACTGAGTAGGGGCAGTCAAACAGTCACTAATACAATGCCAATCAAATCTAGGAAGAGGGACCAGGACGATCAGAAGAGCCCGGCTGCCAAGATCGAAATAGTGCCATCATCTCGTGATACCGTGCTTCACTAGTATCCCTATCGGCTCTGAGGGCATTCATATATTCAGTGTAATGGGCCTGATTTGCCTCCATTTCTTCAGCATGATTTGCCTCCACTTCCTCCCGGAGGCTCTGGACCTGTGTCTCAAGTCGCGTCACTCTCTCGTAGAGTGTCGGTGGTGGTGGCTCGTCTATGTGTTCTCGAACCTCGACTGCCAGATCTACAACATCGACCTCAATATCCTCATCAGAGTCGATCTGGGGTCCGGCTCTCTGACGCCTCCATGACAAAACCCTGGTACCCAAAACCTCTACACCAGCTAGGGAAATGTTCCTAAAACCTATCTCATCGAAGTCAGTCATCGTGGTCATCTCTCCTTCGGTGATGTTACGACCGTGATGATGAAGAATGGAAGTGATGATGTGGCAATAGGGGGTGCATACCCGTCCCTGAGTGGTAACACTGGACGCATGTAGAATCGTGTGGAACATGTGGGGTCCAATGTCGATATCAAGATGATGGATCAATGCGTATAGGAGGAAGGTGTGAAATGGTCACATGGTATCGACGTCTCTAGTGGATAAAGGCAGAATGCAGCGGACTAGAACTCTATATAGAGCGTAGTCCTGGACCTGAAAGTCAACTGACTGAAATCGTCTGGCCAAGGGGTTTCTAGCATGCCTATAGAAGTAGGAGTGTAGAGTATCTAGGGTAATGTGAGAGTAGGGAGCATCAAAGGGAGGATCCCTAGAAGGGTAACAGCAAAAGGTGGACTGTGAGAGTCGTAGTCCAAGAAATCAGTTGAGCAATGAGGGAGTGATTGTCAAGGGCATCCCTTGAACGGTGGTGACAAACATAAGATCGTCTTGTCTAACTATGTTGTTATAGAATTCTGTATAGAGGGATGTGTTGATGGGATGAGTGCAAAATACAAGGTTGTCTAGTTGGTAAAAGTTGATGACATTCATGGCCAATGGACAAGATTGAGTGTAGAATTGCCTATTTAGGTAACTCGTCTTAATAGGCTTATATGTTGTTCGAGCAAATCTATTGCAAAGTTCTAAGGTTGGGAACCTAGGATCGGGACTAGGTTCGGTACCGGGGTTTGATTGGTTTGCTCGGCGTTTTCTAAGATAAGAAGCCTGCGTTTACAAGAAAGGAATTAAGAAAAATAATTTTAAATGCGTAAACAAAAATTATACCGAGTAGCCATTCGGGGAGGCATGGTCGAGGTTGAGGGAGCAAGAGGGTCACTTGGTTGCCTTGGAAGGAGAAGAGTTGGAGAAGAGAGGTGTTGCAAATGAATGAAAGTCGGGTGGCTTATATAGCCATTTTAGCTCGAGCGCCCGGGAGCTCCCGGGCGCCCAGGTCAGATGGTCATTGCTAAAAGCATTGACCTATTGCTGGATGGGGGCGCCCGTGATGGCTCGGGCGCCCCGGTCAGAAAGGAATGACAGCTTTGCTGCCTTTGACTAGCACTGGGGGTGCCCGCAAGCGCCGGGGCGCCCTAGTTAGGGAGAATGGCAGTTTTTCTGCCTTGAACGAAATGAAAGGGATGTGCGGGCGCCCGAGGAGTCACGGGCGCTCGGGTTAGGTGGGATTTGACAACTTTGATGTTTTGTTGACCGTTTTGACTATTTTGACCATGGTATGACTACTTTGACCATGATTTGACTTCTTTGACCATGGTATGAATATTTTGACCATGGTATGACTATTTTGACCATGGTTTGACTATTATTAAGTCAAGCAATAATCAAGTCTGTTCTAAGCTATAGAATTTAACAACAGTACAAAGATAAACTTAATTTTATTTAAGTTAATTTTTACCCTCTCACCCATTCTAGAGTTGTCAATCAAGTTAGCCTTATAAGTTTTTGTGAGACAGGTTTTAGTTGATAGAATTATTTTAAAAGATTATGATTTATTTTGAAAGACTTAAATTAATTTTGAAAGCAATTGTTTTGAGTTTATTTAAAAAAATGTTTGAATCTACAATTAACTAAAAATTTGTGTTAGATTCGAATTTGACAAAGAATAATTTGAATTTGAATTTCAAAAATTGGCTTCCAGGTCTTGGCGAGGCACTAGGCCTTCTTTGGCCGTAGCCTTATTGGATCATCAACCCTTTCCTTGACAAAACCTTTTAATGAAATTTTATTTTCAAAATTACTTTTTGAGAAATTCTGGTCTAACTAGTTTGGGTCTTGGATCGGTAGCTTCGGCTAGTTTCACCAATCTAAAGAGACCAAGTAGAGTATACTTGACCTTATTAGAAGAGGCTTTCCTAACATACTATCATCTCACCGCCACCCAATACTATGTTGTTCAAATTTCAGTTAAGTTGGTTCAGTCCTTAAACTAACCAGTCCTAAGTCTAAGCATGGTAAATTGCAGAAATTAAATAAACAAGCAATCATGTAATTTTAAACATAAGAATAGAAATTTATCTAACTATGAATATTGTTTTTAATTTGGCTCCCCCTGGACTAAAGCCACGATAATGGTTTGGCAAGATGTGAATCTTGTCCTTGGGGATCCAATACTGATTTGATCTAGTTTGTTTATTCAGGCATAGTTTGGGTACCCATGCCTGAATTTTAGGTTGGACTGGTTCAGTACAACATAATATGATCTTTGTCTAGACTTGGTTCTATAGCCTAATCCGGATCGATTTAGAACCGACTTCTGTTTTCCAAGGATCATGTCAAGACCCTTGGAACCAGAAGTGAATCGTTCTAAGGCTGTTCTGAGGTCCTTGGCTTGAGTTTTCAAGGAGGAGTTCTCTTTCTCAAGTTTTTCAACTTGAGTAGAGGTTCCTTCTTGAACCTTCTCAGTTAAGGATCCAGAGTCAGCTCCCTCTTTCAGGAGTTTTACTTCCTGTTGGAGGGATTCGACTCGGAGTTTGGCTTTCGCCAAGTCTTGAGAAAGATAGGCAATTAATTCATTTAACTAATTTCTAGAAAAGCCACTTACAGTAATTTCGCCTTCCTCTGAAAACGTTAGTCTGCCGTCGTCCGGTTCTGATTCTGACTTGGTCTCGATTTCTTCTGAGGTGGTCAGTGCGAGCAGGTTCGACTGTGGGACTTCTTCTTCTTCTTCGGAGGAGGACTCGTCCCATGTTGCCTGAAGTGCTTTCTTCTTTCTTGTCTTCTTTGTTTCCTTCAGATTAGGACATTCAGTCTTGTAGTGACCCTTCTTTTTGCATTCGTAACAGGTCACGTTTGGTTTGTTCTTCTCATTTGAAGGTTTAGCTGGTTCTTCCTTTCTTCGGCTGGCTTTCCTTCTATTGGTCTGATTTTTTAGTTCTTTGTAGTAGTCCCGAGCTAGCCGAACCAGCTTAGGTCGATTTCCTTCGATTTCTTCTGAGTCTGAGTCTGAATCAGACTTGGGTGCAGATTGAGGCTTTTTCTTGGTTATTTTTCCAGTTTTACCTGCAACAAAAGCGATGCCTTTCTCGGCCAGGGTGCAGTTAGTCTGCTCATGCAATTCTAATTCAAAAAATAGTTCATCTAACTTGATCTTAGAAATATCCCTTGAAACTTTGTACGCATCTACCATAGATGCCCACAAAGTATTTCTAGGGAACGCGTTAAGAGCATACCTGATTAGGTCATGATTCTCTACCTTGTGACCGATGGTGTGAAGACCGTTCATCAGCTCCTGAATTCTGGTGTGGAGCTGAGCTGCAAATTCGTTGTCGTTCATCTTGATGGTATACAGCTTGTTCAGTAGCAGGTCCCTCTTGCTGATTCGGGTGTTGAAGGTTCCTTCGTGTAATTCAATTAGCTTACCCCATAGTTCCTTTGCGCTGTTGAATGGACCCACCCGGTTCAGCTCTTCCTTGGTTAGGCCGTATTGAAGTGTTTGAGTTGCTTTGGCATCGACTTCAATTTTCTTTTTGAGTGACGTGTCCCATTCAGTGTAGGATTGTTGTACTCCGTCAGCATTCTTTGGAATTTTCAGTCCGGACTGGATTATTATCCACATGTCCACCTGAGTTTTCAGGTGGACTTCCATCCTACTCTTCCAGTAGGAGAAATCCTCCTGACTGAAGAGCGGTGGTTTGGCGGTGCTGAAGCCTTCTTGCATAGCCATTTAGAGTTTACTGAAAAGAGAGAGAAACGAGGAAAAAAATGTCCCAATACTTGGTCTTCGATTAGCAGTGCGGGAAAAAGAGAAAACAATTTCTAGTGGTGTTGCACCAACCTCAATTTATGATAAAATTTCGATAAATGAAATAAAAACAATTCGAAGAAAATCCGAAAAATTCTCAAATTGGTGGTTGCACCAAATTTGAGCTTCCCCTTTCTGATACCACTTGTTGGATCGAGAGAATATGATAGATGGGGGGTGAATATCGTAAAACTTTTTCGGATATAATTTTAAGAGAATGAGCAGCAAAAATTAAAAACACAAACACGAACATAAGGATTTACTTGGTTCGGAGTCGCGGTCGGCTCCTACTCTAAGGCCCACGGTCGTTGACCGTTTACTACGGGCAATTCTATATGTGCGCAAATGTTTATAGAAAAATATTACAGTTGTAGTACAATAAACTAAAAATTAAATTCTTCGTTACCGACGCCCGGTTGTAGATCGTACTTCGGAGCAAAGGGTCGTCGTCGGCGCTTGAATCTCGAGATGGGAGGATTCCGGAGCAGAACGCTTGAGTTGAAGAGCGTATTGGCGTTCGAAAACTGTATCTGAAAGCCTTGGGGGTCGAGCCCCTTATATAGTGAACCTGGGGGCGCCCTGGATGTCGGGGGTGGCCTCCGCGTGTCACACGATCCGCAAACATCTCGGTGAGCCCTTATCCCTCCAGGATCGGGCTCGAGGTTTGACGGTGGTGCCCGGGAAGCAGGGGGTGCCCGAGTTGACTCAATCTATTGGCTTCTCGGCTGGATAAAACTTTATCTGCTTCGTTGGCTTGGACCCAGGGCGCCCGAGGCATTCGGGGCGCCCGAGAGCTTGGGGGCACCCGGGAGCAGTGAGCTTCCGAAGCGTTTTCTTGCTAACTCTTGTTTGGCTTTGAGTTAGGGCGCCCGGGACCTCCCGGGCGCCCAACCCAGCTACTGCCCCTCTCCTTTTGTAACGATCCAGAAAATTCTCTTAATATTTATTTAAAATATTGAGCATGTCTAGATAATTTTCCGAGGAACCTAGGAATATCAATGCGAACTTTGGTCTAGAAAATCCATGTTTTCTCATTTAAATTGAGAAAACTAAGTACTAATGGGCCTTATGTGGGCTTTTTAGTACCATGATTATAGGGGGATTTTAGGGAATAATTAGTATAAATATAAATAAGATTTAATTAGGCATATATTAACATGATTATGGGTAAGTCTTGGCCTAATTTTTCCTATTTTAATGGAGAAATTAGAGAAATTAGGTACTAATGAGCTTTAAAGGGGCTCCAAAAATGGGTATTAATTAGGTATAATTAATATAAATATAAAAGAATTTTATATTGGAATATTAACATAATTATGGGGGATTTTAGGGGATTTTCAGAATTTAGGAAAATAAAAATAATAAAATAAAAGAAATAAAAATAAAATAAAAATAAAGGTGCATGAGCCAAGGATTGAAGCTTGGACCTCTTGTACAACCATGTATGCACTAACCAACTCACCTAGCAAGGTATTGTTAGGAGGAAATGAAGTGGATATTGGTTAAGGCATAGAAGAAGATGAAGAGTCATGGAGAGACACTTCATTTGCCTCCTTAATGGGCTATTAAAGGGGGGTTTTGGGAGTTATCTCTTCTTCCCATCACTTGCATTTCGAAAACTCTTCCTTCCCTCATCCTAGCTGAATACCCAAGGAGGGGTTCTCCCTTGGAAAAGCTCCACAAGAGGTCTTATCTCCAAAGATCTAAGAGTTTTCCCAAGGATACAAGGACAAGGAGGCAAGGATCCAAAGCTTTTGCAATCTTATTCTTCTTCCAAGGTTCGAAAAATCAAGAAACTCAAGGTAAGACTCCCTCACCTATGGTATAATAGTTCCTTATGATTTCCATGATTTTTAGCATGATATATTGGTTGGTTTTTAGATTTGATGTTGAAAGGAAAGAAAATCAAGAATCCTAGGTTTATGGGTTTCGGCCACAAGGATTTTAAGGTCTATAATGATGCTAAAAATCTGTATAATGTTATTTATTATTCCCTTATGATGTTTAGAGGTTAAGTATAATTTTTGGGAATTTTTGGAGTACCCTAGGATACCCTATGGTTTCGGCCAACATGGAAGAAGCAAAGCAAGCACCCTAGGATACCCTAGGGTTTCGGCCACAATGTTTAAGGGTCCATGATGATGCTAAAAATCTGTATAATGTTATTTATTGTTCCCTTATGATGTTTAGAGGTTACGTATAATTTTTGGGAATTTTTGGAGTACCCCAGGATACCCTAGGGTTTCGGCCAACATGGAAGAAGCAAAGCAAGCACCCTAGGATACCCTAGGGTTTCGGCCACAATGTTTAAGGGTCCATGATGATGGTAAAAATATGTATAATGTTATTTAAGGTTCCCTTATGATGTTTAGAGATTAAATATAATTTTGGGGAATTTTTGGGGTACCCTAGGGTCCCCTAGGGTTTCGGCCAACCCATGAACTCATGGGTAGAGTTAAATCCAAACCCCCAATGTATGGATGTTCCTTTACCTTGTGCCATCTTATATGTTTATGGGAATGATGGAAACCTTCTATGTAGGTTTCGGCCAAGGCTAGGTAATTAGGGTTTGATGGAGTTAAGATTTGAAGAATGATGGTTTATAGTTCATTATGAAGAATACCTAAGGGTTCAAGCATGTGGTAGGAATTTAAGTTACCTATAACCCTAACCTTAAGTACCATGTTTATGTATGTATGCTTATGATTTGGACGCCATGTCTAATAGGGTTATCTATGAATGTCTTAGGTTCCATGTCATGCACTTGGATGGTAGGAATCATGTTTATGGAAGTCCTACCTATGAATACTTATGTTATGATAAGAACCATGTGATGTTATATGTTCATGCTATGTTAAGAACCATGCTATGTTATATGTTCATGTTATGTTAAGAACCATGTTCTGTTACGTATGATAAGAATGATGCATGCCGCGTTGTTATGAATAAGGATGCATGCCATGTTGCTATGAATAAGGATGCATGCCATGTTATAAATAATGATGCAAGCTATGTTAATGAATAAGGATGCATGCCATATTATGAATAATGATGCAAGCCATGTTAATGAATAAGGATGCATGCCATGATATGAATGAAGATGCATGCCATGTTATGAATAAAGATGCATGCCATGTTTATGAAGAAAGATAATGCTCATGCCTTCCAGGCATCATGATGATCAAGCATGTTTTAAGTCATGCTTCATGTAACCAAGTAATGCCATGTTTAAATATGCCATGAATGTCTTATGAATGATGAAGCATTTAAAGTATTTTACTTTATGAATGGGGCTTGTACCGGACCGAAGTATGGGTCCAAGGGATGGGTACCTTAAGAACGCCCCGGTTCTGGACTACCGAAGCTGTCCACGATTTTGGCACTACCGAAGCTGTGCAACAGGGATGGGCACCTTAAGAACGCCCCGGTTCGAGGACTACCGACTATGCTGTCCTTACCCTAGTAGGTCGAGGCTAGCTACCTTGTATTTACTTAGGGATGCGCGCCATGATGTATGTATGTGGTACAAGCCGGGGACCCCAACAAAGTGATGATTATGTTTAAGTATTTAAAAGTATGTTTTACAAGTTAAGCATCTATAGATATATGTATACATATGCATTCCACCCACGCATTCATTCATGTTATGCATTATGCTATGATGATAATGTCTTATGCTTATGATTCATGTTAAGAAATGTGTATGATAGTAAATGATTTATGCCATGATTATGTTAAGAAGATGCCCATATGCTATAATTGAAAGTATGCTCATGATATGCTAGATAGGTTGATCTACACCTTATGTTTATGTTTATACCATGTTTCATGCCATGATAGGAATGTCTAATGATGAGTATGTTTATCCCATGCTATATGCTACGATAGGAATGTTAATTATGTCTATGCTTATGTTTATGCTTTATGCCATGATAAAAATGTTTAATCATATCTATGCTTATGTTTATGCTTTATGCCATGATAGGAATGTTTAGTTATGTTTATGGTTATGCCATGTACCATGCCATGTAAAGTTTAAGTAGGTTTATGTAGATGCTTCATGTTTAAGACTAAATGATGATTATGTTTCTTATGATTATGAATGAAAGACGAATGGTTTTAGTGAGTAGGAAAGAGTCTTACTAAGCCTGTGCGCTTATAGTCTTTTTCCCTTATACCGCATATCATGCAAGGGGACAGTAAGGAAGCAGCAGGAGGGCAAGAATAATGTGTGTGATAGTGACTTGGCCCAGGAAATCATATGTTTACCGTTTATGCCAGAACTTTACTTTTGACATCTCTATGCTTGAATAATGACTCATGGAACTTTATGTTATGATATGACATGATATGATGCCTAAGTTCAAAGTGAACCTTATAATATAAGGTTATGTATGACATGATATGAATGTTAATATGCTAAGGTTCCTAAGGTCAATATGCTAAGGTTCCTATGTCATTAAGTTAAGAATGTTAGTAGGGCATGTATAAGTTAAAGTTATAATCCGCTGCCTTATGATGTCTACACACTAGTGGAAAAAAGGCTTTTAACACCGGTTATTTTTGACTTTTAACACCGGTTCCGGAATCGGTGTTGATCCAGCTGGCATTGTAAGTATAGGCTTTTAACACCGGTTAACAAACCGGTGTAATATATAGATTTAACACCGGTTAATAACCGTTGTTAAAAGTTCAATTATGAGGCGGGAAAGCCATTTTAGACACCGGTTATTTTAAATAACTGGCGTTAAAACATCATTTTTAACACCGGTTCTGGAAACAACCAGTGTTAAAACATCATTTTTAACACCGGTTCTGGAAACAACCGGTGTTAAAAATGAAGTTTTAACACCGGTTCTAGAAACAACCGGTGTCAAAAGTCTTAATTTTTTATATAAATTTCATATTTATTTTTATTTATAATTTTTCTAGACATATAAAAGAACACAATAATATAATAGTTTATCCATAATCAATAACACACCATGAATTAAGTAAATGCAACATCCAATTAGTTTCAAAAACAAAACAATCCATGTATTTTATAACTATCCATTTTTCTTTCAACAAAAGCAACATGTAAATCAAATAACACATTATACTCCTACTCGCTATGTGATTTTCCAAGCAAAGACAATGTATCATCCTCTTCCTCATGATCTTCATGGGAGCATTCCTCCCCATTACCAGATTCACTGCCAGATGCATCCTCACCGGCCTCTGATGCATTTTCACTGGCATCGGTGGATCGTTGAGGACTTTCTTCATCCTCATTATCAGCATTATTCTCACCAGCAGCATCACCACATCCAGGCCTGACTTGGTACTCTCTGCTAATGGAAATATTTTTCTGCTCGACAGCTGCAATTATGGCAGTGCCTCCAAAAGCCACGAAATTATCCTCTTCAAAATCTCCTGTAGGTGACAATTCACCTTCTTCTCTTTCAATCTTAAAATTCCTAAGGGATGTAGGACTTTCAGTAGGCTTGAAACCTTTACTACCTTCAGCAGTGCCACCAGTATTTACAGATATAATTGGCCTCCCAGAGTGTCCGCCCTAGTACATTAAGAAAAATCATGGAATTCCAGATGAAATTGTCAGTCTCTAAGTAAAACATTCTAAGTAAAACATCAAAGTTCCCTTAACAGGGCAAACATCACTAGCATTCATGCATACACATGGCCAAGAAAACAATGGGTTCTGAAAGAGTGGTTTAGGTGGTCAAACAACAGATGTGCATTATTTCAGGAAAGGAATGGCTACTGCATCTGCCTTAACCACATATCCCTTCGAGTTGTGCATCCTTCCAAAAATGCATACAACTGTTGTACATTACTCAGATTGAATAATCAATGCAGATCAAAATATTTGACATGACTATTAACTTTTTTACACGTGATCAATAGAAATATTGTGTCTAACTCGTAGTATCGTTGTCCAAGCGTTGATATTTGACATGAGTATAGCGGAGACAGATGTTCAGTCTAAGTACGAGAGAAAACACATGGGTTGATTAATATTATACTGCAAAGATTGACATATATTTTTGGTATCTGAAATTATAGATGCCATTAAATTATGTAGAATTATAGATGCATTGATTTAAACATCATATTTACATTACAGTTTGCTGCACAGATTTTATGTATTTTTATCAACATAATGATTTATAATAATTCTTAATATGGACAGCATGGACTACCACATATGCATAATGGCGTGATGAATAAACTCCATCATGGTCCGTCCCAAGCCGGATAAAGGAGGACCATTGAGTTAGGTTGCCAGATAGCATAAAATATAGACAAATGTTATGTATATATGGATAAATTTAGAGAAGGTGAACCAGTCAAATTTGTAAGTCAGACAAGCCAGATCTGGCAGATTCTTTTGGAAGAACCAAATGAGACCCTCATTAGTTTGAAAAGTATGCATTCCAGTTGTATTCTTATATAGTTTAAAAAATGCAAGATTCCAATGCAACAAACATCTCAGCAACCAAAAAATATTGTTTGTCACCCGATTAAACCATTATCATCATCAATAATGCCTGAAATTAGGGCAACATAAGAAAAGAGGCAAAAACGTTTCCAAAACATGGGTAATGCATCTGTCCATACTCTCTTTCAACTATAATGAGCAACAAATTTAGTTCCCAATTGAAGTGGGATAACAATTAATGTTTAATTTCAAAATATTGATCTGCTAACCCAGCTGAAAAGACTTTATATCATATCCAATAAATAACCATAAGGTATAGACCTTGGCAAAACATGGGGCATACTGCCATACTCATATGGCCAAGTATAATATCATGATTCATGCAAACATCAATCATAAGCTATATATCCTGACTCAAACAAGAACAAAATGTCAAAGTTATACCTCTGAAGAAGGTAAAGTTTCACTGGATGCACGGGGTTCACCTTGCAGCTCTGTTCCAACATTGACAGTTCTCAAAGATGCGCCAGTAATCCCTTCCAGATAAAAACCAGAAAATTATAAGAAAAAGGTGAAACAAAATCTGACAGTTCTCAAAGATGCTCTGATCAAGTGACTTATGATAATTCTTGGCATATATTTCTACCCATACTTTATTGAAATCTGACCGACACCTAGACCATTCCTCTTGTTTTTGCTTCAGACGAGTTAATATGACTGGCAATGCAAGACTAGCATTTTTCTGAATTACATCCATGACATCAAGACCATGGTCTCCATATAGACGTTCAATACATCTCATGTTCAGAGCTATTTAAGAGGGAGAAAGAAACAGAGAAATTCAAGTCAATGAAAAGATAAGCATGTAGTCAAAGTAATGCAGTAAAATGCTTAAATGAAACATATGCCACAATTTAATAGGTGAAATTGTGATGTATACTAACAAGTAAGATGGTCTTCAATGCGTATAGTATTGGCAGGATCTTGCATCATTTCCAGCAGTTCCTCAACACGCTTAGTGCTGGTATTCACTGATTCCAATAACATATCCTCAACACGCTTAGTGGTATAGTATTGGAGCTTCTTCTGGGAAGTGGTTTCTCAAGTTTTTAATTCCTTAGCTATCGTTCATTCTAGAGATTTTTGTTACTGTTCATGAGAAGTGAAAGGTTTACATTGAAATAGAGGGTTTCATAAATTGCACTGTGATTCTGCATCCTTCTGAACAAGCTTTGGAAAAGTATAACTGATATGCAGATAAATTTCTAAAGCAACGATCAATACCTGATGCTTGCACTGAAACCACTGGTCCAATCTTGCTTGTAGCACATCAATCTCCCTTGAAGATCATTCTTGATTCCGTGAAAAGGCTCGAACGTTTCCTCCATGTTCGTGCTCATTTTGGTAAAAATTTACTCTCAAAAGCAACTTTTGATCAAATGAGAAGAAGGAAAGCGCTAAAAGGACAATGGCAAAAGCCACATTAAAAAAATATGTGTGGAATCCGGTTGACATGATGCAAAACTGAAACTACTTGATTGAAATAGTATATATGTAAGCAATTGAAGCTACAATGTAAGGAAGAACACTAGTGAAAAGACATTCAAGTAAAGATCAAGATGGCTTCAATGATGCATAAATGAAGTTTATGAATACTAGTGCCTGGTCTTGTTATCACACCATTAGCTTTATTATAATCTTTTTGAAAAAAATAGTTACCATTTATAAAATCAGCCCCTTCCAAGGACACAGTTTAGCTAATCATAAATTAATTAGATAAGTAGCTAATTAACTACTAACTGTAAAAGAGACTAATCGCTAAAGAGTAACCCTAACAATCACATTTTAATTAATCCTTCCTTATTTAAAGTTTAGATCCAACCAGAGCTCCCAAGCAACATATTACCCAGCACAAAACATAAGATATAGAAACATAACGAGACAATCATTCCAACCTGAGGCTTTACACCCAACCAATTAGGTATAATTTTCCTAAACACCAACATCTACAAGACTAATGGACAAAGTTTAACAAACAACATCAGAAAGCTCAACATACAGAATCTACACTACATGTATGCCTAAGCCATTCCAATCATGTCTACACACGGCACGGTATCAAGACCACTAACCACCAACTATACAACACAATTTAATCAGAATTCCTACCCTACAACAACCATCAACCAAAACTAAATTAATAAAAGTATCTCACGCATAAAATTGTTTTTGTTATACCCTTATCCTTTAATCCACAGAAACCACAAAACATCCCTAGGATGTTATACACTTATCCTTTAATTCACAGCAACCCTAATCCCTCACCTTATGGGCGCTGACAAGCAGGAAGGAGGCGTTGGCGGCGGTGCTGAAATCGTGAGGCAGAGGAAATTGGCAGTCGGGCATTGAAGCTGCTCTGAGGTGGATCCTCGGCGTCGCCTCGCTCACGTGTGGAGGAAGTCGCACGGTTGCGATGCGCTGCTTGTGCGTGTCGGAGAAGAAGAAGGGGGGAAAAATGGAGAAGGCAGGGCGGCGGTGGCTGTCGCGAGGTAGAGGCGACGGCTAGGGCGCGACGACGTCGGGGAGAAACCGAAGAGAATCGGGCGGCATCAAGGCAGAACTGGTGTTTTATAATTGACATGTATGACTTAATTAAGAACAAGGCATGCGCGCGAAAAACATATGACCACGGTTATTTACAAAACCATAGTCAAATATATTTTTAACACCGGTTGTTAAAAGAATCGGTGTTAAAAGTATTTTAAAGTTTAAATAATTATAACATATGACCCCGGTTATTTATAAAACCGTAGTTAAATATATTTTTAACACCGGTTGTTAAAAGAACCGGTGTTAAAAGTATTTTAAAGTTCAAATAATTACAAAAATGCCACCGCCTTTTTTTTAACACCGGTTTTAATACAACCGGTGTTAAAAGTCGTTGTTAAAGGTCTTTTTTGTACTAGTGACATGCCCTAAGTATGTTAACGTAACGCCGCTTAGGAAAAAAAAAAGCGGGCGTTACAGGTTGGTATCAGAGCAGTAACCATCTCACTACACACACATCAAGCCCTCTTCCTGCGCTTCCAAGTAAGTACCTCTTTACATATCTGATAGTATTAAGATGTTTTATGATTTTAAGGTATGCAAGTATGAACGGTATTTATGATAAAAAGTACGTTACGATATGTAACGACGAATGATGTTTAATCTTCTTTTAGGAATTAAATGTTTAGAATAATATAGGGGTAGAAAAAAACTGATATTGGCCATACTTGTCTTTGCTGAAGAAAACATGGCTAGAAGACAGAGTAACCGACTTAACGAGGCAACCCCATCGCCTGATCTGGTGCAATTGGTAACCCAGCTCCAGCAGCAAGTCACTGAGCAGCAACAAACCATTAATACTTTGATGAACCAGCAGGAAAATTCCACTACCCCACCAATGAACCAGACTGCTATATCCGTTGCGCCCACAGTTACGCAAAACCCTCTGACAGGCCCGACCACTGTAGTACGTCAGGAGGCTTACCTGATTCAATGGTTGAGGCTGAAACCGGAACATTTCTCGGGTATTGGCGAACCGTGGGACGCCCAGGCATGGTTTAAGACAGTAGAAAGTACCCTGGAGCTGCTAGATTGGCCGGAGTACGAGAAGATCAAGTGTGCATCCTTCTGCCTTTCTGGAGATGCCAGAATGTGGTGGGAGAGGGTCAAAGCCAAACGACAGGTGGATCAAATGGCGTGGTCGGACTTCGAGTTGGAATTCTTCGAAGAATTCTTCCATATGCGTGTTACCAATAAACACTATGATGAGTTCACAGAATTCCGACAGGGCGACCTCTCGGTCAATGAAGCTGTGAAGAAATTCAACCGATTGGCTCGCCTATGCCCTGAGTTGGTCCGCACCGAGAAGGAAAGGGTCCGGCTTATGCTGAGGATGTTGCGACCGGAAATAGCATTGAATGTGGACGGCGGGGTGCACCGACCACAGACCGCCGAGGAGCTGTTTAGTAGTGCCCTACTGACCGAGCACTATTTGAACAACATCAATCAGCAAAGGAAAGCATTAAATGAAAGTAAGAATCAGGTTCACTCCGAGATTCTCGAATCTTCTTTTCATTTATCCTTAATGCTTTTCCCTAAACATCTCTCAGGGAGTCAGAAATCCCAGAGTGGCAACGCTAACTGGAAGGGAGACCAGGGTGGCAAACGGAAGCCATGGAACAACCCTCAAGGAGGCCCAGCAAACAAACAAGCCAAGCCTGTCCTGTGCGCGACATGCGGAAAAAGGCACCCTGGGGAATGCCGAAGAGGTACGAATCGGTGTTTCACCTGTGGAGTGGAAGGGCATATGGCGGCTTACTGCCCTACTAGGAGCCAGACATCTCCCCAACCACTCGGCCAGTACCAAGGTGCCCCAGCGAAACTACACTACATGCAAGCGGAGCTGGAAGGTACCCCGATGCTGGAGGCCCAACCGACTATGATGAATGTCAGGGTTTTCTCGGTTACCAAGGAGGACGCTGCGGAAGCTTCTACGGTTGTCATAGGTCAGATACTTATTTTCGGCCAGCATGCTACTGCATTATTTGATACTGGGGCAACGCATTCGTTCATTTCTAGGCCATGTACCAAGAAGATAAGTAGGAGTCCGCAAGCGTTAGACTGTAGGTTTCTGACGACCCTACCGTCGGGGGAAATAATGACGTCCACTCATGTGCTGCGTGCGGTGCCAGTCGGAATTGCAGGAAGGGAACTTTACTGCGATCTGATAGTGCTCGACATGCAAGATTATGACGTTATAATGGGAATGGACTTCTTGGGTCAGTACGGTGCTTCTATAGAGTGCCGTAAGCGAAAGGTAGTCTTTCGACCTGAGGCAGGCTCCATGTTCGAATTCATCGGAGAACCAAGGAAAAGAACTGGGAAATATTTATCAGCTCTCCAAGCTCAGAAGATGTTAGACAAAGGATGTACTGGATTTCTAGCATATGTGGTGGATGCCGGTCAAGTAAAGAGCCAGAAGCTGGAAGATGTTCAGGTGGTATGCGATTACCCCGAGGTTTTTCCAGATGAATTACCAGGATTAGCTCCCGATAGGGAGGTGGAATTCGAGATCGAATTGGTTCCTGGTAGTAACCCGATCTCCAAGGCACCTTATCGGATGGCGCCGGTTGAATTAAAGGAGCTTCAGGAACAGCTACGGGAGTTACTGGATAAGGGATTTATTCGCCCTAGTCATTCCCCCTGGGGAGCTCCGGTGCTGTTTGTGAAGAAGAAAGACGGGTCTATGCGAATGTGCATAGACTACCGAGCGCTGAACAACGTAACAATCAAGAATAGGTATCCCCTTCCAAGGATCGATGACCTGTTTGATCAATTAAAGGGAGCCACCGTTTTCTCGAAAATTGATTTGAGGTCTGGTTATCATCAAGTTAGAGTAAAACAGGAGGATTTTCTAAAGACGGCTTTCCGAACAAGGTACGGGCACTTTGAATTTGTGGTGATGCCCTTCGGCGTGACGAATGCTCCTGCTATGTTTATGGACCTTATGAATCGGGTATTCTCGTCGTTTCTCGACAAATTTGTGATCGTCTTCATCGACGATATCCTTATTTATTCGAGGACCCCGAAAGAGCACGCTGAGCACCTGAAGATAGCATTAGAGACTCTTCGGGAGAAGCAACTATATGCGAAATTTTCCAAATGTGAGTTCTAGCTCGACCAAGTGGGTTTCTTGGGATATTATTATTTCCAAAGACGGGATTATGGTAGACCCAATAAAGATTGAAGCTGTGAATAATTGGAGCCGGCCGAAGAACGCCAGTGAAATCAGAAGTTTTCTTGGGCTGGCAGGCTATTATAGAAAATTTGTGGAGGACTTCTCGAGGATTTCAGCCCCTTTAACGGCTCTCACCCGGAAGGATAAGAAGTATGAATGGACGGAGAACTGTGAAAGGAGTTTCTTGGAACTGAAAAGGAGACTTACAAGTGCTCCAATCCTGACCCTTCCAGAAGGTAATAAGAGCTTCGACATGTATAGCGATGCCTCCAAGCTCGGACTTGGAGCTGTACTTATGCAGAATGGGAAGGTTATTGCCTATGCCTCTAGACAACTCAAGGAATATGAGCAGAATTATCCCACTCATGATCTGGAACTGGCCGCGGTGGTTTTCGCTCTTAAGATATGGAGGCATTATCTATACGGAGCACAGTGCAGGATTTATACAGACCATCAGAGTCTGCGATATTTCTTCACTCAGAAGGACCTGAATATGAGACAACGCCGATGGCTCGAGTTGGTGAAGGACTATGACTGTGAAATCCTCTACCATCCGGGAAAGGCAAACAAAGTGGCCGATGCACTCAGCCGGAAGTCGAGTGGCACCTTGATGTCTGTACGTATATTACCCCAACCACTTGAAAGAGAAATGATGAATTTTGGAATTGAGGTTATCACCGGACGACTTTCCACCATAACAGTATCACCCACTCTGTTTGAGGACATATTGGAAAAACAAAATGGTGATCTAAGTCTTCAGAGAATAAAACGGGAGATCCTTGAAGGAAAGGGCGATGGTTTTCATATCGCCAATGGGGGGGTACTCTACCTTAGGGATCGTCTATGTATTCCTAATGATCCGGAGCTTCGAAAGGATATACTGGCAGAAGCTCACGGAACCCCTTATTCGATGCATCCAGGATCCACCAAGATGTATCAAGATTTGAAAGAGAAGTTCTGGTGGTCCGGTATGAAGAGAGACATGGCTCAGCATGTTAGTACTTGCATGACTTGCCAGCAAGTAAAAGCAGAACACCAACGACCCGGAGGAGTTCTGCAGCCGCTCGCAATTCCAGAGTGGAAATGGGAAGACATCTCTATGGACTTTATTTCAGGACTTCCCAGGACTACGAATGGATATGATGCAATTTGGGTAATTGTGGACAGACTGACGAAGTCTGCTCACTTTCTGGCAATCAGGATGACTGACTCAATGGAGCAACTGGCCCAATTGTATGTTAAGGAGATAATCAGACTTCATGGAGTTCCCAAGACCATCATCTCAGATCGGGATGGTCGCTTTACTTCGCACTTTTGGGAGTGTGTTCAGAAGTCTCTCGGCACTAAGTTATGATTTAGCACCGCCTTTCACCCTTAGACCGATGGGCAAACTGAACGGGTGAATCAAGTACTAGAGGACATGCTGCGAGCCTGTGCTTTGGATTTCAAAGGAAGTTGGTGTCGATATCTATGCCTGGCAGAGTTCGCATACAACAATAGCTACCAAGCTACTATTGGAATGACACCATATGAAGCTTTGTACGGGAGGAGATGTAGGTCTCCAATCTGTTGGTATGAAAGTGGTGAAAAGAAGGAGATGGGGCTCACAATGGATGTCATCGACGGTACCACCCGAGCTATACAAAGTATTCGACAACGGATAGAAGCTGCTCAGAGCCGGCAGAAGAGTTATGCCGATGTTCGGCGTAGACCACTGGAGTTTAATGTTGGAGATTAGGTGTTTCTGAAAGTGTCTCCTATGAAAGGGGTGACAAGATTCGGGAGGAAAGGAAAGCTAAGTCCGCGTTATGTGGGGCCGTACCTCATTCTGAAAAGAGTTGGTAAGGTGGCATACGAGCTGGAGCTACCTTCAGAGATGTCAGCTATCCATAACGTATTCCATGTGTCCCTGCTTAAAAAGTGTATCCCAAATATTGGACCGAGTGGTCGAGCCGCAGACAATGCAAGTACAAGAGGACCTAAGTTATGAGAGCAGACCCATTCAGATTTTGGATAGGGAGGTCAAGAAGCTGAGGAGTAAGGAGGTACCCTTAGTCAAGGTCTTATGGCAAAACCAGCGGTTCGAGGAAGCTACCTGGGAACGCGAGGACGAGATGAGGCGCAAGTACCCGGAGCTGTTCTAAGTTCGAGGACGAACTTTCATGAGGTATGGGGAATTGTAACGACCCGGAAAATTCTCTTAATATTTATTTAAAATATTGAGCATGTCTAGATAATTTTCCGAGGAACCTAGGAATATCAATGCGAACTTTGGTCTAGAAAATCCATGTTTTCTCATTTAAATTGAGAAAACTAAGTACTAATGGGCCTTATGTGGGCTTTTTAGTACCATGATTATAGGGGGATTTTAGGGAATAATTAGTATAAATATAAATAGGATTTAATTAGGCATATTAACATGATTATGGGTAAGTCTTGGCCTAATTTTTCCTATTTTAATGGAGAAATTAGAGAAATTAGGTACTAATGAGCTTTAAAGGGGCTCCAAAAATGGGTATTAATTAGGTAAAATTAATATAAATATAAAAGAATTTTATATTGGAATATTAGCATAATTATGGGGGGTTTTAGGGGATTTTCAGAATTTAGGAAAATAAAAATAATAAAATAAAAGAAATAAAAATAAAATAAAAATAAAGGTGCATGAGCCAAGGATTGAAGCTTGGACCTCTTGTACAACCATGTATGCACTAACCAACTCACCTAGCATGGTATTGTTAGGAGGGAATGAAGTGGATATTGGTTAAGGCATAGAAGAAGATGAAGAGTCATGGAGAGACTCTTCATTTGCCTCCTTAATGGGCTATTAAAGGGGGGTTTTGGGAGTTATCTCTTCTTCCCATCACTTGCATTTCGAAAACTCTTCCTTCCCTCATCCTAGCCGAATACCCAAGGAGGGGTTCTCCCTTGGAAAAGCTCCACAAGAGGTCTTATCTCCAAAGATCTAAGAGTTTTCCCAAGGATACAAGGACAAGGAGGCAAGGATCCAAAGCTTTTGCAATCTTCTTCTTCTTCCAAGGTTTGAAAAATCAAGAAACTCAAGGTAAGACTCCCTCACCTGTGGTATAATAGTTCCTTATGATTTCCATGATTTTTAGCATGATATATTGGTTGGTTTTTAGATTTGATGTTGAAAGGAAAGAAAATCAAGAATCCTAGGTTTATGGGTTTCGGCCACAAGGATTTTAAGGTCTATAATGATGCTAAAAATCTGTATAATGTTATTTATTGTTCCCTTATGATGTTTAGAGGTTATGTATAATTTTTGGGAATTTTTGGAGTACCCTAGGATACCCTAGGGTTTCGGCCAACATGGAAGAAGCAAAGCAAGCACCCTAGGATACCCTAGGGTTTCGGCCACAATGTTTAAGGGTCCATGATGATGCTAAAAATCTGTATAATGTTATTTATTGTTCCCTTATGATGTTTAGAGGTTACGTATAATTTTTGGGAATTTTTGGAGTACCCTAGGATACCCTAGGGTTTCGGCCAACATGGAAGAAGCAAAGCAAGCACCCTAGGATACCCTAGGGTTTCGGCCACAATGTTTAAGGGTCCATGATGATGGTAAAAATCTGTATAATGTTATTTAAGGTTCCCTTATGATGTTTAGAGATTAAATATAATTTTGGGGAATTTTTGGGTACCCTAGGGTCCCCTAGGGTTTCGGCCAACCCATGAACTCATGGGTAGAGTTAAATCCAAACCCCCAATGTATGGATGTTCCTTTACCTTGTGCCATCTTATATGTTTATGGGAATGATGGAAACCTTCTATGTAGGTTTCGGCCAAGGCTAGGTAATTAGGGTTTGATGGAGTTAAGATTTGAAGAATGATGGTTTATAGTTCATTATGAAGAATACCTAAGGGTTCAAGCATGTGGTAGGAATTTAAGTTACCTATAACCCTAACCTTAAGTACCATGTTTATGTATGTATGCTTATGATTTGGACGCCATGTCTAATAGGGTTATCTATGAATGTCTTAGGTTCCATGTCATGCACTTGGATGGTAGGAATCATGTTTATGGAAGTCCTACCTATGAATACTTATGTTATGATAAGAACCATGTGATGTTATATGTTCATGCTATGTTAAGAACCATGCTATGTTATATGTTCATGTTATGTTAAGAACCATGTTCTGTTACGTATGATAAGAATGATGCATGCCGCGTTGTTATGAATAAGGATGCATGCCATGTTGCTATGAATAAGGATGCATGCCATGTTATAAATAATGATGCAAGCTATGTTAATGAATAAGGATGCATGCCATGTTATGAATAATGATGCAAGTCATGTTAATGAATAAGGATGCATGCCATGTTATGAATGAAGATGCATGCCATGATATGAATAATGATGCATGCCATGTTTATGAAGAAAGATAATGCTCATGCCTTCCAGGCATCATGATGATCAAGCATGTTTTAAGTCATGCTTCATGTAACCAAGTAATGCCATGTTTAAATATGCCATGAATGTCTTATGAATGATGAAGCATGTAAAGTATTTTACTTTATGAATGGGGCTTGTACCGGACCGAAGTATGGGTCCAAGGGATGGGTACCTTAAGAACGCCCCGGTTCTGGACTACCGAAGCTGTCCACGGTTTTGGCACTACCGAAGCTGTGCAACAGGGATGGGCACCTTAAGAACGCCCCGGTTCGAGGACTACCGACTATGCTGTCCTTACCCTAGTAGGTCGAGGCTAGCTACCTTGTATTTACTTAGGGATGCGCGCCATGATGTATGTATGTGGTACAAGCCGGGGACCCCAACAAAGTGATGATTATGTTTAAGTATTTAAAAGTATGTTTTACAAGTTAAGCATCTATAGATATATGTATACATATGCATTCCACCCACGCATTCATTCATGTTATGCATTATGCTATGATGATAATGTCTTATGCTTATGATTCATGTTAAGAAATGGGTATGATAGTAAATGATTTATGCCATGATTATGTTAAGAAGATGCCCATATGCTATAATGGAAAGTATGCTCATGATATGCTAGATAGGTTGATCTACACCTTATGTTTATGTTTATACCATGTTTCATGCCATGTTAGGAATGTCTAATGATGAGTATGTTTACCCCATGCTATATGCTACGATAGGAATGTTAATTATGTCTATGCTTATGTTTATGCTTTATGCCATGATAAAAATGTTTAATCATGTCTATGCTTATGTTTATGCTTTATGCCATGATAGGAATGTTTAGTTATGTTTATGGTTATGCCATGTACCATGCCATGTAAAGTTTAAGTAGGTTTATGTAGATGCTTCATGTTTAAGACTAAATGATGATTATGTTTCTTATGATTATGAATGAAAGACGAATGGTTTTAGTGAGTAGGAAAGAGTCTTACTAAGCCTGTGCGCTTATAGTCTTTTTCCCTTATACCACAGATCATGCAAGGGGACAGTAAGGAAGCAGCAGGAGGGCAAGAACAATGTGTGTGATAGTGACTTGGCCCAGGAAATCATATGTTTACCGTTTATGCCAGAACTTTACTTTTGACATCTCTATGCTTGAATAATGACTCATGGAACTTTATGTTATGATATGACATGATATGATGCCTAAGTTCAAAGTGAACCTTATAATATAAGGTTATGTATGACATGATATGAATGTTAATATGCTAAGGTTCCTAAGGTCAGTATGCTAAGGTTCCTATGTCATTAAGTTAAGAATGTTAGTAGGGCATGTATAAGTTAAAGTTATAATCCGCTGCCTTATGATGTCTACATGCCCTAAGTATGTTAACGTAACGCCGCTTAGGAAAAAAAAAGCGGGCGTTACACCTTTGAGGTGTTCTGAGCTGCAGAAACTCGTTCCTTCGGTCCTGCATTCAGGGTTAGTACCAAACAAAACAAAGCAAGCATGTTAGTGTATTTTACAGCCGTAGCTGTCTTGGTTATGACTTTGGGTCTCCAAAATGGAACCCTAGGTGGAACTCTAGGTCGAACCGACGCCTACTGTTCCCTCGACGGGGAACGCGTCCTCACCTACTCCTCTCGGGAGAATTTACCTGTTGCCAACCGGCTCCTCCGGTTGGACTTTTGCCCAGCAGTCCTTCGCCAGGTGCCCAGCAATCCTTCACCAGGTCTTCAGTACCAAGCAGTCCTTCGCCTGGTGCCTAGCAGTCCTTCGCTAGGTCTTCGGTTCCAAGCAGTCCTTCGCTTGGTGCCCAGCAATCCTTCGCCAGGTCTTAGTCTCCTAGCAGTCCTTCGCTAGGTGCCCAGCAGCCCTTCGCCAGGTCTTAAGGTTTCGATGTCTAGCATTCCTTCGCTAGGTGCCTAGCATTCCTTCGCTAGGACTTCAATCTGCACACTCAAGTAATATGTTAGATAAACATAACATCTTAACTTTTGAATCCTTTAACATTATCAAAACTAAGGTTTGACTTGGGTGCTATCTGCACCAACAGAATGGAGACATGGTTCGGAATGGAGTGGGACCTTCGCATCGCGCTTGAAGAGCCCTTCGAGATTCCAAAGGATAAGCACGAGAAGAGGCTTAGACCTAGATACTGGAATCAAGAACAACAAAACCAATCCAAGGCGAATGAAAAGGTAATTGATGTATTGATTAATATTTTGCCTAACAATGTCTTGAGTGGTGTAGGAAAATATTCAAATGCACATGAGCTATGGAAAAAGGTGGTAAAATTCTTTGTACATCCTACACGAGTCCAACTAATAGAAGATCCCGATGAAGTAAGCTCCATGATTCAAGAAGAGGAGAGAATTGAATCATCTACATCTTCAAGTGATGGAGAGAGTGAGAGATCATCAACCTCATCAAGGGAAGTGGAGTAGGTCACCACCTCAAGGATTGAGGGGGAGGAGAGACCCTCATCTATACTGGAACGAGAGGAAGCATCCACTTCATCCAAGGTTGAAGAACAAGTCATCCTAGCCTCCACCTCCACCAAATCCAAATCAAAAGAACATATCACATGTATTAGTTGCAACGAAAAGGGACACTACAAAGATAAGTGTCCAAAAGGTAAAAAGGAGGTAAAATCCAAACCCGTTTCAAGTTCCTTTAAATCTAACATGGGTTGTAGGATTGGAGAAGCCCAAGAAAGGAAAAAGAAAATTAGATGCTTCACGTGTGGTGAGCTAGGGCACTACCACACGAAATGCCCAAGGAGTAGAAAGCTCAAGAAAATAGAGCATCTAAGAAGATGGGAGAAGGAGGAGAGAAAGAAAAGAAGCTTCCAACAAGGAGGAGCTCCTAAGGTAAGGGAGGTAATTCCTAACCTTAAGTTAAAATGCAATTCCAATTTTATCTCCTCTATGCATGTTAAAAGTAGTGCAAATTATTCATCCATGCATGCTAGAAATCATGAAAATTGCTTACTTGTGCACAATTTTGGATTTAGATATAATGATAGGACTAGGGCTAACAAGGTAGGTCAAAACCCTAGGAAAAGCATGCATTATGAAAAATCCAAGACCTTAGGACCAAAGGATCAAGGTATTAACCTCAAGAAGGGGAGACACATGCCTAAGAAAATGGGTAGGTCTAGGGATGCCCAAAATGGACACTAAGGTTAGAAACCTGGAAAGGGAAAATCAAGCCTTGAGGGCAAAGCTTGATAAATTAGAAAAGACCCTAGAAAGATTCAATGTTGGATCTAAGGGTTTAGACATGGTGTTGGGTAGTTTAAAACCCAACTATGATATATCGGGGTTGGGATACCGATCTAAGACCTCCAATGCCACCAAAAGGAAGTATGCTAAGGTAGCATATTATTATGGCAAGAAGGAGAAGTCTAAAAATGGCAAGGGGATGCCATTTGAGGGTAAAAAGAATGACTTAACCAAAGACAAGGTATCTAAGGTTAAGAAAGTCAATTTTGTAGGCCAAGAATCACCAGTGGCACACCGGTGTGACCTAGTGTGGATTGAGTCACCTAGGGAAGTGACTAGGGCTAAGAGCTCAAGGGGGAGCTCTAGGAGCCTTTGGGGTCCATGGTAAATGGATCTCAAGAGATGATTTCTTTTAGGAAGTCTAGGTAGACTAGGAAATGTGCCAAAGGGTTTGAAAGACTTGGATAAGTTTTAATCCTAAGAAATTGGTACATTAAGAGGAGAATTATGGAGAAAATATGAAAAATGGGATTATAATTGAGAGAAATTAGTTTTAAAGTGTAAATGTCATATAACTTGGTGCTAGGAATGTAATGTGATTGAGTATGGGAAGAGGCATCAAGGTGAGGGCGAAACTAGAACTTTTGGACAAGGTTTCAATGATACAATTTAGAGAAATTTGAGTTTCGTGCCAATCTTGCGATTTGGAGTACATTTGTTTGGAAAAATATTTTTCCCAAGTAGATATAGGCTTCACAAATCTCCCTACAAAATTTTAGATTTTTCGGAGATTTGTAGAATTATTTAGGCATTACTGATATTGGACTGAAAAACCTGAAATTCAGGTATCAGTCGACTGCCCTAGTGGGCAGTCGTCTGATCCATTAGTGATAGATAGAAATGGATATTGGATAATACGATATGACCTTAAAATTAAAATCCTTGATTATACTCCTTGAACAAAGGTTTGCCTCATGGGTTAATGGTGATTGTATGAAATGAGGTTATATAGATATCATGGAATTTAAGAAAAATTGATGAGTGCTTTAAATTCAATGGATGATGTGAAGTGATAAATGCTTGATGAATGGGAAGATTGATAAGTCCATAGGTATCTAGGATTAAGAAATCATGAAGGAAAGAATTGAGGACAATTCCTTGTGTAAATTGATGATGGTTAGAATTGGCAAATACAAGGAATCATAAATAGAGTTCAAAATTGATACAAAATGCCAATGTTTAAGGAAATTGGAATTGATACCTAAAGTCAAGCACATTTGATACATTTCATAAAACCATATTTTTCTAGGATAGGGTATATCCTAGAAAATGTGCTTGCAAACCTTTAGATTATTCAAGGTTTTTGTTAAGTCCTTTTTGGCACTAGGGATAAGGTTGCTTGGGGGCAATCATTTAATGGTGTCCAAGGGAGAAGAACTTGGGTGTTAGGTTGGGTAGAATCTAACTTGAGTCATGGTGTTAAGTTGGGTAGAACTTCACCTAGGTGAAATGAAAATTGGGAGAAGACATAGGTTAAGGGGGAGGTTGCCTCCTAGTTGCCTTGATTTTCATAGAAAATTTTGGGTTTTGGCATATTAGAAATGTGGTTCATGCTTAAAATTGTGACATTGGGGTCATAAAGCATGAAAATTAGTTTTTGATGTATAAAGGTCATATAAATCAATGCTAGGGATGCATTGTGGGTTGATATAGGCAGAAACATCAAGTGAAGACCAAAACTAGAACTTTAGGTCAAGGGTTGATTGAAGTTTTTAGCTAGTTTTGGGTTTTGTATCAAACTTGGGAATGGTGATAGATACATGGTGAAATGTATTTTTCCCAAGTAGGTATGGGTACCACAAACTTCTCCATAAAATTTGGAAATTGTTGGAGATTTGTGGAATTTCTTGTGCATTTCTGAAATTAGCCAAAAAAGTTGATATTCAGAGTATCAGTCGACTGCCCTAGGGGAAGTCGACTGGTCAGGGCTGAATTGTGTATCAGCAGCTGGTTGGTGTCCAAATGGTAGAAAACAAGTGTATGGGGGTTAGTACACGTTGTTTATGACCATTAGGGATTAAAAGATCCAATAATTGGGATATTGTTGGAGTCTTTTTGATGTATGGCAAAAGGGGAGAAGTGTTGGGTTTAAGTTGAAAAACCAAACATGCCTCTGCAAGAAACCCTAGGTTTAGGGGGAGCTGAGATTAAGGGGGGCATGATTGCTCCATTTTTGGCGTAAGGGGAACCTTGGAGAGGTTCTTAAAAAGCCTTTGTAAGTCCAATATAGGGGGAGCTTTGGAGAAGCTTTAAAAAGCCCGTTTTGGTGAAAATTTCTAACTTTGGGAAGTTAGGTGTGTGAAAATTTCTAACTTTGGGAAGTTAGGTGTGGGATGCCTTGGGATAAGATCCAGGAGAAGCTTTAAAAAGCCTGTTTTGGTGAAAATTCCTAACTTTGGGAAGTTAGGTGTGTGAAAATTCCTAACTTGAAGGGTTAGGTGTGGGATGCCTTGGGATAGGATCCATGCATTGCATATGCATTGGCGGTGTAAGTCCAAGATGGAGTCTTGGCAACGTAGGACCAAATTATTGTTTTTGCATTGTTTATTGCTATTTACTACTATTTGTTTTCCCTAACTTAAACCTATTGCCAAACATCAAAAAGGGAGTGATTGTTGAGGCAATCTGTGGTCCAGAGTGACCATGAGTTTTGATGTTTGGGCAAAGGGTTTAAGTTAAGTTTCCCTTGTGTTCTAATATGTGTATGTTGAGTGTGCAGGTTGCGCAGGTTTACACATATTGACTTGATTGGATGACCTCAGTACGGTGAAGGGTGGCATGGAGACAAGCTGGAGGCTTGTGTGCACCCGAGGGACCTTAGAGAGCAGGAACGATAAGCTGAGGGGCGTGGACTTTGATGCATGCGTGAAGGATGGAATGGAGGCAAGCTGGAGGCTTGCCTGCATCCGAGGGGTGGGAGCCGAAGATGAACAGGGCACGAGGCAATAGTCGAGGCTGCGGATGAGGAGTCAGTTGAGTCGTGAGGGTACGAGTGTTGTGTGATTGTACTCGGGAAATCGTAGGGTTCGAGTGCGTAGTGAAATGTACTCGGGAAGGGAAACCCTAGGTATGTGAGTGGAGCAGTCGACTTCCATTATGGCAGTCGACTGATAAAACTCATAGAAAGGGAGTTAGCTCTGGACCAGTCGACTGCCCTAGGAGCAGTCGACTGGTAGCAACTGATGAGTTGGCTGAAAAATTCGAACGTTGGGGTGCAACGGTCGGATTTTCAGTGGCACCAGTCGACTACCCTTGGGGCAGTCAACTGGTAGCGGGGGTTTTCAGCCTTAGTCCTATTTAAGAGGACTTCGTGTTGGCTGAAAGGTTTGACGAATTTTGTCTTGGTTAAAGGTAAAATAGTAGTCTTAGTGCTCAGGTCTTGTCAAGGTGTTGTGGCGAGGTTTCTCCACACACAAGGAGCGACAAGGGCTAGCCGGAGGTTATCCGAGGAGTGATCCACAGACGGATTCTTGGATTAGTCACCCTTAGGGGTGGATACCAAGTAAAATCAGTTTGTTAGCATTGCTCTTTACATTGTTAGTTTTGTTTTATTGTATATTCCTCTTGCGCAACTAACCGTGTAGAAAGAAAGCGTTCGAAAAATGCTATTCACCCCCCTCTATCGTACATACAAGATCCAACACTCAGGTCGTGTCAAAGGGTTGTGGCAAGGTTTCTCCACCCACAAAGAGCACAAGAGCTAGCCGGAGGCACTCCGGGGAATCATCCACCGAAGGATCGGGATCTTCCACCTTACGGACAGCCGTGAAATAGGAGTTTCATCTCCGAACCACGTAAATCAGTGTATCTTTCTTAGTTGTTAGTTTTTGTTATTTCGCTTGCGTACTAAGAACTTGTAGGAAGAAAAATCGAGAAATAGCTATTCACCCCCCCCCTCTAGCTAAACGACAAGGTCTCAACAAGTGGTATCAGAGCAAGGTTCGCTCATCTATGGACTAACCACCGAGAAAGCAAAAAGCTAGAGGAAATGGCGATTGAAGAAAAATTGGGTGATGACATCAATGTTCCACCTCCTATAATCGCATGGATTTCAAGTATTGGAGGATGCGAACAATGATTTGGTTTGGTATGGATTGGAATTACATGATTGCACTAGAAGAGCCATTTGAAGTCACAAAAGATAAACACGGGAAAAAGCTTCGACCAAGATATTGGAATAAAGAGCAACAAGCCCAATCAAAGGCAAACAAAAAGGTAATTTCAATATTAATTGATATTTTGCTTAATGATATAATTAGTGGTATAGGTGAATACAAAAATGCACATGAATTATAGAATAAGATGGTAGCATTTCATGAAAATTCTACACAAGCTCAAGTAGTGGAAGAGCCCAAGGAAATGAGCTCAATGGTCCAAGAAGAGGAGAAGGATCAATTAGATGAGGAAAGAAGCTCAACATCCGAAGTGGCACAAGAAAGTGAAAGATCATCCACTTCATCAAGGGAAGAAGAAGAGGTCTCCACTTCAAGGATTGAGGGGGAAAAGAGACCACCTTCAATACCGGAGCAAGAAGAAGCATCTATCTCCACTAAAGCCAAGTCTAAAGATCACATCATGTGCTTTGGATGCAATAAGAAGGGACACTACAAGGACAATTGTTCATTAGGTAAAAAGGAGGTAAACCCTAAACCCTAGTCAATTCATTTAAAATCTAACATGGGTTGTAGGGAAAGAAGGAGAAAAAACACATTAGGTGCTACACGTGTGGTGAACTAGGACACTACCACACCAAATGCTCAAGGAAAGGAGAATTTAAGAAATTGGAGCATTTGAGGATATGGGAGAAGAAGGAAAAGAAGAAAAGCTCATATCAAGGGGGAGCTACAAGGGTAAGGGAGGTAATCCCTAACTCTAAGTATTTTTCAAATTTCTCTATGTATGGTAGAAATAATGAAAATTGTTTACCTTTGCATATTAGAAATAATAATGAGAATTATTTACCTATGTGTAATTTTGATTTTAAATATTGTGATAAGAATAGGGTTAATGTTGTACCTCAAAACCCTAAGGAATATATGTACCATGATAAACCTAGGATTTTTAAACCTAAGGATCAAGACATTAACCCAAAGAAAGGGAGGGGAGACACATGCCTAGACAAATGGGTAGATCTAGAGATGTCTAAAATGGACATGGTAATGCTAAGGTTAAGAATCTAGAGAGGAAAAAATCAAGTTTTGAGGGCAAGACTTGATTAATTAAAGAAAATCCTAGAAAGATTCACTAGTGGATCTAAGGGTTTAGCATGGTGTCGAGTAGTCAAAACCCCGACAATGGTAGACCGAGTCTAGGATACCAATCTATTAGAACAGATGCTATTGAAAAGTCATATGCAAGGATGTCATATGACTATGGCAAGGGGAAGGCCAAAAGTTGCAAGGGGAAGGCCAAAATTGGCAAGGAAAAGCCATTTAGAGGATAGAAGAAGAGTTTAACCAAGGACAAGGTGTATAGAGTTAAGAAAGTTAGGGTTGTAGGTCAAAAAGTACCGGAAGTATACATGTGTGGCCTTGCCATTATAGATGAGTCACTTAGGGAGGTGACTAAGGCTAAGAGCTCAAGGGGGAGCTCTAGGAGTCAAGATGGGATCCATGATCAATGGATCTCAAGAGGGTTTCTCCAAAAGGACTAGATAAAGTGTGGAATGTGCCAAAGGATTTGAAGACAAGTTTGAATCTTAATCCTAGGGATTTGTCACATCAAAAGTGAGTATCATGCAAAAATATGACAATAGAGCTATATTGCATGAAAATTGATTCTTAATGTCGAGATGTCATATAAACCAGGCTAAGGATGCATTGAGGTTGGGGATGAAAAGATACATCAAGGAGAGATTAAAACTAGGACTTTAGGTCAAGGTTCAATTGAACCATTTAGATAGTTTTGAGTTTTGTGTCAATCTTGGGATTGGTGATAGATACATGGGTAAATGTATTTTTCCTAAGTAGACACACGTACCACAAACCTCTCCACAAGATTTGAGAATTTTTGGAGATTTGTGGAATTTCTGGTATATTTCTGAAGTTAGATCAGAAATATTGAAAATATAGGGTACCAGTTGACTGATGTAGAGGCAGACGACTAGTGCAGTTTAATCCATGAACGAGGATAATTGACTGATGCAGGGAATCTTTTAAAAGAACAGTCGCGCAGGGGGCGGCCGAACCTAGGGTTTCAGCGCCGCCCCTTGCGATTCCACCTCTCCCTTGACCTCCCCAACTGTTCTAAGCCTTCCCAAGGTCCTAAAGTCGTGTTTCTTGCCTTCCTTCATCTTAGATCCAAGTCTAGGGCAAGAAAAACATCCACTTTGAGTCAACCTTAATCATTTGTCATCATGCAACGACTGGAGAAACAGTAATGAATCATTTGCTTTATTTTTCTCATTTGATTCGTGATTCATAACTAACTCTTCATTTTTTGTATGCTTACCTTATTTTCCCTTTTTGATTGGGTCATTGTTGGTACATGCATGTGTGGGTTGCATTTAGGGCTAGGACAAAAAGAAGGGCAGGTGAGGGATCATCCCAACAGCAGTCCCTAGATTCTGAGGCACCTCAGTTCCGTTCCGAGGCTTGCCGACAGATCTTTAACAATACTGACTTCTATTTGATGAACTGTAGATATCTTAACCAAAAATACTTCCAGGAGATCACTCCTCATATTATTGAGATAATCATGGATTTTGGATTAGAAAGACTAGTATATTGTCAGCGTTATGTCAATATTGACCTATGCAAGAAGTTTTATGTCAATTTTACGTGTATTAATACCGATGACGGTATATATGAGTCTATGGTACAAGGGGTTACCATTCCTTTCATACCTGCATTATTAAGATCATTTTTAGGGTGTAGGGCTTCCGATAACCCATCCACATATTTCCCCACTGTCACTGAGCCATTGACCTTGCCCAATGTCACCATTGATCAAATTCATCGGCATTATTTTGATAATCCTCGACCACCTCTACAACGTATATTCATAGCTAAGGGCATGAGTCCAGTTAACAATGTCTTGTATAAAATCGTCCTAGATTGCATTCTACCCATTGTTACCAAGAGAAGGTTAAAGATCCGGCTACCTCACTTGGTGATGATGTATGCATTAGAGAGGAGGTTAGACATTGACATTGGCTGCCATGTGTTTGCATCTATTCTCCATTTTTCATATAGCGTCAATAGAAAATTTTACATGTCATTCGGTCATATTTTGACAAAATTCTTTTTGTCTAGAGGTATTAGAACCACTAAGGGTCAGGTACATCAACTATCTAAGGACTATGACGAAATTGGCTCTCGACAGCTTTTCTTGGCTGGGATCGAGAGACGTCAAGGAGTGCTGGTCTAGCACCATCGTCATGATTCCTCTAGTTCTGATGATGATGAGGAGGCTGCTCCTGCTGCTACTCCTGCTGGGACTACAGAGGAGTGGCTCTCCCGACTAGAGACAGAGATGCATGGATTTAGGGAGGACTTTCAGAGTGTCCAGCGGCGTTAGATTGATATTCAGGGGGAGGTTCATGGTCACATAGAGCACTTTCAGAGGTTCCAATAGCGCCAGGACGAGATGTATGAGATGATGCAGCACTGGAACCTTATGTATCAGGCTCCTCCTCCTCCTCCTCCACGTGATGACATGTAGGCTTAGCATGATTTTGTGGTGCTGAGAGTGGTTTTAGCTTGGGCATTTTTAGTATCTCTCAAACACTACATTTGACATTGTATTATTTTGGGGATTTCGGGGCTATGACCCTTGTAATACTTATTTATGTTTTAGCATTGCTTATATGAACATTTAACTCATGTCTTGATATTGCTTAAATGAAATATTATTTCTTGTTATTATGGTTGTATAGAAATTTTAATATATCTTCTATCTATGGTAAAAGGGGGAGTTTTTATCACTTGTTTTGTCTTAAGGATCTATATGAGAAAAGGGGGGAGGTTTGAAAACATTTCTTTGTTTTAAATGGTATAGGATAGACTTGGAAAACACATGATTTCAAATCTAGAATGAAAAGTTGATACAAAGAAGAGGTTTTTCAAAAAATTGGAATTTTTGTCAAAAAGTCAAGCATATTTGGTATTTTCACGAAACTATATTTTTCTAGGATAGAATATATTATAAGAAATATACTCGCAAAATTTCAGAATTTTTTGAATTTTGTGGAATTTTTTAGGGGTTTCTGAATTTCGGCTGGGAAAATTCAGATTTCTGTATATCAGTCGACTGCCCTTGGGGCAGTCCACTGATCATTCTGTAGGTTTCTGGTTTGTAGACCCCAGTCGACTGGGAACTGGGCAGTCGACTGGTCTTGTTATTTTCTGATTTCTGGGGGTTTTTCAGAAATAGAAAGGTGTTCTCATTGATACTAGGGTTAAGGTTGCTTGGAGCAATCTTTTTGATGGTGTCAAATGGGGAGAACTTGTGGTTTTAAGTTAGGTTTCAACTTAACTTGTGGAGTTAGTGTTTAACATAATTTGTGATTATGAAAAATTGAAAATTATGTGGAGGGCATAGGTTAAGGGGGAGGATGCATGGTTATGCTGCTTTCTATATCTTTAATTTTCAATTGTTATTGTTGGTTTTGCACATAATTTAAACATATTGACACACATCAAAAAGGGGGAGATTGTTGGTGCAATCAGCCCAAGTGTGATCGGGTAGATCATGGGTTTTGATGTGTGTGTCAATATGATTAAGTTAGGGTTTCATGTTGATCTAATATGTGTATGTGAGTATGCAGGTTTGCAGGATACACATTGACTTAGTTGGACGGCTTCGGGACCGGTGAAGGATGGCATGGGAGACAAGTTGTGGACTTGCATGCATCTGAGGGACCGTGGGCAAAGCAGGGACGATGAGCCGTGAGAAGCGGACTTCGAGGCATACGTGAAGGATGACATGGGAGATAGGTCGCGGGCTTGCATGCATCCGAGGGATGAGAGCCAAAGTCGAAGAGGGCTTGAAGGCAACAGGTCAAGGCTCCTGATTGAAAAGTCAACTGAGTCATGAGGTTTCGAGTGCTGAGATAACTGTACTCGGGAAGGGAAATCCTAGGGTTTGAGTGCTGAGAGAATTGTACTCGGGAAGGGAAATCTTAGGTGGCAGTCGACAGATGCTTGATCAGTCGACTAGGTTAGAGCACAGAGAGATCAGTCGACTGGTGAAGGATCAGTCGACTGATGCAGTCGACTGGTGTTGACCAGAATGCGAATCGTTAAGGCGGTGACATTTGAATTCCCGAGGACCAGTCGACTGTCCTAGGGGCAGTCGACTGGTAACGGTCAAATCAGGATCAAGCTCTATTTAAGAGAGCTCGTGTTTGGCTACTGTTCTTTGGCGAAACAAGCTTGGTAAGAGCCTGTTAGTAGCCTATAAGTGCTCAGGTCATGTCAAAGAGTTGTGATGAGGTTTCTCGACCCACAAGGAGCGACAAGATCTAGCTGGAGGCACTCCGGGGAATCATCCATCGAAGGATCGGGATCGTCCACCTTACGGACAACCGTGGAGTAGGAGTTTCATCTCCAAACCACGTAAATCGGTGTGTCTTTCTTAGTTGTTAGTTTTAGTTTTTGTTATTCCGCTTGCACACTAACAACTTGTAGGAAGAAAAATTGAGAAATAGCTATTCACCTCCCCCCCTCTATCTAAACGACAAGGTCTCAACATTTGTCTCGTAAGTTGGCCAAAGCCAATGTTCGGGTTGAATCCCTCCGACTAGAAGCTTAAACTCTGAAAGAGGAAGTCAACTCAAGCTCCTTAACTGAATCAGTTCAAGAAGGAACCTCAATTCAAGTCTAAAAACTTGAGAAAGAGAATTTCTCCTTGAAAACTCAAGTAAAGAAACTTAGAGTTGCACTAGAACGATTTACCTAGGGTTCCAAGAATCTTGACATGATTCTTAGAAAACAAAAATCAGTTCTAAACCTATCCGGACTTGGTTATCGAACCAACTCATGTTACAGATCATATTACTCAGTATTGAACCAAAGCAGAACCCGAGTCCAAGCATGGGCCCCAAAGTTAAGCTTGACCAAACAAGTTGGACCAAATCAATATTAGATCCCAAAGATAAGATTCACATTTTACATAGTCCATATTGAGACTTTAGTCCAGGGGGAGCCAATAGGAAAACCATCTTGATAAGTTTCTTATTTTTGTGTTTTTTTAATTGTTGCTTGATGCTTGTTTATTTCCTTTCTACAAAAATGTCATGCTTAGGATTAGAAACGGTTAGATAAGGATCTGACTTGATTATAACATGCACAACCTAGTATTAGGGTGAGGCAAGATGATAGTACGTTATGGAAGCTTGTCTAAAAATCAGGTAGGGTAAGACATACCTTATTTGGTCTGTTTAGTCTAGTGTAACTAACCCAAGCTACCTCGCCACACTAGTGGAAAAAAGGCTTTTAACACCGGTTATTTTCGACTTTTAACACCGGTTCCGGAACCGGTGTTGATCCAGCCGGCATTGTAAGTATAGACTTTTAACACCGGTTAACAAACCAGTGTAATATATAGATTTAACACCGGTTCTGGAAACAACCGGTGTTAAAACATCATTTTTAACACCGGTTCTGGAAACAACCGGTGTTAAAACATCATTTTTAACACCGGTTCTGGAAATAACCGGTGTTAAAAATGATGTTTTAACACCGGTTCTAGAAACAACCGGTGTCAAAAGTCTTAATTTTTTATATAAATTTCATATTTATTTTTATTTATAATTTTTCTAGACATATAAAAGAACACAATAATATAATAGTTTATCCATAATCAATAACACACCATGAATTAAGTAAATGCAACATCCAATTAGTTTCAAAAACAAAACAATCCATGTATTTTACAACTATCCATTTTTCTTTCAACAAAAGCAAAATGTAAATCAAATAACACATTATACTCCTACTCGCTATGTGATTTTCCAAGCAAAGACAATGTAGAAGCTTGCCACACGAGTTTGCAAGTAAACGGTCTAGTCCAAGATCAAATAGTGAGGAGTACGTTGCAGAACTTCGACCAGCTTAGCATTCCATCTCTTATAAGCGTCTTGCATATTTCCATACAGTACTTGAGTCAAGCTTGAATTTCTTTTCATGCTTTGGCGTGCAGTGGCTACCAGTCGATTGCGAAGCAACTGTGAGAAAATTCCAATGAAACAATTGTGCGTTTCCTTCCAGATGTAGATGAAACAATTGGAGAACTTCTCTGGCCACTTGAAACCCTGTGGTAAGTTACTGGACTCGCCTCTGCAGTGCGAGTTCGAGATTGATCTGCATCAGTCCCCACCATGTCTTGACCACCAGAAACAGCAGGTCGCCTTGAGGATCCACTTGAGCATCCCACAAAAGTAGAACTGGAAACTTTTTCACGCATTGGGAGCTTAGGAAGTACACAAAACTGAATTGTCATCTTAAGAAGCAATAAAATGGTGCAAGTGTATATTCTCTAAAAACAACATAGCAACCCTCCCAATCAACCATGAAGTTATAGGAAAGCTTAAAACATGCAACAAGTAATGATCAATGGAAGAATAATGATAAAATAGAATAGGCGATTGGATAGTGGTAAATAATGTACTAGCACTGTATCTGGTGGATAGATGCAAACGTAAAATTAACTAGTGAACCAAAACTAATTTTGCAAGCCCATCATACAATCCTAACTCCTGAAAACTTTTGAACTGGGGAGCATCAGGAACAATCTGTGTTTTAATGCTTTTGCAACTGAAATCCAACCTAAATTTTACAATTCTAGTCAATTATAGTTTGCAGGCATCAATTATGTGTGTGATCAGCACAAAGTTCATGCATGCACTAATTAAAATCAAAGTATACAATTTTATATGTTAAAAGCTCAGCAAGAATGTGTTTTATCTAAAAATTTCGAGTGTCATAACACCTGACATGGTTGTGTAGGTAGAACCATGGTTTCAAATAAGGGGCACATAGGTGTATGAGCAAAGGAGAAAAGGAACAAACCTGATACCTCTGTAACTTACCATAGCATCTTTACCGGCAGGTGGATCATTTGCCATAAGGGCCTTCTGCTTGGATAGGCGGCCAATATTTACAGCTGGAGATGCTCGTCCATGACGGGAAGGGTCGGTAGCCAACCAACAGAAACCCAATCTTGAATTTGAACATCAATGAGAAGTGAAATCAACCTTCCCGAATGAATAGTTCCCGGTACAATCTCTTAAGATATGCATAATCAGGTTTGTCTTCAAATCTCAATGAACGGCAATAATGGAAGTAAGATGCAAACTCTGTA
This sequence comes from Boesenbergia rotunda, assembly GCA_024364735.1. Taxonomy (NCBI): domain Eukaryota; kingdom Viridiplantae; phylum Streptophyta; class Magnoliopsida; order Zingiberales; family Zingiberaceae; genus Boesenbergia; species Boesenbergia rotunda. Next base: position 156,753 of record JAGFNQ010004423.1, read on the forward strand.
GGATATCCCCTACATAAAGCCTACAAGTGTAAACCACTATATCATAATTATAAATAAGGTAATAGAGCATGAGACTTCAAAGTAATCGGAGATTATAATTTACCTCAGTTGATGTGGCCACTTTTTTTTCACTAATTCTTTCATATTTCTGCTTCTTTGTTCCTGCTTTTAGACCTTGCCAGGGAAGACTGAAGAAAACATTTACAGCCAACCGATTTCAGTTTGAGTGATGGATAAGGGGTAAAAGGTTTCTAACAAATAGACCAACCTTCCTCTCAAGAAGTACATTAGAACATATCCCAGAGATTCCAAATCATCCCTCCTGCTTTGTTCTTATAAGAAGAAAAGAATAGTCAGATAGCCAAAAGATGGCCACAAGAAGATACGTGATCTGCTAGGGCACAGTGCGGTTTCGAGCGGAGAAAACCCAGAACGAAAACAAACCAAGGCTGACGCTTCCTCGACTCACGACAGCGGCGTCGGCTAGGGCTTCGCGCGAGGGCGGCTGCGCTCTGCTCGCGCGCACCGGAGAAGAAGATGGAGAAGGAGAGGCTAGGGCACAGCACCTGCGCAACCCGTGGAGAAGATGAAGAGGAAACACGATGGAGAGACGGCGAAGGGGCGACGCTCGCTGGGAACCACTGCGATTGCGGCGTCGGCGCTGGGAACCGCTGCGGCGTCGGCGCTGGGAACCGCTGCGGCTGCGGCTGCGGCGTCGGCAAAACTGAAGGGAGCAGTTTGGGTTTCAAGCGACAAAAGAACTTAGGGCTTTATATTTATTTTGTTGTTTTTTTTCAAATAAGCCCTAAAGCTTCCATTATTTACCACCAGGTCCTTTATACTGCCACCGCCTAACTTTTTAACACCGGTTGTTAAAAGAACCGGTGTTAAAAGTATTTTAAAGTTCAAATAATTATAACATATGACCCCGGTTATTTATAAAACCGTAGTTAAATATATTTTTAACACCGGTTGTTAAAAGAACCGGTGTTAAAAGTATTTTAAAGTTCAAATAATTACAAAAATGCCACCGCCTTTTTTTTTAACACCGGTTTTAATACAACCAGTGTTAAAAGCCGTTGTTAAAGGTCTTTTTTGTACTAGTGCCAAATCCTCAACTAGTTAGACTAGGGTTTCACAAAAGATAATTTGAGAATAAAATTTCTTTAAAAGGCTTAAAATTTATTTTCAATTTACTAATTGTTAAACTTGAATCTAACACAAAGTTCAATCAAATCATAGTGTTAACATAAAATAAAAGATAAAATTAATGCATCTCACAAAATAGATAAGGATTCCTTGTTTTGTCACTTAGAAATAGGTGAGATGCTTAGGACCTAAAAGTTTAGTACAACCCCACCAACCCAATCAACTGAATTAATTTTACCTTTAATATACTAAACCTAATTTACAAATTTAATTCAAGTTAATAATTTTTAAAATTTAACTTAATAATTTTCAAAATTTAATTAATAATTTCCAACCAAATAATTTTCAAAATTAATTTAAACAATTATTTCAAATCAAGTTAAAAACCTGTCTCACAAAAATACTTATAGGAGTAGCATGACTGATAACCCAGATTGGGTGAGATAGATTAGGCAATAAAACTCAATTAATCTATCCTTACACCATTACATAAATGAATCCAAATCAAAGTACTTTATGTGTAGGAACATAATGGTTTGGACTAGTGGATGTTGCATAGTGGATGCTTCAGACATATGACTGGGAATAAATTGGAGTTCACCAAAATTAAGTACAAAAACCTATGCTCAGTGACATTTGGCAAAAATGCCACAGTTAAGGTAATTGAGTCAAGTAACATTGAACTAAATTCTGATTTTATTATCAAAAAGGTGCTATTAGTTGATAATTATATGTTTAATTTACTTAGCATCAGTCAACTATGTGATATTGGTTGTGTAGTCACCTTTACAAACTCTGAATGCCTTATTAGGAACTTACATGACCTAGAAATAACCCTTAAGGGAATTAGGAAGAATAATATTTATATTATTAACCTACCATCAACTCCTAAATGTCTTCTGACCCAACTAGAAGAAACCAATTTATGGCATAGAAGACTAGGTCACACTCACACAAAATTGATTTCAAAATTAAGTCAAAACAGATTAGTTAAAGGAATCCCTAAAATTAGAAACTTTGAAAACTCAATCTGTAACCCATGCCAACAAGGTAAACAAACAAAATCAACCCACAAATCTATTCAATCAGACTTAACTCAAGCTACGATTGAGCTCCTACACTTAGACCTATTTGATTCTCATGGAGCCAAGTCACTAAACGAAAATCGATATTGCTTAGTAATTATTGATGATTATTCTAGATTTACCTGGGTTAGGTTTCTGAAAACCAAAGATGAATCATTTGAATCATTTAACAACTTATGTAAAATGCTTGAAAATAAAAAGATACACAAATTAAAAGAATTAGAAGTAATCATGGGGAAGAGTTTGAAAACCAAAAGTTTAATAACTTATGTAAAATTAATGGATATATGCATGAATTTTCTTGCCCAAGAACCCCCAACAAAATGGGATAGTTGAAAGGAAAAATATAACCCTTTAAGAAGCCGCTAGGACCATGCTCAACAAATATAGTTTAACTAATCAATTTTTAGCAGAAGTGATTAACACCACTTGTTATATTCAAAATAGGGTCCTAATAAATAAAAGACACAATAAAACACCTTATTAAATCTATTACCATAAAATACTCAACATATATTATCTAAATGTGTAACGCCCGCCCTTATATCTACTCTCGGGGCGGGGTTACGTACAACTCATTCATATAGTAATATTTTTTTTTCTATCTTCTAGCATAACATTAAAACAATAAAGCAAGGGCTAAGGACTAAGCATGCTTGTTTAACTATCAAAGTCATTCTACAACATGATAAGTTCACCAGTAATGTAATTCATAACATAATCAAATATAAAAGACCTCCAAGGTAAACACTATCATGTCATGTCAATCCTAGTCACTAGCACTTATTGTCAAGGGAACATAAACATAAACATAAATATGTAGATATAGAAGTCTTTCTTTCCCGAGCCACCACCCCACACATCTTTAGCCTTCCTGCCTCTTCCTTTAGTTCATATGTTCCTTACCTTTATCTGCAGCATAAGACAACACATAACTAGTAAGCATAAAAGCTTAGTAAGGATCCGGTCCTACTCGCAAAATCCATACGAAAGCATACAGCGTGTGTACATAACAAGACATAAGCATGAGTTCATCATAGCATACTAAACATCAAGTTTCTAAGCATGTAGCATATAGAATTTTAAGCATACCTATCACATGCAATAAATGTTTTTCAAAGCAGTTCCATAATGGTATTACTTAAAAATACATCCATATCATATTGGGCCCTGTTGTGTACCAACTATCGCGCGGAACTATTGCGCGTTCGCTAATGAATTGGGGTAGCGAGCCACCAATTAATTAGAGCAGGACTCTTCCGTCCTACCGGAGCCATGACCTTACGTTAACATGCACCCTGGATTTGTTTAACGACCCCCTTATGAGTCGGGTACACAACTTCAAAAGTAAAATACTTATCAGGCTTTTACATATATGCTAAGGAGTACTTTCACATTCATTCTCAAGGGACACACCACTCTTCAAGGGTGCTCATGATCCCTTAGGGACACACCACACAACATAAGGGGTGCTCTTGATCCCATACTTAATGAAGTATCCTTTCAAGCATCTTATTATACACATCACATGCATTTCATAAAGGTGCCCCCCAGGGGCTATAAGGCATGCTCATACATAGATCATAATTCAACCCCTTAACATATCTTATATATGACAAGGGTGATCACATAACTCATATTCATATCATAGGAAGTGGTAGCATGCTTCATGGGTAAATCAAATGGTTCCTAACCCTAAAACTAGAGTCTTGGCCGAAACTCAAGGGTAGGGGGTAGGGGTAGATTAGGTTTTTGACATCAAAACATCCCCTACAAGCATCATATATATATATATATATATATATATATATATATATATCATGTATCATACTATAGCATGCACCATGGGAGAAAATCAAGCAACCCTAACCCTCATCTAGGGTTGGCCGAATGTCATAGCTAGGGAGAGTTCCATTTTTTTTTCCCAATCAAACATTCCATTTAAACATCACTTGCATATACATATCATCATCCCAAACATAAGCATATCTCCTAGGGTACATCTCATACAATCATCACATATACATGCATATGATCTTACTAAACACAATCATAATCACATAGGGTAAGTTGTCCTTTACAACCTCATGTTTCATGCCTTGGCCAAATGTTACATGCTAAGGAATCCAATCAAACCTTTCCTTTGAATATCACATGCATATACATCTCATATCATTTCACATAAGCATATCACATAAAATAATTTAACCTTCACAAACCCTAAAGTTTCATGCCTTGGCCGAATGGTGTAGGGTAGGAAAACTAGGGTTTTGAAATTAAACCTTCACACAAGCATTTAATCAAACACTTTATCTACACTACTAATCATGGACACATCATAGGATAGCAAGCAACCCAAAAACCCTAACCTATTCTTCTTTGGCCGAAACTTGTAGGAGGCCTAATCCTATTTTTTTCTTATCATAACATGATGAGAAACAACATACATCCATATCCTAAGTTCCTAGGGGTCTCCTCATGCAACAAGAAGTAACCAAGGCCTAGGAATGGGTGTTGGCCGAAAGTTTACAAAGGGAGGGCTCCCATTTTCGAAAACAAGAACACAAAGAAACATTCAATAACAATTACACTGCAGGCGAGGGGATACTTACATCCTTTCGCTTGAATTTCTACTTCTTTAAGTCCCTTAAGGTACCCTTGGTTGAAGGAGAAGTGAAGGTTCCTTCTTGCTAGAACTTCTCTAGACTCCTTGGCCCTAATAGAGGGCAAGATCCTTGGGAGCCTTCTTCCTTCCAATCCCCTAGGGTTAGAACCCTAGGGTGTGCCTTTTTCGAAAATGGAAAAGAGAGAGAGGAGGAAGAAGGAATTCGGTGGGGAGAAGTGAAGAAGAAGAAGAGGAAGTTACTCCCACCCCTTCCCTCTCTTATTTATACTTTTCTCATGAAAAGACATGTCTCTTCACTATTACACGCTTAACAAGCATGTTTCTTATTCTCTCAACAAGAAACAATGCTTGGTGTAGTGGTTAAGACATGGAGAGTGCAACTAGGAGGTTCAAGGTTCGATCCTTGCTTCCTCCTTCCTACACTTTCTTTTTACTACCTTTTTGCACTAATCCATATCAAAGCCTATTAAGCCAAATTCATCATGATATTTCCTAATAATTTTTCCTGAATTCATAACATTATTTACATAATATTTTTATAATAATTTTCCATACATTTCATAATAATTTTCCATGAATCCAAAATATTATTCACATAATATTTCATAATGAATTCACAATATTATTCACATAATATTTCATAATGAATTCATAATATTATTCATGGTGAAATTTTGGGGTGTTACAAAATGTTTTTGGGTGTAAGGTACATATCCTAAATACAAAAGACTACCTAGGGAGATTCCAATCAAAATCAACCCCAAAAATTTTTGTAGGGTACTCAACCACGAGTCGGGCATATAGGGTCTATAACAAACATACCCTAAAAATTGAAGAAACCATGAATGTCATATTTGATGAAGAAATTATAACAAAACCTACTATTTTACCTAACCCAATCAACTTAACCAACTCATGAAATCCAACTACTTCAAATCAAGACCAAGAAGAAATTGAACCAACAATTGAACTAACAATTGAACCAACTCAAATTGTTGAAACCGCTCCTGTACCAACCCAAAACCTACCAGCCGGACCTGAGGCTGAACCAAGTTCTAGGAGATCAAAGAAACCTAGACTAAATCACCCAACTGACCAAATTATGGGTGATCTAACCTTAGGGGTTTGAACAAGGTCTTCCTATAGAAACCTCAGTCAGGTTGCACTGATTTCAAAGATAGAACCTAAAACTATAGAAGAGGTCTTACCTGACCCAGACTGGATCATTGTATGTATGAAGAATTAACTCAATTTGATAGAAACCAAGTCTGGGACTTAGTACCTAAACCGGAAGGTAAGTCCGTTATAGACACTAAGTGGGTATTTAGGAATAAGTTGAACAACCAAGGTGAAATAGTAAGAAACAAAGCTCACTTAGTAGCTAAGGGATTTAGTCAAGTTGAGGGGTTAGACTATGATGTAATTTATGCCTCTGTAGCTAGACTTGAGTCAATTATGATGTTACTAGCCTTTGAAGCCCTTCAGGATTTCAACCTAGACTATACTTAAACTAAAGTATTTAATGACAATATAAGTTCAATTAACCTTACAAAAAAATCCATTCATCATTCAAGAACTAAACATATTGAAGTTAAATACCACTTTGTGAGGGATCACGTAGTTAGGGGTGCAATCTTACTTACACATAGATTCAAAATCTAACTTAGGTGATATTTTCACTAAACCACTACCTGAGTCTGAGTTTAGTTCGCTAAGAAGGTAGTTAGGAATGCGTTTAGTAGAATAGGATTATTTTTTTAATCACTATTTTTTTAATTCTATTATCTTGCAAATTTATTTTCAAAATTAATATTGTTTTGAAAGTGTTTTTCTGACTTAGTTTTTTTTAATTATCCCCTTTTAAAATTAGGGTTTTTCTATGAAATGGACTTAGCTTAGGACTTAACCCTAGTTTGCATGTTCCTATAGACTTAGAAGCCAACATCTCACAAGTACATTAGAATACTTTGATTGATAACCTAGATTGGGTTGAGGTGCTTAGGTCTATGTCATGACTCAAGATGCTTTAAGTCAATGCATCAAGAGTAGTTGGAGCAATAAATACAGTTGAATAGTAATCAAGTTAAATAATCAAGCTTAGAAAGTTTAACTTTATCAGACTACTTAACTTGACTAACCCAAATGAAAACTGCTGTTGTATAATAGTTAGTAAGTAGCAAACTGGGTTAGACAGGGACCAAAAGGAATTAATTTGATCCATTTTTTTCTTAAATGAATGATTTTTTTTTCATGCTTGGACTCACTAGAATTATCAATTTGGTTCAAATCTTGTCAATTTTAATTTCTACTTACTTGACTCATTTTTGCTTAATTCATTATTCAATTGCATTCTTGTTTGTTTTGCAAAACTAATTAGCTCTCATACACAATTTTTTTCTTCCCTTAAATAAAACTTTTTTTTCAAAAATATATTTTTTACAAAAAAAATATTTTTTTTGTTATATGGCAAAGGGGGAGAGTAGAAAAGTGAAGCTAAAATTAATGAAAAGTGAAGTTAAAGTCAAGGGGGAGAGTAGAAAATTCAAAGAAGTTTTTCCCTTATTCAAACACTTCAAGTTTTTTTTTTAATTTGGCAAAGGGAGAGAGTAGAAAAATTAATTTTTCCCTCAAAAAGCTTTTGCCTTACTTAAAAGTTTTTTTCGTTAACAAGTTTTATAACTTAAAAGTTTTTGTAATACTTAGAATTCTTTTCAAAAATTAGAAAAATCTTTTAAAAAGAAAAATTGCATGTTTTCAAAAGCTTCAGGGGGAGGATTTAAAATCAAGGGGGAGCTTTATGCAATTCTTCTATTTTATAAGAATTTTTCAAAACTTTGAAATGTCCTAAAAGCATAAAATTACTAATCAAGGGGGAGAATGAAAATTTTATCTTAGAATTTATGCTTAACTGTAAATCTACTATTATTCATGTTAGTTTTAACTTAACTTTTGAACTATGTTATCATAAATCAAAAAGGGGGAGATTGTTGATGTTGAGAGCACCAGATCGAACCTGGTTTTGATAATGACAAAGGGTTCAAAGTTATGTTTATGTTTTGATTTAATGTGGTTCATTGAGTGTGCAGGAAAGTCCTAGTTGAGCTAGGCACGATGTCTTGACCTGCAAGGTTAAGCATGAAGTCCTGGTCGAGGACTGGGCACGAAGACCTGGGCGAGGGCTGGGCATCGAAGACCTGACTGGGGGTTGGGCAAGAAGTCCTGATCGTGGACTGGACACCGAAGTCCTGATTCGGAAGATCGGGCAGGAGTCTTAGTCGAGCGAGGATTGCGGATAGAAGTAGAGGCGGGTCGAGGTATAGACGTCTCGAGATTCGGCAGTCTCAGAGGCCGAGCAAAAGTCCAATCGGAGGAGCTAGTTGGCAAAAAGGTAACTTCTCTAGAGTGGAATAGGTGAGGATGCGTTCCTCGGAAGAGGGAACAGTAGACGTCGGTTCGACCTAGGATTTCATTTTGAAATCCAAAGTCAGAACCAAGACAGCTCCGGTTATTATCCATGCATTGATTTTTAATATTATATTGTTCATGGACTAATCCTGGTTGCAGGTTTGAAAGGAATCAACTGTCGCATCCCATGTGCCCGAAAGGGTTCAGGTGCTCGAGAACCCAGGCGCCTAATAGGTATTTGGCGCCCTAGAAGGGGTATTCCAGCTGATGGAGAAGCTGAGTTGGCAGGTTCACCACGCCATCTTCTCAGGCGCCCATGAGGCATCAGGCGCCTCAACAGTCCCAGGCACCCAAGACCAGAGATAAGGTTTGGCTATGTCTGCGGATAAGCATGCTCCAGATTCGGTGGCGTGGCAGGCGCCCTAGACCCTATCAGGCGCCCAAGAACACACTGTAAAACGGGCTTCACCCCTTTGCTTCAAGACAACATTTTTCCAATTCAAGCACTCAAACACGCTTCATCATTCTTCCATGCTCGAGTTTCCTAGGCCGACAACGATCAAGATCGATGACACGCTGCTCGAGAAGACTTCGCCATTTCCTCAAGTGTTGTCTGTTTTTTTAATTAATTCTACATTCAAATATTCTCATTTGTATATCATTTTGAGATATAGAATTTTCCATCGAAAATGGTCAATGACGATGGGCCTTAGAGTAGGAGCCGTTATAGATTCCGAACCAAGTAAAAAAATGAAAAGGTGTTAGCATTGATTTAATTTTCGCTACGTATTCACTCTGTTTTTGAAAAATTCAAGTCATCGATATTCACCCCCTCTATCGATTACAACGATCCCACAAAAGCTAGATCACATAGGTGGCACGTGGGTAGATGTGTTCACCAACGTCGTGTGGGCTCAGTGGACCACGCCGGGGGAGACTACGACTCACACGCCTTTCTAGTTAGTCTATGGAAGTGAGGCGATGGTGCCCGTTGAAGTCGGGTGTGAGTCTGATCGGCGGAAGGCATATGTTGAAGGAAATGAGGAGAAAGAAGCTTGGAGCATATCTGGTCGAAGAAGTCTAAGAAAAGGCTGCTGCCTGGATGTTCGCCTATCGCCAAAGGATGAAGTAGAGGTATGACCGAAAGGTGCTAGCTTGGGCATTCTAGGTCGGGGACCTCATATGGAAGAGGATAAAGTCGGTCAGAGATGTCAACAAACCGAAGCCACAATGGGGAGGACCTTTTAAGATAATCCAAAAGATGGCTTTCGGAGCATACTACATGGAAAACTAGCAAGGAAAGAAGCTAGACCGACCCTGGAGTGTCATTTATCTCCTGCCTTATAGAGAGCCACATTGAGGTTTTTTTTTTTTGTGCAAAAAAGAAATCTTATTTCTGGGAAAGAAATTCCAAATTGGAAGGGGGACCAGACCTAACCTTCCAAAATAGAAATACAATGACTTCAAATGTTTTACAAGAAACATATATCAAGAGCAATTCAAACAGCTTTTTATCATGAAGGTTTTATTATGTGATCGCTAAACACCCACTGATCTTCAATCTTCTATGCATTCCATCTAGAGCAAACAAACATTCCCCATCGCCCACAACTCCATTAGTTTCAGATTTTAGCGCCTCTGATTTAAATGCCAACACCTCTTTCACCCTTGTATGAAATCCAAAAAACTTCAAGTAGCACTATCTAACACTTCCAGACCAAAATTATTTTGATTTGCTAACAAAATCAGATAACCCAGTTTGATACAACTTTGGCACGCCATCTTCATTTCAGCTTCAATTCTAATCAGGGATCACTTAGAGCGTTAGACCCCATTGCACTATGCAGATATGCAATCATGCCAGAGCCTCCCGCATCTCCTCAGCCCACCGAACAAAGCAACAAGAACCTCCATTTAATATTACATTCACCAAATATTCAAAAGCACATAGCAAACCAAGGAGAACCTCCTTTTAATATCCTCCACCAAAACATATCATGCAACTTATATTAAGAAACCAAAGAATATCCAAGAACCCGAAGTTCGCTTTTGGTAAGCGACCAACCATAAACGGAATTGAAATGCCTTTACCGTAGCCGTTACTACGGGCTAGATAGACCTATGGTGGGTCTATACACCCTTACAGGCTTTTTGGCAAAGCCTCAGCCATAAACGGATTTTATGTGTCTTTACCGTAGCCGTTTGCTACGGACTAGGTAGATCTCTTATGGTGGATCTACTCACCATCCCTCCCTATTACCTTTCCCATTCAAGCACCAAACCTTCCAAATTCAGAGCTCTCATATCAAGCAAATCAAAGTCGATCAGTCAAAGGGAAGTCAATCAATCAAGCAAAATCAATCCTCAGATTGGATTTAAGCAGCCAAGCAGAATCAATCAGCACCATATATAAGAGAACATAAACTCTGTTCATTTTGCAGAAATCAGGCTTGTATACCTCCATTTTGCATGACAAACAATTATATCAGTCTATCAAGAATCATTTAATAGTTTTATCAGAAAGAAGGAAGTTCAGGAAAACCAGAAAATAAAATTTCAGACACATCTGAACGCAATTTCTGAGAACATCTGCATTTGACACATCTGCACTCATCAGCAAAACCTCATAACACATTTGACTCGCCTGCACATAATTTCTGAACAACTCTGAAGCATTTGATCACATCTGAAAACCTTTGATCACATCTGAAAACAATTTGAACACATCTGAATATAATTTTCTGAACACATCTGCATCAACACATCCGCACTAAACAACATAACCTCATAACAGCATAGCAGCATAACAAACTTCTAATACAGAACCAGCTACAGAACACAGCAGAAATCTGGAGCCAACCTTACTCCATTCTCAAGCCTCCAACAAGTTACAGAACACATTAAACAAATATTGTTCCAGCACAGTAATCCCCCATGTATGCTGTATATGGCACAAAGACACAATGGACAAATCTGGACACCAGCAACAAACCAGCCAGAGAACCCTTCCATTCATCAAAGCATTTATTATACATAACACCACCAAATCCAACACAAATTTCACGCAACGACATTTATATTTCCTGGACAACATCCAAATCTGCTTATTTTCCAGAAAATTCCTACAGCCTCTATTGCTTCTTCCCCTAATTGTAACTTCGTGACCATCTGAAGTATGGCAATCCAACCCTGTCAATTCTACAGATACCAAGCAGTTCTCTATCGATTTCCTATTTCCTTAACACACGCTCACCTGGAATTTTAAAGGCCTGATTTGCAAGGAAATCTGCTGCAGCATTTGCTTCCCTATATATATGTGAATAGTGAACTTTATATTTCTGTATCAATTTCTTTATCTTCAAAACCAGATTTCTAACATCCCATGAGAAGCAGGGATCCTCCAGAACACTCAGCGCCACCAGGGAATCAGATTCCAGCCATATAGGTAGAAATTTGTTCTCCTCGCACAACTCCAAGCCTTTCTGAATTGCATATAATTCTGCTCTCAGATTTGAGCCTTTTCCAATGGTTCCCTGTTTAGCCAACAACACTTGCCCATCATGGTCACGAATTATCACTCCATATGAAGAGTCTCCTGGATTGCCTTTGGAACATCCATCAGTATTGAGTTTAAACCATCCAATGGATGGCTTCTTCCACAAAACCAGAGATATCGTATTTAAATATCTTATCCTTACTATAATTCCCATAGTTTTCGCTGCCACACAGCTTCCTTTCCAATGGTAGTGTTTAATAATACCAGCTTCCATACCAACTATCAAATGTTGACTTATTCTGCCAATCACATTATGCGCATCCATCTTTATACCTCTATGCTTGCTGTCATTCCGTGCCAACCATAAAAACCATAAAATCAGGAAGGGGATAATTTCTCTGGTTTTTCCATTCTGTGCCCAAACAGGACCACATTTCCAGCTCTCCAAATTTTCCCAAGAAATCACACCAAACACCTTTGCAAAAAAAATCCATACCTCCATAGCTACCGGCCTTTGAAAGAATAAATGTTCCCACAATTCTTGAGCCTTGCAGCACTGACATTTAGATGCCAGGGAAAACCCCCTCTTTTGTAATATCTCCTCAACTGGCAATTTCTTCCTCAGAAATCTCCATCCAAAAATTGATATTTTCGGGGATAGTAATTTACTCCAAACTACCCTCCAAATTTCCCCTTTTTCTTTGACATCTCTAGCTAATTCCCAAGCTGATTTAAATGTAAACTTTCCACCATTTGAAACTGTCCACATTATCTTATCCTTTAATCCCGGTTGCACCTCTATATTAAGCACTTCCTCTACCATTGTTGATGGTAGTATCCTTTGTAACAAATCTATCTTCCATGTTCCATTTTCTGTAAAATCATCCATCTTCCTCCCTGGATCATTCATCTCACTGCATGATTTATAAATAGGGCCACTATCCAGCCATGAATCATACCAAAAATTAACTTTCCCTTCTCCGATCATCCAACCAATATACCTTTCTGCAAAACTGCGGATTTTAATCATACGACGCCAACATGGAGAGGTCTTGCTTTTCAAGTTCACCGTGACAGGAGATAACTTTCGACAGTACATTTTCAATAGGAATTCTGCCCAAGGAGATTTTTGTTCCCTGAATCGAAACCATAACTTCATAGCCATTGCTTTAGCCACCTCTGATAATTTTCTTACCCCCAAACCACCTTCTAATTTGGGTCTACAAATCTCATTCCAAGACACCCAGTGTGTTTTCTTTATCTCTCCATCAGAGCCCCAAAAAAAACCTGCACAGATCATTTCTATCTTATGCAAAATTGATAAGGGAGGGAGGATTACCTGAAGTAAATATAATGGCATTGAAGCTAATACACTCTGCATAAGAATTAACCGCCCGCCATGAGAAAGTCTAGAGATATTCCATGCCATTAACCTTTTCCTTATTCTCTCAATCAGTGGCAAGAAAAAGCATGACTTTCTATTGCCCGCAATTATAGGAACTCCCAAATAGTTCATTGGTCGCATTCCCTCCTCAAATCCTGTAATTGTCTTTATTTTTAATTTTCTGGCACTTGATATACTCTTTGAAGGATAGAATTTACTCTTAGCTATATTAATAGCTTGCCCCGTTATCTTCTCATAATTGTCAAGAAATCCCTTGACTCTTCTAACACAATCCACTGAACCATTCATGAATACCATTACATCATCCGCATAGGCTAAATGTGAAATCTTCATATTACATCCAGTTACAAAACCTATTTTTGGAAATTTATCAAGTAACTCATTTAGCCCTCTCGATAGCAACTCTGCTCCTATGATGAACAGAAGTGGAGATATTGGATCTCCTTGTCTGAGCCCTAGTTTAGCCTGAAAGAAGCCGGATAGCTGCCCATGTATTCTCACTGAAAACCAACAGTTTGTGATACATCTCTGAATAATACCGATTACCTTTTCTGAAAAACCGAAGGCCAACATTACTTTAAATAAAACCCTCCATTGAACTCTATCATAGGCTTTTGCCATATCTAATTTCAGAATTAGATTTCCACCTCTTACATGATAGTTCAGCTTGTTTACCAACTCTTGAGCTAATAAAACGTTATCTGAAATTTGCCTACCTACAACAAATCCGCTTTGGGAAGGAGATATTATTTTTTTCATTAGTGGAATCAACCTTCTAGCCATTAGCTTAGAGATGATTTTATAAGACACGTTACACAAACTTATTGGTCTGAAGTCCTGCCAATTCTGCGCATTTTCAATCTTTGGAATTAGAATAATCGTGGTGGCAACCATCCCTCGCGGCAAGATTCCTCCTTTGAAAAAATCTAAAACTGCTTGAGCTATATCTTCTTTTATGATCTCCCAACATGTGATGTAAAAAGCTACTGAGAACCCATCCGGACCTGCTGCACTATCCTTACACATCTCATCAATTACTTGTTTTATTTCATACATTCAAGGTAACGCTTCCAGAGCACCATTCTCTTCCATACTAATCTTTGATGGAATATACTTCACATTGACATCATTAGCTAATGAATCACAGAGATCCTCATAACATGTGCAAGCATTCGAGACTCTCATTTTATCAGTGAGATATAAGTGGGCATGCCCCCACGCCACCACTCGGCTCGGTTTCACTAATCGGTCGTGTGGCGACCCACGGTCCTTAGGATCGGACCGACCAGTGTCCAGACTCTTGCCTTGTCAGCGAGTTATTAGTGGGAATGCCCCCACGCCACCACTCGGCTCGGTTTCCACGATCAGACGTGTGACGACTCACGCACCTTAGGATCAGATTGACCAAGTGTACAGACACTCGCCTTGACGGCGAGTTAAAAGTGGGCATGCCCCCATGCCACCACTCTGCTCGGTTTCCTCGATCGGATGCGTGGCGACCCACGCTCCTTAGGATCGGACTGACCAAGTGCCTAGACCCTCGCCTTGTCGGCGAGTTATAAGTGGGCATGGCCCTATACCACCACTCGGCTCAGTTTCCCTGATAGGACGCGTGGCGACCCACGTTCCTTAGGATTAGACTGGCCAAATGTCTAGACTCTTGCCTTGTCGGCGAGTTATAAGTGGGCATGCCCCCATGCCACCAATCGGCTCGGTTTCCCCGATTGTATGCGTGGCAACAAACGCTCCTTAGGATCAGACCGACCAAATGTTCAGACTCTCACCTTGTCGGCGAGTTATAAGTGGGCATTCCCCCACACCACCACTTTGCTCGATTTCCCCGATCAAATGCGTGGCAACCCACACTCGTTAGGATCGGACCGACCAAGTGTCCAGATTCTCGCCATGTCAGCGGGTTGTAAGTGGGCATGCCCCCACGCCACCACTCGGCTCGGTTTCCCTGATCGGGCGCGTGGCAACCCACGCTCCTTAGGATCGGACCGACCAAGTGTCTAGACTTTCGCCTTGTCGGCGAGTTATAAGTGGGCATACCCCCATGACACCACTCGGCTTGGTTTCCCCGATTAGACGCGTGGCGACCAACACTCCTTAGGATCGAACCGACCAAGTGTGCAAACTCTCACCTTGTCAGTTAGTTATAAGTGGGCATGCCTCAACGCCACCACTCGGCTCGGTTGCCCCAATCAGACGCATGGTGACCAACGCTCCTTAGGATCGAACCGACCAAGTGTGCAAACTCTTTCCTTGTCGGTGAGTTATAAGTGGGCATGCCCCCACGCCACCACTCTGCTCGATTTTCCCCGATTGGACACGTGAAGACCCATGCTCCTTAGGATCGGACCCACCAACTATCCAGACACTCGCCTTGTTGGCGAGTTATAAGTGGGCATGCCCCCACGCCACCACTCAACTCGGTTTCCCTGATAGGATGCGTGGCGACCCACTCTCCATAGGATCGGACTGGCCAATTGTCCAGACCTCGCCTTGTCGGCGAGTTATAAGTGGGCATGCCCCCATGCCACCACTCGGCTCAGGAGAGTTATAAGTGCGCATACCCCCACGCCACCACTCAGCTCTGTTTCCCTGATCGAACGCGTGGCGACCCATGCTCCTTAGGATCGGACTGACCAAGTGTCCAGACCCTCGCCTTGTCGGCGAGTTATATGTGTGCATGCCCTCGCGCCACCACTTGGATTGATTTTACAGATCGGACGCGTGGCAACCCACTCTCCTAAGATCAGATTGACCAAGTGTCCAGTCTCATCTTGTCGATGAGTTATAAGTGGGCATGCCCCCATGCCACCACTCGGATCGGTTTCCCCGATCGGATGCAACAAGCCTACAATCGCCGGGTAATCGCCCACAGTTTTGAAGTCAGAGACAAGGATTGGAAAAGGATCAAACCAGTCGGTGACCCAGGGAAGCTGGAGACTCGGTGGGATGAACCTTACGTCATCACGAAAAAGCTCACAGGGGGCAGCTACTATTTGGAAGATGACAACTGCAAGGGGCTGGAGGACCATGACACGCTAATCATCTCCGCCCTTATCGCACTCGGTGAGATGTTGAGTTGTTCACATAACTTTTGAATTTCGGTTGGTACTGCCTTGCAGTTCAATAAATAAAGGAGCAAACAAAATAATACTCGAAAAATGCTAAATACTTGCCTGACTAGAACCCTACTACCTCCGCGATGAGTAGGCTTGGTCCGGGTGCTGCAGATGCCCGACCAAGAGCTGTAAAACCCTACTACCTCCACGGTGAGTAGGCTTGGTCCGGGTGCTGCGGATGCTCAACAAGGAGCTGTAAAACCCTACTACCTCTACGGTTAGTAGGCTTGGTCCGGGTGTTGCGGATGCCCGACCAAGAGATGTAAAACCCTACTACCTCACGGTGCTGCGGATGCTCGAGGTGTGTAGGCTTGGTCCGGGTGCTGCGGATGCCTGACCAAAAGCTGTAAAACCCTACTACCCAGCGGTGCTGTAGATGCCCGAGGTGAGTAAGGTTGGTCCGGGTGTTGCGGATGCCAAACCAAGAGCTGTAAAACCCTACTACCTCGCGGTGCTGCGGATGCTCGAGGTAACTAGGCTTGGTCCGGCGGCTACGGATACCTACCAACAGTTGTAAAATCCCACTACCTCGTGGTGCTGCAGATGCCCGAGGTGAGCAGGCTCCGTCTGGGTGCTGTGGATGCTCGGCAAAGAGATGTAAAACCCTACTACCTCCGTGGTGAGTAGGCTTGGTCCGGGTGTTGCGGATGCTCGACCAAGAGCTGAAAACCCTACTACCTCATGGCGCTGCGGATGCTCAAGGTGAGTAGGCTTGGTCCTGGTGCTGTGGATGCCCAACCAAGAGCTGTAAAACCCTATTACCTACGCGTTGAGTAGGCTTGGTCCCGGTGCTACGGATACCCGACCAGGAGCTTTAAAAACCTACTACCTCACGATGTTGCGGATGCCCGATGTGAGTACGCTTGGTCCTAGTGTTGCGGATGTCTGACCAAAAGCTATAAAGCCCTACTACCTCCGCGGTGAGTAGGCTTGGTCAAGGTGTTGCGGATGCCTGACCAAGAGCTGTAAAACCCTACTACCTCACGGTGCTATGGATGGCCGAGGTGAGTAGGCTTGGTCCGGGTGCCGCGGATTGCCGATCAAGAGTTGTAAAACTCTACTATATCGCGGTGTTGTAGATGCGCGAGGTGAGTAGGCATGGTCCGGGTGCTGTGGATGCTAGACCAAGAGCTGTAAAACCCTACTATCTCGCGGTGCTGCGGATGCCCGAGGAGAGTAGACTTGGTCCGGGGGTTGCGGATGCCTACCAACAGTTGTAAAACCATACTACCTTGCGGTGTTACAGATGCCCGAGCTGTGCAGGCTCAATCCGGGTGCTACGGATGCTCAACCAAGAGATGTAAAACCTTACTACCCTGCGGTGAGTAGGCTTGGTCCGGGTGCTGCGGATGCCCGACCAAGACCTATAAAACCCTACTACCTCGTGGTGTTGTGGATGGTCGAGGTGAGTAGACTTGGTCTGGGTGTTGCGGATGCCCAACCAAGAGCTGTAAAACCCTATTACCTCCGCGGTGAGTTAGCTTGGTCCAGGTGCTGCAGATTCCCGACCAGGAGCTGAAAACGTTAGGTTTGGTCCCCCTTCTAATATGGTTTTTCCCTACTTCTTGGAATAAAATTCTTTTCTATAAAAAAAAAAAACCAGGAGCTGAAAACCCTAGTACCTCATGGTGTTGCGGATGCCCGATGGGAGTAAGCTTGGTCCAGGTGTTGCGGATGCCCGACCAAGATCTGTAAAACCCTACTACCTCCACGGTGAGTAGGCTTGGTCAGGGTGCTACGGATGCCCGACTAGGAGCTGTAAAACTCTACTACCTTGCGGTGTTGCAGATGCCAGAGGTGAGTAGGCTTGGTCGGGGTGCTACAGTTGCCCGACCAGGAGTGGCGCACGCCCTACAACCTCTATCCATGAACTGAAAGGGGCTTGGGGGAATGTAGTGGAAGAAAGTTAACATATAGCCGACTAGATATGAAACAACGTCATCAAACATGCAAGGCAAACATGATATTTAATCATCGCCCGAAGCACTTACATGTTAGAGGTAACAAGTTTCCCTTTATTTCTGAGGGAAACATATTGACAATAACATCTCAAGTAAGTACAATGGATAGGTATACATAGGGGAGGCAATCAGTGGACCCGGTAAAGGAGACCACTCCTTTGCCCCGGCTCCTCTATATTGCCTTATCACCTCAGTCTGGCTATCTCCTGGGGGTGGGTGAGCTGAGAGCCACCATCATTGTGGTTGTGACCTCTGAAGCTTCACCCAGGGCCTCCCTCGGGGTTGGGGTCCCTTGCACCTTGAACTGAATTGTTGCTCATGTTAGGATGTATACTAAAAGTCTTGCCTTTTGGTTAGGATACATCTGCATTTTAAAGTGAATCAGAAAATCACACAGTGCATGTTTACATTAGTATGTGCATAAACTGTCTGATGCTTGGCATTGTAGATAACATGGTGTGTGGTGTCGCACAGAAGATCATGTTATCAGGTTCCTTGCCGAAGTATAAGAAAGAGGCTCACAACCAAGATGGAGTTGGACAAACCATCAGGATGGTTGTAGTGTAATTATGTATGGTTTATCTTAACCATAGAATTACACTAGTATACTTTGTGTACATTGAGTAAGACCGAAAGAGAGGACATCTAATTTTTGTACTGACTTCGTAAATTGGATTAGACGTCGGATAATATTATGGAATACGATCTCTTAATCCCGAAATAATGACTGGTATATATTATTAATTATTATCTCATTGATTTACCAATGGGGGAGATCTATTCTGTTAGATCGATAGACCCGGTAAGTTGGGAGATAAAATTAATAATATGATGTGCCATTGATTATTGACGGAATCCGTGTCCTAGTGAATCGGGATGATGATGCCCCCTTGGTGAGCTCAAAAAGGTCGTCATGTCAAATCTTGCAAGTGGACTATGGTCCGACATGATGAAAAGGTTGAGTGGTACTAATTAAGGATGAAGAAGATAATTAATTTAATTATCAATAAATTAAATTAATTATCGGGCATACGATATCTTAAACACGGGGAGATAGAAGACTCGTAATATGTGGAGCCCATATGAAAATATGGGGGTTGGTGAGGAAGTATAATGGAATCCTTTAGTGGAATGGATCACCATTAATGGATCGGGTTTGGATCCATTAGCGGGCCAAGAACCAACTCCTCCTCATGGTCCCTATCTTAGCCCAATAAATACCTCATAAGAGTCATGATACAAGGATGATTAATTAAGGAATTAATCTTTGATTAATTGAGAAATTAATCTCTAATTAATTAAGGAATTAATCTCTAAAATTAATATCAGAATAATTAAGGAATTAATCTTTGATTAATTAAGAAATTATTCTCTGATTAATTTTGGAATCAATCCGTAATTAATTGGAATATTTTCCAATTAATCCCCTATATATACATATAACCCTCTCTCTTTTCTAATGCTCTCTCTCTCCTAACCTAGGGTGCGCCGGTGAAGGAAGGAAGGAGGGGATCACCTCTTCTTCTTCTTCTTTTGTTTTCTTTGCATCTCTAAGTCCGACGATCAATCACAGAGCAAGGGAGAAGGAAGCTTTGACCCTTGGTGGTGTGCGGCAAGATAGGGAAGAATGAAAACCGACGGCGCAAGGTGGAGAAGCGGCACCGGCGTTGGAGGAGGAGGGGAGCCTTTCTTCTCCCTCTTACTCGTTCTCTTCTTCCTCAGCTTCTTCTGCAGACGTGCACGGGACAAGGAGGAGGTTGCTTCTCCTGTTGTGGCATGCAGAAGTAAGGGAGGAAGAAGGCTTGGTGCGCCGGCAAGTGTGGCTGCCTTTTGGTGTTTGTCGCCGGAAAAAGGAGGTGTCGAAAGTGTTGGTCCTTGGATGGCTAGAGAGGGGAGGGGGTGAATGTAGCCAGACACTCAAACTTGCTCTTTGAAACTTTCTGCGTGATCAGATTAACAGCGGAAACAACAACACAGAAAGAAAACAGGGAAAGAAGGCAAACCGATGCTAACATAGCTATGTACAAGGTTCGGGGATAACTTGCCCCTACTCCTTGGCGTGCCCGTGAGGTGGGTGATCCCTTGATCGTCGGTAGATCAAGCCCCGGTGACCCTGATAAAGATATGACCTACTTCTCGGTGGAGAAACCTCTCCACAAGCGTCTCAATAGGATAACAATGAAGCTCACGAGACTAAGACGGAAACTCTCACAAGAATGTAGAAGAAAAACACTTAAGCACAAAGCAACAGAGAGCACACGAACAACCCTGGCCTACTTCTCAAGTTTTCTGTCTGTTCATCATATTCGCTCCTCTGCTTCCAGCTTGGTCTTAAGCCTCTTCTCCTCGTCACCAAGCTTCATCAGCATCCCCTAAGCATAGCCTGAACCCACTGACCTCCCTGAGCACTCAGTCCACTGAAGACCTCTTCAACTGAGCCTCCGTCAGTCGCCAGCCGCGCCTCAGAAGCCGTTGAAACCTGAGAAGAGAATACATACAAACCTGCTAAATGGAAAGTCCACATTTGACTCTCCTCCATTGTTTGAATCATCCCTATAAAGCTTACACACTCCAACAGAAGCTTAGCAAATGCATATCCAATAGTATCACACAATATCAACAGGTAGCAGAGAAAACGCAGACGCGATCAGAAGTCTGACAGCGATTTTAAATTAAAGTTACAGCTACTGATCGGTCACCAGACCGATCAGAGAGGACCCTGATCGGTCACCAGACCAATCAGTGTAAGCCCTGATCGATCAGCCTCCAGCCTGATCGGTCCACAGTGAGAAACTGGAAATCACGAACTCCTTGTGATCGGTCACCCTGACCGATCACAGATCATGGATCGGTCACCGGATGATCCAGCACTAGCTGGGTTTCCTCCAACTCCCATCAGCCACAAAGGCCTGATCGGTCACCTAACCGATCAGGTTGTGCCCTGATCGGTCTGGTGACCGATCAGGTCACTTCCTGACCGATCAGGAGCCATCCTGATCGGTCAAGGTGAGAAACCTCGCGACATTTGATCGGTCCAGCAGACCGATCAAGAGTTTCTCCCCAAGGCTACTGACCTCTCTCTGATCGTTCACCAGAACGATCAGAAACTCAACAGAAACCTTTCTGTTCTCTCCCTGATCAGTCACCAGACCGATCAGACTTCCCTGAGTCGGTGACCAGACCGATCCACAACAGGAGTTCGTGCCAATCTCCCTGATCGGTCACCAGACCGATCCAGAGACTCCCAATTCAACTCTAAGTCAAGAGAACGGGCTCCCTACCCTTCTCTGACTCGTGCTCAGTCCCCCGGACCAAGACTTCATGCCCAGCTTCACTCACTGGGACTTCGTTCAACCTATCTTCCCAAGCTAGGACCTGGCTTCACTCACCAGGGTTTCAATCACCCGGCTTCACTCACCGGGATTTCCATCACCTAGCTTCCCTAGATAGGACCTGGCTTCACTCACCAGGGTTTCAAATCACCTTGCTTCACTCACCAGGACCCGGCTTCACTCACCGGGATTTCCTTCACCTGGCTTCACTCACCAAGACCCGGCTTCACTCACCTGGATTTCATTCACCTGGCTTCACTCACCAGGACCCAGCTTCCCTCACCGGGATTTCCTTCACTTTGCTTCACTCAACCAAACTTAAATCATTGTCAACACCAAAACAACAATCGGGCCAGACTACATCAACAATCTCCCCCTTTTTGTTGTTTGACAACCCCGATTTAAGTTTAGGTATTAGATCAATTGAAATCAATTCAATTATCGTAAGGGAATCAAGATCCTCCCCCTACAATAGCAAATCCTAAACTTAATCAATCATTCTCTCCCCCTTTGTCAAACATCGAAAAAGGGTATGGTTATTAAGTTTCAACATAACTCCCTCTTAACCAAAGGTCTCTCCCCAAACCCAAAATAATCAAAGGTAAATTTGGAATTGCATATGAAAACATATACAGAATTATATCATGGTCAAACATGTATATGTTTCATATGTCAAGTAAGTAATGCAGCTCTATCAGACGGATACAGAACGATTTCTGATATATCTATGGACGATCAGTTTTCAGAAAAATTTCTGTAACTCTGATTCGTTCAAGATCAGACTGCATTAACAATTGAAATCCCATAATAGGGGTGTAGACTTCATCGACATTCGATATTTCAGAAAAATTTCTGAACCATGGTTTGGGTTTCTTGACTGAAAATTATTCCTCATCAAGAAGCAAGAGATCAAGGAACAAGAGACATGATTCAAACAACCTGTTCATGTGAATTTCAAAAATTTCAACACGGGTTTGTTTCGAATCAGTATTACATTTGTTCCAAGTATGGTAAGTATGTTCCAATCGTGATCGGTTTGTATCAGATTTGTTTGTATCAGTATGATCAAGTAATCTGATACAATTTGATTAAAGGTGATCGGACTGAGGAGTAGTCTTATACATTTGGAACGATCTGGGAGTTCCCTGATCAGCACTGATCTGATCGGTCACCAGACCGATCAGAATGACACCTGATCAGTCAGTGGACCGATCAGGTAGGATACAGAAGGTTTGTTTACAAGCCGATCAGATTTTAGACATTTCAGAACACAGTTTGTTCAAATCTCAACCACTCCTAGACCCTTATACAATCAGATTTGATCCATTTGTTCCTAAAAGGGGGTCCTTTAACCAAAATGTATATTTTCATATCATACAACATCTCTGATGATAATAGAACTCGAGAGTAAAACACAAAAATGCAAAGTTTAACGTGTGATTACAAAAAAAAACATGGTAAACTTGAATGTGATGAGCTAAATGTTGGGGATACATGTACATATATATATCCTAAGTCCTAGAACCTTAATTTAGTTTGATACAAGGAAGGCACTAAAACATAGAACTTAAGTAGTAAATTTTGAAGCTCATGTTCTTTGTTTGGTGATGCCTTGTGAGGTTTTTATGATGATTAGTTCAAACTATGTGTTCATCTTGTTCCTAGACAAAATTTGCATGTCATAGATTAATGTTAATAACATGTACGGTAAAAACATGGCATACTCAACTAGGTTCATCTCCAAGATATTAAGGGAAACTTAAGCCTAAGATATATCATAAGATAATGCAAGAATAAACTGTAAATTTTGATATTGTGGCTAACTCCTAGATTTACAGTGAACTATAGAGTTCAATCCTAAGCAATTCATGGTCCTAATTCCCCATTCTATTGATAACTCATTTCCTTGAGCGTTAAACTTCTTAAAACCAGGCATGTACAAGTTTGCATCAACATGTTCTAAGTGAGTTCAAAATATATGTCAAGTCTATAATTCCCAAATTTTTCTATCAAGTTTGTATCAAAATCCCAAAACAAATTTTGTGTATCAATACAATTCATAATGTAGTATTTTGTCCAACATGCATTTATCTCATTTAGAAAGTTTCAAACACATTTCAAAAACATACATTGATCACACACAAACATGAATTTACCATGGAATTGTCTAAATTCTCTATAAGGAGGCAGTTAACTAAACTATCTTCATGTATTTATCCAATTTAGGCAATTTCAGAAAATTCAAAATATTGATCACCAAAACATGAAATTGTTAAAAATATATAAATGCAAGCAATTAAAGGAACCTAACTTAGACCTCAGATATATAAACAGATATTGCAAAAGTAAACTATTATTCTAATATTGTGGCTGACCTTTAGAATTATAGTAACCTCAACCTTGCAATAATGAGGCTAAACATCCTAGGCAATTCATATTTCTAATTCAAGTTCGTATCATCAACCCAAAGCATGTTTACATATTAAATTTGTATCCAAAAATAATTTACCCCCGATCATTTGTTTAGAGCACCCATTATCAACCACCCATGTTGATGGATGCTCCCCCTCAATTAATGTTATACAATTCTAAAGATAGAAGTTTTAGGTACCCAAATTTTGTGACCTAATGCATCAACAATGAAGGACTTAGGCACCCATGCCTTAGTTATTTTCTTTTTGACTTTTTGAACCCTAGAATCATTTGATGATCTAAAATGGGTTCTTGACATTAATGATATGATACTAGGTTCTTTAGGTTGGTTACCCAAACCAACCTTGTTGTAAGCCGCTTTTTGCGAATTTAGAATCATATCTAATGTTTTAGAGCTTGTTGAAAACTTCTCAAGGATATTCTTGAGATTTTCAATTTCGCTCTTCAAATCCTTATTCTCATCCTCAAGAGCATTAACATGTAAATCATTGTTATCATGATCCTTAGATGTTTTCAATTTGTCTACTTCCAATTTCAATAACTTCACTTTGTTCTTTGATTTCTTTAGCAAACTAGTTAAGCATGCAATCGTTCTATAGCACTTATCTAACTCGGGAGAGATTACCTCTTCATCATCCGAAGATGATGAAGGCGTGGTTGAGGTGCTACTCGCTTCGTCTTCACTCTCCTTGTTTGACTCTTCTAAAGCCATGAAAGCAAAGTGATGGGAGTTCTTCTCCTCCTTTCTTCTATTACCTGCCACAAAAGCCAACCCTTTCTCCTTTGGGCATTGGTTAGAGATCTCATGTAATTCCATTTCACAAAATAGATCTTCTAACTTAAAATTGAAAGATCCTTAGATACATTGTAGGCATCCACCATGGATGACCACAAAGTATTCCTAGGGAAAGATTTGAGGATATAACTTATAAGATCTCGATTCTCTACCTTCTCATTGATGGAATGCAAGCCGTTGAGGATCTCTTTGAATCTTCCATGGAGTTCACTTACCTTTTCATTCTCTTTTATGGAAAGGTTTTGAAGTTGGCTGAGAAGGAGGTCTTTCTTTGCACTTCGGGTATCTTGAGTGCCTTCATGAAGCTCAATGAGCTTGCTCCGTCGATCCTTAGCGCTTGTAAACAGGCCCACCTTGATCAACTCTTCCTTGGTCATCCCGCATTGCAGGGTGACCATAGCTTTGGCATCGGCTTCCCCTTTCGAGTTTGGTCAGCCGACCACATGAAGAAGTCTAGATATTTTCCTTCAACATCCTTTAGAGGAGATAAACCCTCATTCACAGCAAACCATATGTTGATGTTCATCTTGAGATAGTACTCCATCTTTGACCTCCAATATTGGAAATCAGTGTCGTCGAAGAATGGAGGTCGGCTGGTGCTAAACCCTTCTCTCAAAGCCATCATTGTTGTAAGCTCTCGGATGTCAAGCCGTTTGAACAGAGCCCCAAGCTCTGAAACCACTTGTTGGTCCTTGGATGGCTAGAGAGGGGTGGTGAATGTAGCCAGACACTCAAATCTTGCTCTTTGAAACTTTCTGCGTGATCAGATTAACAGAGGAAACAACAATACAGAAAGAAAATAGGGAAAGAAGGCAAACCGATGCTAACACAGTGATGTACAAGGTTGGGGGATAACTTGCCCCTTGTAACGCCCGCTTTTTTTCCCATAAAGCGGCGTTACGTTAACATAGGTAGGGCATGTGAACATCATAATGCAGCGGAATAACTTTAAACTTACACATACATGTACCTAACTACCATTCCTAACATAATGGCATGGGAACATAGCATATTAACTTCATACTTAGCATCATATCATATCGTACTTAACATCATGTGATAAAGTCACATAAGTCATCATTTAAGCACATACGTAGCAAATATAAAGTTTAGCATAAGACTCATAATATATTGTTTCTTGGCCAAGTCACTACCACACACACACTCTTGCCCTCCTGCTGCTTCCTTATTGTCCCCTTGCGTGATCTGCGGTATAAGGAAAATAAGACTATAAGCACATAGGCTTAGTAAGACTCTTTCCTACTCACTAAAACCATTCATCACTTAATCATAAGCACATGAAACATTAACATAACTTGATGCTCTACATAGGACATATGCATCTAAAATCATTTAGCCTGTCATAGTTCTCACATAGTGCATGAACATAAAATACACTTAACATGACATAACACATGGCATGAACATAAACATAAATAAACATAATATGGCATGATACATGGCATAAATATAAACATACATAAACTTAACATAGCATGATACATGGCATAAACATAAACATACATAAACTTAACATAGCATGATACATGGCATAAACATAAACATACATAAACTTAACATAGCATGATACATGGCATAAACATAAACATACATAAACTTAACAGAGCATGATACATGCATAAACATAAACATAAGTATACTTAACATGGCATGATTTCTAACATAGCATATGGGCATCTTCTTAACATAAACAAGACGTTTACTATCATGCATAATTCTTAACATGAAACATAAGCATAAAACATTACTATCCTGGCATAATGCATAACATGAATGAATGCATGAGTCAAATGCATATACATACGGATGCTTAACTTTTAAAATCATACTTTTAAATACTTAAACATAATCATCACATCATTGGGGTCCCCGACTTGTACCACATACATACATCATGTGCGCGCATCCCTAAGTAAATACGAGGTAGCTAGTCTCGACCTACTAGAGTAAGGACAGCTACGGTAGTCCCAGAACCGTGTACAGCATAGTCGGCAGTCCAGAACCGGGGCGTTCTTAAGGTGCCCATCCCTGTTGGACAACTTCGGTAGTCCCAGAACCGTGGACAACATAGTCGGTAGTCCAGAACCGGGGCGTTCTTAAGGTGCCCATCCCTTGGACCCATACTTCGGTCCGGTACAAGCCCATTCATAAAGTAAAATAACTTTACATGCTTCATCATTCATAAGACATTCATAGCATACTTAGACGTAACATAGCTTTGTTACATGAAGCATGATATAAAGCATACTTGACCTTTCATTATTCATACTTAATGCATAGCATCATGATGCCTTAAAGGCATGAGCATTATCTTCATTCATAAAACATGGCATGCATCTTTATTCATAAAACATGGCATGCTTACATAAAACATCATTCTTGTTCATAGTGCTTGAATTAACTTCATTCATAAACATGACATGCTTACATAAAACATCATTCTTGTTCATAGTGTTTGCATGATCATGGCATGTAAGGTAAGCATTGCATTATATTCATTAAACATGACATGTTTACATAGACCATTATCCTAATCCATAGAGTTTGCATGATCATGATACATAAGGTAAGCATTGCATTTCATAGAGAAGCATGGTATCCATCACAAGCATGCATAGGTAGGACTTCTCTAAACATGCTACATACTATCTAAGTGCATGGCATAGAACATAAGACATTCATGAATAAACCCTATTAAGCATGGCATCTAACATGAACATACAACATGAAACATAGTACTTAAGGTTAGGGTTATAGGTAACATAATTTCTACCACATGCTTGAACCTTTATATATACATCATAATGAGCCATAAACCATCATTCTTCAAACACTAACTCCACCTAAACCCCATTTACATGGCTTGGCCGAAACATGTAAGGGAGGGTTCCATCATTCAAATGACATGTAAGGTAGCATAAGGAAAAGAAACAACCATACATTACCCATAAGACCATAGGAAGCCATTAGGGCTCATGATTAGGGTTCACCCTAACTTTTAGCCCTACTTTCTAGGGTTGGCTGAAACCTTATAAGGCCATGGGTACATGGAAAACATTTCACAAAGTTCCCAATTAACCATTAAACACCAACCATACCATACCATAGGGGCCTTTGGAACCCATACTTGAAGTAAACCCTAACTTTTAGCCCAACTTCTCATCTTGGCCGAAACCCTACAAGGGTCACAAAGCTTGTAAAAATTCATATCAATCACCATTAATCCCCTTGTAACATGAGGAAACATAAGAAGCTTGCTTGAAGAGTTAGATCTAAACCCCAACCATGAAAACATGGTGGTGGCCGAAACCCTAAAGGGTATTAGGGTACACCAAAAATTCTCCAAATCCTATTTTATTCTTTATACATCATAAGAGAACATTAGAAAGCATAAGTGGGATTTTTAACATCACCTTGGACCCGAAACCCATGGTGGCCGAAACCCTAGGGTTAGGGTTCATGACCTTTTTTTTTCTAACATAAGATCCCAAATAAACTTCATATTATGATAACTTCAAGGAAAGCTATTATACCACAGGTGAGGGAGTCTTACCATAGATTATCTTGGTTTTAGACCTTAGATTTGGGAGAAGGATGAAGACCTTGTTGCTTTTTGACCACCTCTAGCCTTTGTAACCTTGAACAAGAACCTTGGATCTTGAAGGAGAGGACTTCTTGTGAACTTTTTCCAAGGAAACCCCCTCCTATGGGGCTTCGGCTAGAAGGAGGAAGAAGGAGAAGAGAAAGGGCTTGGTGGATGAAGAGAAGAGGAATAACTCTTAGGTGTTAAGTTATCTCTCATTTATACACAATGAAGAGGGACAAGTGAAGAGACATGGTGCCTCCTCTCATGGTGACTCTTCACTTCCTTTAGCCTTAACAAAAATCCACTTCATTCCCTCATAGCACTCCCTTGCTAGGTGAATTGGTTAGTGCATGCATGGTTGTACAAGAGGTCCAAGGTTCAATCCTTGGTGCATGCACCCATTTTTTTATTTTATTTTTATTTTATTTCAAAAATTCCCCTAAAACTCACCCATAATCATGCTAATATTCCTAGTTAACCATTTATTTTTATATTAAATTCTACCTAAAATTTACCAATAATCATGGTACTAGGAAGCCCATATAAGGCCCATTAGTACTTAGTTTCTCAATTTAAATAAGAAAATCATGGATTTCTAGGCTAAGGTTCATACTAATATTTCTAGGTCCCTTCGAAAATTATCTAGACATGCTCATTATTTTAAAGAAAATATTAAGAAAATTTTCCGGGATCGTTACACCCCTTCTCCTTGGCGTGCCCGTGAGGTGGGCGATCCCTTGATCGTCGGCAGATCAAGCCCCGGTGACCCGGATAAAGATATAGCCTCCTTCTCGGTGGATAAACCTCTTCACAAGTGTCTCAATAGGATAACAATGAAGCTCACGAGACTAAGACGGAAACTCTCACAAAAATGTAGCAAAAAAACACTTAAGCACAAAGCAACAGAGAGCACACGAACAACCCTGCCCTACTCCTCAAGATTTCTATCTGTTCATCATATTCGCTCCTCTGCTTCCAGCTTTATCTTAAGCCTCTTCTCCTCGACGTCAAGCTTCGTCAGCATCCCCTGAGCACAGCCTGAACCCACTGACCTCCCTAAGCACTCAGTCCACTAAAGACCTCTTCAGCTAAGCCTCCATCAGTCGCCAGCCGTGCCTCAGAAGCCATTGAAACCTAAGAAGAGAATACATACAAACCTGCTAAATGGAAAGTCCCCATTTGACTCTCCTTCATTGTTTGAATCATCCCTGTAAAGTCTGCACACTCCAACAGAAGCTTAGTAAATGCATATCAAACAGTATCACACAATATCAACAGGTAGCAGAGAAAACGCAGACACGATCAGAAGTCTGACAGCGATTTTAAATTAAAGTTACAGCTACTGATCGGTCACCTGACCGATCAGAGAGGACCCTGATCGGTCACCAGACCGATCAGGGTAAGCCCTAATCGATCAGCCTCTAGCCTGATCGGTCCACAGTGAGAAACTGGAAATCGCGGACTCCTTGTGATCGGTCACCCTGACCGATCACAGATCATGGATCGGTCACCGGACCGATCCAGCACTAGCTGGGTTTCCTCCAACTCCCATTAGCCACAAAGGCTTGATCGGTCACCTGACCAATCAGGTTGTGCCCTGATCGGTCTAGTGATCGATCAGGTCACTCCCTGACCGATCAGGAGCCATCCTGATCGGTCAAGGTGAGAAACCTCGTGACATTTGATCAGTCCAGCAGACCGATCAAGAGTTTCTCCCCAAGGCTACTGACCTCTCTCTGATCGTTCACCAGAATGATTAGAAGCTCAATAGAAACCTTTCTGTTCTCTCCCTGATCGGTCACCAGACCGATCAGACTTCCCTGGGTCGGTCACCAGACCGATCCACAATAGGAGTTCATGCCAATCTCCCTGATCGGTCACCAGACCGATCCAGAGACTCCCAATTCAACTCTAAGTCAAGAGAACGGGCTCCCTACCCTTCTCTAACTCGTGCTCAGTCCCCCAGACCAAGACTTCGTGCCCAGCTTCACTCACTGGGACTTCGTTAAACCTATCTTCCCAAGCTAGGACCTGGCTTCACTCACCAGGGTTTCAATCACCCGGCTTCTCTCACCGGGATTTCCATCACCTAGCTTCCCTAGCTAGGACATGGCTTCACTCACCAGGGTTTCAAATCACTTGGCTTCACTCACTAGGACCCGACTTCACTCACCGGGATTTCCTTCACCTGGCTTCACTCACCAAGACCCGGCTTCACTCACCTGGATTTCATTCACCTGGCTTCACTCACCAGGACCCCGCTTCACTCACCGGGATTTCCTTCACCTGGCTTCACTCAACCAAACTTAAATCGTTGTCAACACCAAAACAACAATCGGGCCAGACTGCATCAACAGAAAGGAGTTCTTCTTCCTTGTGGATCAGTGGCCGCGAGATAGGAAGAAGATTTAGAGGTTGGTAGGGGTTGTAGTGAAGGAGTGGAACTCATCTTCTCGACTTCATCACCTTCTCCTTGAAGGGTCACCGGTGGCAAGCCAAACCCTAGCTCAAGGGTTTGGTGTTCGACGTAAAGCAAGGAGGAAAAAGGAAGGGTTGATTGTAGGCCTTGGTGACTTCGTGACTTGGTAGATCGTCGCCCACACGACGTCCAAGAGAGGAGGGTCATAAGGTAGAAGACTGCGAGGTAAATGACGAGGTATAATTCTCCCGAGCTCCAATTTTATTTTGCTATGTTTTATTTGTGCCATTACGCTTTGTCTCGTCATTTTATGTATGTTAGTTAATTATTTTGAATTGTTATCATAGATAATAATTGATTAACTAGACCCCGAAGATAAACACAAAAATCGACGATCCAAATCGTCGTCTTTTCCGCGGTTAATTAAACCGGAAAGTTACAAGGCCTTAACCTCGGTTTTGGCTAAGTTGTAACTTGGATTAACTAACATGACGACGAGTCGGTCGTTAGAGGGACGGCTCTCTATTCGGATTAAATTTTTAATCCATAGCCATAGAGAGGTCTCTCAGATATGACCCCGTGGTTGTCTTGGAAACTGCCAAGCCATACCAATAGCTCGTCAGTGCCCTTGCTCCTTGAGTCGAGGAAAAACACCGGCTCTTCAATGTCCTTGCTCCTCATGTCAAGGACACATAATATATAAGGAGACAAGAAGAAAAGGAACTCAAGACAATGAGCCAAAAAATATTTTTCATTATATTAGGGTAATTACATGGCTGGCATATAAGGAAGAATGAAAAAGTTACTAAGAATAGAGGACAAAGGAATAGCGAGGCCCCGGAGATAGGAAGAGCCTTATATCTCTTGCTCTTCAAGCAAGAGCTCGTCCCAAACTTGGCCAACATTCAGGGCACTTAGATCTGCATCTGGTCTCAGCGGTTGGGCCTTCTTCAATTGGCTGATGGCACTATTGAAGCCCTGTTTTAGGCGCTTCAATACCAGCCCGGCCAAAAGGTCGCTGAACTCATCAGACTGTAGAAATTTGGCCTTGAACTCCGCCTCAGCCTTGGACAGTTGGGTTGCTTGGTCAATCTTTTGCTTCTGTAGCTCAGCCTCAACCTCCTTCTTGGTAGCTTTCAACTCTGCCACCTCCCAGGACAGGCGATCATGAGCCCCCAGTGTCTCTTGGAGTTTCTGGGAGGTGGCCAAATCCTTAGCCTAGGCTCGAGTGACGTCCTCGTAGAGGTCGGAGGTGTAGGCGGCCGCTAGCTCTATGTCATATTCTTTGAGAGCTAGCTGGCACTCCTGTTCTTTATTCTGATCCTCCAGAGCCTTCTTTGAGGACTCCAAGAGTTGGACGCTGTCAAACAACTCCTTCGTCTGGGTTTGGAGATGCTCCCACTCCTGGGACATCTTCTGCAGGTCCTCGGAGAGGGCCTGGATCTTCTCGGACCAAACAAGCTCCCGGAGACGGTAACCATGCAGAGTCTCCTCCGAGGCTAGCAGGGTGTCAAGACAGTGCTTAACCTTCACCCTTAGGGCCCTGCTGACCTCCAGCTGTAGGAGCCCTGCCTCGCGAGCACGACCGACCTCCGCCTCTGACTCCGCCACCTGCTGGAGGAGGTCTTCAGTAACCCCTCAGTAGCACAATAGGCGTCTTGTGGCAGCATAGTTGGAGGCGACCTGCGATATGGAAAAAGGATAGTTAAAACAAAACAACAAAATAAAGGGGAAAAGTTCAAGTGCAATTACTGTCAACAGAGACTGGTGTAGCATGCCCAGATACCGGGCTAACCCGGCTGACCTCCTCAGCTAAGCAGGAGGCGGAAGAAGTTCCTCAACAGGCCGAATTGATAGGTTGGGAGCATTTTGTGGGTCGGGAACGTCCTCCTCCGAGCTGGATGCTATTTACAGATTGTGACTATCAGAGGGGGCTCCCTTTATTTGGATGAATTGGGAACCCTTTGCCGCCACTTTCTTCGCCAGCAAGGCCTTGCGGTGGGAGCTAGGCACATCGAGCGACACCTCCTTGCCTCGTTGAGCAGCTAGAGGGTCAGTCGGAGTGGTTGGATCGTGGGCGACGGAATCGGTGGCTCTCCTAGCGGGGGAAGAGGGCTCTTTCCGAATCCTCTGAGACAAAGGCACCGTGTCCTTTTCATCAACGGAAGGCGGAAGATCTGAGGATGGGCCCTTCTTCAGCCTTTTCAAGGGGTGTGTCTTCTTGGCCAACCATTTCTGTCGCTTCTTTTCGGTGGTCCTGGGCACCGGTTGCTCGGCAGGGGGCGTAGGCGCAGCCTCCACTTCTCCTATCTTGACGGGGGAGGGAGGGGAATCACTTTCAGGGCTGGTAGGCAGTTCGGCCGCCCTGGACGCCTTGGAGGGCTCTGGAGCTTCCTGGTCATCGGACCCTTCGGCCGTGTCCTCGCAGCCCTCGGATGAGATTCCCACTGGGGTGGAAGGAACTGAAGCATGAACCAGGGTCTGCTCGTTAGCCTGGTCCCACTTAAGGAGCCGGTTGATAGCTCGGGTGAGCATGATGTCGTTTGCAAATAGAGACAAAAAGGTATCAGTTAGAATTAACAAGGATTCTTACAAGACCAAACAGAACTTACGGAGATTTGAGCTAAGGCTTGTGACTTTCGAGCTGAGGTCGACCCGATAACGAAGTTCCTCGTATTGCACCAGCTGAAGGTCATGGAACTCCATCCCGACCAGGATACCCCTTTCCCTCTAGTATCCTGCGTTCTGCTGGAAGTCGCCGAGGTCCGGGATGGGCGACAGGCTCTCCGTCCAACGGATAGGGCTGAAGGGATGCTTAGGGAGTCAGATGAAGAAAAAATGTTCCTTCCATCCCTTGTGGGAGGAAGGAAGACCCCTAAGAACTTATGACCGGTGTGGGTTGTAAAGCTAAACGCTGCTCGCGAGCCAACTGGAACGAAGAAAAAAATGAAAAAATCAGGGGGTCAAAGGGATGTTGAAAAGTTTGAAGAGGACAAATGCATGCCCCGCCCATATGGGCAAAGGCATTTGGAGCCAGTTGGTGAAGGGGGATATTGAAATAGGTTGCGACACTCATAAAAAAGGGGGAATCGGGAAACGAAGCTCTAATTCTACCAGCCCCAATTAAAAGGTGAAAAACCCACAAGAGACTCTACGGGTGATTGACCTAAGGCCGGAACTCTCACCTCCTAGTCCTCTAGGATACCATACCTCTGGCAGGCGGACTGGAGGCACTCTAGTTTAACCCTAGAGGAGATGGTATCATACCACTCAGGGTGATAGGTTGGCTCCTCTAAGAAATCTTCGCCATCACCGCAGGTCTTCTTCTTCTTCTCTACTGGACCCATAGGGGTGAAGGAAAGGAGAAAACAAAGGGAGACTTACACTTTGGGGGGGGGGATGCGGCAGCGAGACGAATAGCAGGTGAATGAAGATATTTGAAAACAAATAAGGCAAGAAGGCAGAAGGGTGCTGTTGCACCCACTTTTATAGAGAGAAGCCGCTCGCCTGTGAGCAATAGGGAGGCAACACGTCAATGGGGTTGATGGGGCATCCTGAGGCACCACCATCCTTTACGGTCGTCGCTTCGTATCACCCCACGGTGCGTATCATCGGGAGATTGCCGCGCAGAGAATGATGGAGCACGTGACGAGGGAACTTTCGTCAGACGACCTTGTCGCCATTAAGAGACCCCCATGCACTTTTAAAGGGCCATGGACAGCTGTCATTACATTTTCTCGAAACTTGTAGAGATGTGGGATGGATTCGAGGAGCTGCCTGGGGTCCAGGGATGCATGGCCTGATTCCTCGGACCCGGCAGGCCACCAATGAAGCAGTAAAAGATATATGGACCACCATAACATAGCTTCTTCGTTACAACACTAGTCTAATTAGTCAGCCATACTTCCTTCGATTAGACTTGAAGGGAGGGACTTGTGATGAGGTTGAATACCCCATGGCTGACACATGGACTGAAGTAGCTATGTGGCAAGATCTACCGAGTCTGGACGACTCTCTTTCCTTGACTCCCAAGACCCCCTCAGGAAGGGAGATTCCTGAGACCACCTCGGATAGACATACTCTTGAGGTCGAGCTAGGAGGACACTCGCCCGAGACTACCTCGGGAGGTTAGGTCCCCGAGATCAACTCGGGAAGGGGAGCGCTCGAGACCCCGCCCGGGCTAAAGGACCCTGAGATCACCTCGGGGTAGCGGAGCCCAAGGATCACCCGACTTCAGGCAACTACCCCATTTCTCCGGATCTGTGGATAATCATCACCCATTATTACTGGATCATCATGACCCGTACTACGCGGCCATTCAAGCCTTAATTGCCGCAACGACTTAGATTTAATGGTCGCGAAGACCGTTACAAAGATTATCCAGTAACCGACGATTAAGGGGACGTGGAAAAGAACGTGGGGACACGCGTGACTGCCGCCTCAGGTATAAAAGATACGCCAACCCCCAAGTAAGGGGGTTACGCACATTCTAACTTGTACTTTGGTCCTTACTTTCTTCCATCTAAGAGATTCAGGCACTGACTTGAGCATCGGAGTGGGCTCCGCCGGACAACCTTCGGCGTGTTCCCCTAATGCTCGTGTTAATCTCGCAGGGTGGAAGCTCTTCCCCTCTCATCATCATCCTCGTGAGCTGAACCCTAGTGACTGGCCGTCGACGTTGATTCCTTCCGAAACATGTTGCTTAGTTGAAACATGATACACGGGTATGTTTGGGTTTAATTAAATAACATTATGTTAATAATTTTAATCAAATACTAGCTATGATTGTATTAAGTTAAATAGAGTTAATTAAAGTCTAATAAAATTAACTCATTATATATATATATAGGGAGAAGGTATCCTACGGGACTTATCGTCTGCTCCTGTGCGATACATCAACCCATCTAGGTGTCCCGATTTTCTATTTTTTTAATTTTTTAAAATCAAAATTTTCTAATATAAATCCTAAATATATTTATGAATATCTAAATTTTTTATTTTGAATACTATAACCCAGTAGGGATGACTGTACCCTAGAAGAAAAATCCTATTTGCTTAAAACCACTATAATCCAACCCTTAAATTCTAAAATCTTAAACCCTAAATATATATAATATACCCTATAACCATTTAAATTTTTTTATTTGGAATACTATAACCTAAGAGGGTAGCCTGAACTTTAGAAAAAATTTTTTATTGGCTTACCCATTATAACCCAACTCTTAAATTCTAAAATCTTAAACCATAAATATCCCCAAACAATTGTTTATAAAATAAAAAAGAAAAAGACTGGTCCTTTCCTCGGGGCTCCAGGACTGAGTCCAGGGGTCCCGTGTGCATACAGTCGTGCAATGTTCACTGTGCACGAGATCTTTTTTCTATATATATATATATATATATTATTTTTTATAAATATTTAGATTAAAATTTTAATTAATATATTTTATTAAAAGTAAATATTTTAAAAAATAATGATTATTTATAATATTATGTATAAAATTAGTAATGGAATTCAACCGCCTTGGTGACTGAGGAGGTAGGTAGTCACTGACCAATCCGTCATCGCCTTCCACCATTTACAATGCTACCTAAAGGCAAAAAAAAACAAAAAAAAATGCTACTGCAATTGAATCAAGTTGCCTGGATTCGATCCAGGAGACCCAAGCGCACAGGGATGTATATATATATATATATATATATAAAAGAAGTTTTGTTACCCTACTCTTCCATCAATGACCCTTTAGTGTTAATTTGTTTTTTAAAAAAATACTTTCTTTAGCCTAAACAGTAAACCCTAAACCACACTAAACCCTAAATCATATTTTTTTAAAAAATAACAATATATATATATATATCTTGATATTCTGCGCAACCAAAAAAACACACCTGTGCACGTCTTTTCTTTTTCTTGCGATTTTTTGTTTTCCTTTTGCTTGCGAAATGTCCCTACTTTTTCTCACGAAGTTTCCAGTTCGTGCACACCGCCCATTGTAGCCCGGCCGTAGCCTACCACTCGTCACCCGCCTCCAGCTGCCACCGACCGACGGCTACCTCCGGTCGCCCACAGAGCCCAGCCGCCACACTTGCATTGCAGCCCAACCACCGCACTTGCCTCGCTTCCACATCCAGCCGGCCGCCACCCCCAAACAAAACTACAACCAGATAGGGATAGGTAAACCCGTTGTCGCCTGTCACAACCCGGCTAAAGCCTGTCGCCCACCGCGCCCTTCACACGGAGGAGGAAAACGAGAGAGAGAGAGGATGAGAGGTTGTTTGTAGCCACCTGTTGCAGGTCGTTGTCACTCATCACCTGCCACGCCTGCCCGCCTCCAACCCCCTCTGTTGTACTAGTCAATTTCTCGTTTAATGTATGTGGATGAAGATGTCGCGTGCGGGGGCATTTTAAAGGTAGCACTATATATATATATATATATATTGTGGAGTAGTTTGTGTGGACTCGTCCGCGCCTTCTGTGCATTTGTTTTTATCTTTTCTTATTTTTTAGATTTTTTTTGTTTTTTAAGCTTTTGGTTATACCAATAATATTTTACCTTTAGGGTTAAAGGATTGTGCTAGAGTATTATGCACACAAAAATTTTTAAATCAAAAATATATTTGATGTTTGCACAGAGTTTAGGTTGTAAGGACATTAAGTTTTATTATCCTAACAACCTTGCGATGCAAACTCTATGCAAACCTCAAATATTATTTTGATTTGAATATATTTTATGCTTAATATTATAATGCAATTCGTAAACCATAAAGGTAAAATCTTATTGGCATAACCGAAAGCTTAAAAAAATAAACAAAAAAATAAAAAAAAGAGGAAATGTCGTTGTTAGGATTTTGATAGCCTGAACACCCTTATAAGAGTGACTGTGGGCAACGTCCCATCTGGCAAGGTGACAGGGCAAACATTCAAAATTTTTAATCCTTCTCTCTACAAGCACTATGATTTTTCTCTCTCCTACATTAAGGTGATATTGATTTGTAGAAATCAACACCAACGTTGGTACTTGTTCTGGAAGGAATTGATGCGGATGACGAGTCACCAGAGTCCAACCCACAAGGATGATGACAAAGGGAAGTAGATCACACCCTATGAGATTAACACGAGCGTTAATGGGAACACGTCGGAGATTTTTCGGCGAAGCCCACTCCGATGCTCAAGTCAGAACATAGGTCGCTTGCAGGAGGAAAATCAAGAAGGAGAATATGAGTTCAGAGAGCCTCCCCTTACTTATGTGGTGAAGCAATTTATATACCTAGGGTCATGGTCAGATGTGTCTCTACGTTCTCCTCCTCGCTCCAAGTTCGTCAATTCCAAGATAGATTTTAGGTAACGGTCGCAACGATTATTAGGGCCTTAATTGTTGCATATAATGGACAATAAATATCCGCTAACTTTCTCGATCTGGCAGGAGGAACGGTTACTTGAGGTCGGGCTATGTGACGTATTGATCTTCGGGCTCCGCTCTCCCGAGTGGTTCTTAGGGTATCCCCTTCCGGGACAACCATAAGGGTTTGTCCTCTCGGGAGGGTCTCGGAAGCATACCACCCCTAGGTGAGCTCAGAGTCCTACTCTCCCGAGGGGATTTTGAGATCGGGGCTCTAACTTCCCGAGCGGGTCTCAAGTGTATGCCCCTGAGTTGGTCTCGGGTGTATGCCCCCGAGTTGGCCTCGGTTGTAGGCCATCCTGAGTTGGTCTCGGTCGGAGGCCCTGATGGTGCCCAATACTAGTGTCACGATGCGCACTCAAATTTAGAAATTTATAAAGCTGAAAACCCTTGCTAGCAAGATTAAATGTAGAATAGGGGCCTCAGGTCGTATTTTTTTTCCAAGGACTAGTTGTGAGTGTTTGAATCAAGCTTGAAAGTTATTTGTCGTCAAATGATTTGGGTTTTCGAAATAAAATGGGGATTTTGTTTTGCAAGTAAAAATGTAAGTAAAATTGAAATGGGATTGACTTAACTAAGTAGAGTTAACTAGGTATCGCAAGAATTGAACTCAATCATTAGGAAAATTGACATAACAATTTGCAATCGCAAGATTGAAATATAGAACTGATATCAAATGCAGTGTTACACTAAAACTGTATCTAAATTCGGAAATGAAGGATTGAAACAATGCTCAATACTGAAACAGAGTACGTTTGTGCAGGAAATTTCCTGATCAGTCTGCTGACCGATCAGATACAAGCCTGATCGGACTGGTGTCGGATCAGGTGCTTCCTGGATCGATCACTCAGACCGATCAGTAGCTGATCGCAATCTGATATAGAACAAAATTACTGAAGAACAGAATTCAGAAACTGGAATTAACAAAAACTAGACATCAAACCCTTCCTTTAGTTTGATTCCTTCTTGTTGTCACACAAGAATTGGCTATGACCCCCTAGCTCAACAAATCGACAGATCCTTAGCCTCTGCGAAAACCTCAGCTCAGATTCGCCTTCAACTGATACACCCTTCCGATCTTCTCAAACTTGAAGTGTGGATTGTGGTGATGGCTCAGGAACAATCAGATCAACTCAGAAAACCCTTCTGAATCGCTCCGATGGATGAAGGATGGATGCAAGCATGGATCGATCAGAAAATTGTCAGAAACTGGCGAAACCCTCACCTAGCTCTTCTCAGCAACAAATTGATCAGAAAATCTCACGGAGACATGAACCTGACGATCTGGAACTCGAACAAAGTTCAGATTTGATGTGGTCGCGCGATCGAAGAAGCAAACTTGAAGAAAAATCGCAATTACAGGGAAGAACACTGGCGAAGACACGACGACCTCAGCCAGCGGAGGGAATTTCTGTTTTAACCAATTGCGTTTGAATTTGGACGGCTGTGATTGCTCCGATCTCATCCAACGGTCGGATCAAGTCAGATCGAACCCAAACTTCCTAGATCATGATCAAGGGCTCTGATCTACTATTCCTTAACTCGGATCACTCAGATCTGAAGTGGATGACTCAGATCTTCTCTTCTTTAGCTTGGACGGTCTAGATCCTCTAGTGTTTGATCCAACGGCTGAATTAACTCTGATCCGACCCAAACTTTCAGATCTTGATCCATGAACTAGATTAAGTCTATCTTGAGCTTGGATCGACCAGAAGTTGGCGGATGGCTTAGATCTAACCGTTCTCTTGAATGGATGACCCATGTTAATGCGATGC
Source organism: Boesenbergia rotunda (assembly GCA_024364735.1). Taxonomy (NCBI): domain Eukaryota; kingdom Viridiplantae; phylum Streptophyta; class Magnoliopsida; order Zingiberales; family Zingiberaceae; genus Boesenbergia; species Boesenbergia rotunda. The sequence continues at coordinate 196,770 of JAGFNQ010004423.1, forward strand.
TTGATCCATTTGATCCAGATCCAATTCTGACCCAAGTTTGACCCAATATGATCCAGGTCCATAATCATTTGAAACCTACAAAATGATATTAAATTTTAGTGCCAAAACATCTTAAATATAGAAAGAATTAAATCTTAAGCTAAAATAGAGTCAATCCATGAAACCTAATATAATGGAAACTTAAGCATATGAATAGTGGATCAAAACATGGATTGAGGGCTTAATTTAATCAACAAAATGAACGTTATCAACTCTCCCACACTTATTCTTGGGCGTCTCGCACAAGCTACTAAGAAACTAAGATGTATCCCCCTAGATTATTCTCAATCATAGTAAGAAGCAATTGAAAAGAAATTACCTAGGGTTGTCAATTCTCAAAAATTCAAGTTCAATAGACTAGTATCTTATCCTTAAATCAACAACTTAGCATACTTCCTCTTTCATGACTCATTGAGATGAACTCAACACATAAAACCTTCCAAAGGGATTTTTTAGTGGCTCTCATCCTAAGTTCTACATTTCAATGAAAATGGAGCTCACTCAAACACAACATGTTTCTTGAACTACCATAAGCTTGCTTATTATCTACTCTCTACCTCCATTCTTGATTTGGATCCACATCTACAAAGGTTTATTAGAACAAATTTAAGAAATATGAAATGAATAGAATGAAAGAGGAGTTCCATGAATTTTTGATACCAAAGACTCATGATAAAGAAAATAGAGAAATATGATATGATAAGGAAAGAAATATAGTAAAGAAATATAGCATGAAGAAGAAATATGGAAAAGTAAGAAAAATAGAAGACTTGGATACTCAAAATTATTTCTAATGCACTTTGCCCTCTCATGGTAGCCTCTGATGAATTCCGAGCCAAAGAAAGTAAGTAGTAGCTGATTTGGAGGAGGTTCAATACTGAATACAATGTTCTGTACTGTGCCAGCGTCACTGATCGGTCCAGAGACCGATCAGACATTGCCTGATCGTTCTGATGATCGGACTGATTTTGCCTGATCGGACTAGTGACCGATCAGGGGCTGATCAGTAGCCAATCTCAGAATTCTGAAACTATTTCTGCCGATATTTTTTTCTCTCTTCCAATCAACACTGAATCTTAACCCATCTAGCTTCTTATTCTCGACTTCAAATTCAAAAATCTATCCATCTTTTGAACCTTCATGATTCCCTTTGTCTTCTCTTTACTTTCCTTTTCTTCTCTTTTTTTTCTGATTTCTATTTTTTTCCAACTGCTTGTTGTGTTTTCTTTTCTTTTTCTGCAGCTTCAACTACCTCCAACAACCAAATTCTACTCCCTCATCTCCACTTCCGTCATGGCAACAATTTGAACTTTTGAAGACAATTTCACTTGCCAATTCCATGTCCAAATAAAGGCTTTTGGTAGACTTGAAAAGTATCACTAGTTACTAACCTTTGTAAGCTCCTATTCCTTTCTAAATTAGCATCATAGAGTTTAAACGCCAAACAATATTTGGAAATCAAATTTCTCCAAAAGTGATCTTTACTTCTCAATACTCACAACTCATCTTTGTTACACCACTCCATCTAATTGGCACACTTCTTCATTTTCTTTTCTTCCTTTTTTTTCTATTTTTGCATCTCTCATACTCTTCCATTCCTTTAGTCCCATCAAAACATTCGGAATCCACAAAAAATCTATCTTAAAATCCATAAAAACATATTGCTATCACAACATAAGCTTCGAAATACATCACTTCTCACCAAAACCATTTAAAAACATTAGGCACCTCCCCCACACTTAAACCTTTGTCCGTCTCGGGCAAAATAACATCAAGAAAAAATCCAAAGTAACCAAGTCTATAGAGAAATATGGATATGAGCAGAAAAATAGGGAAAAGAAAAAGAATAAGGCATGAATCAACAAGATATGTTGCAACAATTATATGACAAAGGGAAGACAAAGTGATTACCCTTTATAAATGTGGTCCAATCATAGAAATATGATTTTGAAAGAACCTAAGCAAGTTCTAGAGTACAATCACATGTGTGTATCTCACAAATAAGGCTAAGTCCTCACTAGGTAAAAAGAATTCATCTCAAGTCATCACTCTAGAGTCCACAACTAAGTAGTACTCAAGCAACTAAAAATTTTCATCCATTGGCTCAAATCCTAAGTCTTAACAACCAAATTTAATTTGCTTTCAAGAGACTCTAATATGATATAGAGAAAACCTAGAGGGATACATTTATTCCTAGTCATGCAAAAATAAGGTGCCAAAAGGGTAAAATGGTGTCTACAATAACTCTTTATTCATCCTACACTACCTAAACATTTATTATCAAAAACTCATGTAAAAGAAAATTTAACTACTTGGAAACAATAACATGATATTTACAATGAAATAAAATGCAAGGAAAAGAAAACTCCCCTTTAGGTTGTGTAGATAGCGTCTTTGATGTCCATTCTATCCATCTCTAGCTCCTTTAATTCTTCATGGTACTTCTTGAGTCGGTGGCCATTGACTCTCCAAACAAAATTATTAGCTTCATCTTTAATTTCAAGAACACCATAGGGAAAAATGTTAGTTACAAGAAATGGACCTTCCCACCTTGACCTCAACTTACCCTTAATCAATTTAAGCCTTGACTTGTACAATAAGACCTTTTCACCAATTTGAAATTCTTTTCTCACTATGTTTTTGTCATGGAAGTTCTTGGTCTTTTCCTTGTAAATCCTTGAATTTTCAAATGCTTCAAGTCTTATTTCCTCAAGTTCTTGGAGTTAAAATTTTCTCTCTTCTCCCACCTTATTGGCATCATAGTTACAAGCCTTCACCGCCAATATGCTTTGTGCTCTATCTCCACGGGAAGATGACAAGCTTTTCCATACACTAAGCGGTAAGGAGACATTCCAATTGGTGTTTTGTATGCCGTTCTATAGGCCCAAAGTGCATCATCTAATCTCTTGCTCCAATCTTTCCTATTGGGCCCAACGGTCTTTTCCAAAATTGTTTTGATTTCTCTATTTGAAATTTCGGCTTGGACATTTGTTTGGGGATGGTAGGAAGTAGAAACCTTGTGTACAACCCCATACTTGCTAAGTAGGGCCTTCATGTGTTTGTTACAAAAATGAGATCCTTGGTCACTTATTATAGCCCTGGGAATTCCAAACCTGCAAAATATATGTGACCTGACAAAACTAACAACAACATAAGAGTCATCAGTCCTGGAGGGAATGACCTCCACCCATTTAGATACATAATCTACAGCAAGTAAAATGTACAAATAACCACAGGATGCAGGAAAAGGTCCCATAAAATCTATTCCCCAACATCAAAAATCTCACAAAATAGCATAGTCTGCTGGGGCATCTCATTTCTTGCTCCTATGCTCCAGTGTTCTGACATCTATCACAATTTTTATAAAACACATATGCATCATGAAATAGGGTGGGCCAATATAAACCACACTCTAACACTTTCCTAGCTGTTCTTTGTGGTCCAAAGTGTCCCCCACATGCTGATGAATGGCAAAATATAAGGACATAACAAAACTCATGGTCTGGTATGCATCTCCTAATTATCTGATCATTACAAAATTTCCATAAATAAGGGTCATCCCACACATAGAATTTTGCATCACTTTTAAGTTTATCTTTTTGAGCCTTAGAAAAATGTCTAGGAAAAACATGTGCTGCTAAAAAGTTAACAAGGTCTGCATACCAAGGTAACTCACCATGTACTATAAGAAGATGCTCATCTCTAAAGTCATTGTCAATGATGGTAGGGGATCCATCTCCCTCAATTCTGCTCAAGTGATTTGCAACCAAATTTTCTTTACCACTCCTATCTCTGATTTCCAAGTCAAACTCCTGGAGTAGAAGCATCCATCTGATCAGCTGCATGATCAGAAAAAACAATGACATGTGAGCATAACAAATAAGATCTAAACCTGTCTAAAGCAAAAACAATGGCAAGAAGCTCCTTTTCAGTGGTTGTGTAATTGGCTTGGGCGGCATCTAAGGTCTTGGAGGCATAGCATATGATATGAGGTGCTCCATCCACCCTCTGTGCTAGAACAGCTCTCACAGCAAAATTAGATGCATCACACATTAATTCAAAAGACAAACTCCAATCAGGTGGTCTAATGATAGGAGCTGAGGTAAGAGCCTCCCTGAGTTTGTGAAAGCTTCTTTACACTTATCATCAAAATAAAATTCAACATCTTTTTGCAAAAGTTTTGTCAAGGGATGAGCAATATCACTAAAATCTCTAATGAATCTGCGATAGAAACCTGCATGTCCAAGAAAGGCACGAACATCCCGTACACATCCGGGGTAAGATAAAGCAGATATAACACTAATTTTTACAGGATCTACCTCAATACCTCTCCTAGAGACTATATGTCCTAGTACAATTCCATGCTCTACCATAAAGTGGCATTTTCTAAAATTAAGCACAAGGTTAGTCTCAATGCGTCGGTGTAAAACCCTAGACAAATTATCTAAACATGAATCAAATGACGTGCCAAAAATTAAAAAATCATCCATAAAAATCTCCATACAGTGCTCTAACAACTCACCAAATATACTTACCATGCATCGCTGAAACGTTCCTGGAGCGTTGCAGAGTCCAAATGGCATCCGTCTGTAGGCAAATGTGTTAGTGATATGAGAGAAGTGTCCTAAGGCAATCGCCTTATGATTGTAAACATTCATTTTAATAAATGATAATTCACTATTTGAGTATATATGTTTGTGTATTTGATTGGGATCTTAAACTCGATCATCTACTGAATGTCCGTAATACAATTCACAGCATAAGAGAATTTGTGATGGGATCACAACTAGTGATTATCTCTAAATGTGCAATTGTGAAGTATTGAAAATATCCCTAGTCGATGAATTGATAAAAACGGACATTATCAATTCTGTTGAGACTAGCATGGGTTATTCTCTAATCAGTTGATTCTCACGGGCTAGTGACATTGGGATGTCCGAAGATAAATATGGATGCTAGTTAAGGGAACTAGTTCATTGGAGTGACTAGCTGTAAAACTTCATATGGTAATCTATATAGATATGTCAATGAAGTTCTTACTGCAGCTTAAGTGCGATGTTCCTTTGACTTGCGGTGTTCAAGTCATCTTGGTCATGGAGACTTATACTTTAACATCTTAAGCAAGCATCTCCTAGGAGGTATGGACCCAGGATGATTGGGTATAAGCCGAAGTGCCCGAAGATGTTTGAGCAGCCTACAAAGGATTCACCACTCCTTGCGAGGAGATGTATACCCAGGCCTATCGTCGGATTGTTACTTAAAGCCTCTGGCCAGAGCATATCATGTTTAGAGTGTGAGTCTCTTAAATACATGAGAGTAATTAGAAATCCAAAGGACGAGAAAGACACTACTTGGGCTAGGTGTGACGTAGTCAGCCTAGTGGGGACTGACACAAATAGACCGTGTCCTGAACCAAGTGGGTATAAGATGGTGAAGGGAATGGGGCATGATTCATTAGAGCTGCTGAAGGGTTTCGGAATTACTTCTGAGGTCAAACCGTTGATCTTTCGATTAATTGGGGGTCATGATGTACTACTAGGTGCCACTCATGACCGTTCTATAATTGGTTAATTATAGACGGCCAACATAAATCGAAAGCCTATTTAGTCACACGCACTACGAGTAATCCGAGGGATTTAAAACGAGTTGAAAATTAGATTTTCCAATCAAGAGAAATAAGTCGAATCTGAGTTAATCAGAGGCGCAATGGAAACTTAAAATGGCTAAGTCTTTTGAAGGCTTATTGGGCGAATTAAATGAGTTTAATTCGCGATCGGTTCGGTTTAGTTTGGCCGGCCAAAGAGGGTGCTAACCCCCTTTGGTTTGGTCGGCCACAACAAGGGGAAAAAACCAATTTATTTGGTTTAAGTAATAAAATAAATCTAGCGTGATTTGTTTTATAAATTATGGATAAATAAATTTGTATAAAGAAATTTATATAAATAAATTTATAGAAATTTATTCTTTTTATGGAAATTAAAATGATCCATGGAATGGTGTATTTTAATTTTATAAAATCAATTATGAATTAATTTTTCCATAATAAGAAAATTTATAAATTTCTTATATATATTTTATTTCATAATTAAAGGAGAGGAGAATTTGTTTTATTATAAAGTTAGTTATAATAAAACTAGGCTTAACAGAATAAGTCATAAGAAACTTTATAAGATAAATTTCTTATGATAACTAATTCCGTTAATTCCGTTAAAAGAGAGACTTGGCAAGGGAGAGGCCACTATATAAAGGAACTAAAGGCAAGCCTTGAATTCCTTAATCGATATAGAGCTATCAAGAGATTAACTCTCTCCCTCTCTCTCTTTTATTCTCTCTTCTTTCTTCCCCTTAGGGCCGGCGCCCCTTAGGGCATCCTAGGGCCGGTGCCCTCCTTGAGAGCTAGGGTCGGCGCACCTCCAACCTTTGGTTGCCGTGAGCCATCAAGAAGAAGGAGAAGCCAACCAAGAAGAAGAAGAAGCGGATCACATCTCCTTCCTTCTCGGAATTTTGATTCCGTCTCTTAGTGGTTAGTTTCCTTTCTTCTCTCTCTTGATCTTCTAGTTGTGCCTTTAGAGAATCTAGTAGTTCTCGTCGGCATAAAACTCGTGGCTTTGCGAAGTCATCCCGAAGAGAACTCGGCGTGGACGCGAATAGAGGCGGAGCTTCCAAGGGACGCTACGGTTGGATCTCGTCCCTTACTTCGAGTTACGAGAGGTATAAAGTAAATTAGTTTACCTTTTCTGCAAAGTTTTAATTTATGATCATGTCCACACATCATAAGGTTGCATGCTAGATACAAGGTTAATATAATTTAAGGAATTATTTTATGCTAATTCTTCCGCTGAACGTAAAAATTTAAAATTTTACGAACCCGTATCATTGTCAACATGCACCCGGTCCCAACAAAATGTGCCAAAAGGACAAGTGAAGATAGTCTTCTCTTGATCCTCTGGGTCTATGTAAATCTGGAAATATCCTGAGTACCCATCCAAAAAGCAGTAATGGGACTTCCCTACAAGTCTCTCAAGCATCTTATCAATAAAGGGCAAAGGGAAGTGGTCTTTCCTCGTGACATGATTTAGCTTCCTGTAGTCAATGCATACTCTCCATGAATTTTTAACTCTGGTGGGCACTAACTCATTACTTGCATTTTCCACCACTGTAACTCGAGATTTCTTAGGCACCACATGGATGGGGCTAACCCATTGACTATCAGAAATAGGATAAATGATACCTGCCTGCAGAAGTCGAGTCACCTCTTTCTTAACAACATCCAAAATGAGTAGATTAAGTCTCCTCTGTAGTTGCCTAACTGGTTTGACATTTTCTTCCAAAAATATCCTATGCATGCAGATACCTGGGCTAATACCTGGTATGTCTGATAAAGCCCACCCAATAGCTTTTTTGTGCTGCCTCAGGACTTGCAATAATTTTTCTTCTTATTCTGATTCCAAGTGTTGTGCAATGATAACTGGAAAATCCTGCTCCTCTCCTAGATACACATATTTCAAGTGATCTGGTAGTGGCTTAAGCTCAATCTGGGCCTGTTCAGAAGGTATGAGTGATCCTTGGGGCTCAGTGCAATCCCCTACACTATCACACCTAAACTCTGAATCCTCTAAAATATCAAAAGAAATAGGTGATCCTTGGGGCTCTGTACAATCCCCTACACCTAGAATATCCTCTCCAGCTAGAAGTAAGTCTAAAATAACCTCTAAAATGTCCTCCTCAATAGCAAGTACTCACTCAGCCAATATATTTGCATCATCCAACTCCTCTAGAATGCCAATGCTCATAATAGAGTGGTCCTCCCTTGGGTGCTTCATGACATCAAAAATGCTGAATTGGACTACTGTGTCTCCAATTTCCATAGACAGTGTGCCAGCATAAACATCTATCTTTATCATCGCAATCTTCCAAAATGACCTCCCTAGGATAAGTGGAGATCTGTGTGCAAGGTAGTCTCCCTCCATGTCCAGAATGTAGAAATCTGCAGGAAATATCAGCTCCTTTACCTTTACCAAAACATCTTCAATAATACCGGCTGGGTGGGTTTGACTCCTGTCTGCTAGCTGAATCACCACTCCAGTAGGCTGTAGAGGACCAATACCAAGCATCTAGAAAACTGATCTGGGCATCACATTTATGGAAGCTCCTAAATCCAACATAGCATCATGGAACATCGTCCTCCCTATCTCACAAGACACAGTGAAAACTGTTGGAAACAAGATGGCTAGAGAGGGGGGGTGAATATAGCCAACACTTTTTATTTGACGAGCTTAGCAAGTTTTCTGCACTTAAACTATCAGTAGCACAGCGGAAGAAACAAGGGAAAAACAAAGCAATGCAGTAAACTAAAAACAGAGATGAAAGCTAACAACCACAGCTACCAAGATCGCTAACAAGAGGGTTTACAAGGTTCGGGGATAACTTGCCCCTACTCCTTGGCGTGCCCTTAAGGTGGGCGATCCCTTGATCGTCGGCAGATCTAGCCCCGGTGATCACCGGATATAAAGCAACCTCCTTCTCGGTGGAGAAACCTCTCCACAGCGTTTCAATCACAGATAAGTGTTTAAGCTTAATGAAACAACAAGAAGGATCTTACTCAAACCCTCGGCAAGGACAAGAACATAGCAAGCTTCCCTGAGCTCCACCCAGTGGCGATCTCACGCAAGAACCCTTCTTCGTGTCTTCCCACTGTCGGACTCGAAGCTTCTTGTTCCCTCCTTCAAGGCTCAAGTAAAGGATGATTGCTTCTCGATCGCTTGCTCAGAATGATGGAAACCTCAAGAACAGCAAGCTTGATGTGGAGAACTCAAAGCACTGGAACTCAAGAGCACAAGCTGAAGAACTGTCGAACTCTACTCCACCGAAACTCTCTCGGTTCCTTTTGTTTCTCCACTAAGCAACAAGTGACCTCATCTCCAGCAGCCTACAGCTGCCTCACTGCCAACGCGCCAGCTACACTGAACCCTTACTGAACTTCCTGAGCTCCCTCAGCCAAGCTTCAGTCAGCGGCTTCAGTCCTGCAGCTCCAGCCGTTGCAACCTGAGTTGAGAAAGGGACAAACCTACTCCAAGGAAAGCTCTCTTTGACTTCTCCTTGAGTGTTTGAATCCTCCCCTGTCACCTGTAACTTAATCAGACTGTTAGAGCAGCAAATCACGCAGTAAATCAAATATCAGAGATAAACGCAGCGAATCGGATACGGTCAGATGCGATCAGAGCGTCTGACAGTGCAATTTAAATTAAAGTGATCGGTCACCCGACCGATCAGAGAGACTCATGATCGGTCACCAGACCGATCAGGCTAGGTCCAGACCGATCAGGATCCGTCCTGATCGGTCCCCAATGCTTAATCAGAAATCACGATTTCTTTGTGACTTCTCCTGGATCGATCACCGGACCGATCCCAGGTTGTGGATCGATCACCTGAACGATCCACCCCTTTCTTGGGCGATTTCTGAGCATCGCAGTCCAGACCTCCTGATCGGTCATCAGACCGATCAGGCAGCCTCCTGATCGGTCACCAGACCGATCAGATCATGACCAGACCGATCAGGCTAGAGCCTGATCGATCATAGTGAGGAACCTGCGACGCTGGATCGTTCACCAGAACGATCTGCACAGTGATCCTGATCAGTCACCAGACCGATCAGGAGCAGTTCAGCAAGGGAACTCAACCTCACTGCTTGCTCCCTGATCGGTCACCAGACCGATCAGGAGCCAGTCAATGGGTGAAACGCATACTCCCTGATCGGTCACCAGATCGATCAGGAGCAACACAGTAGGTTCCCATCCTCACTGTGTACTCCCTGATCGGTCACCCGACCGATCAGTCATCGCTGGATCGGTCACCAGACCGATCCACGAAGGAGCAGCGTGCCAGAATCCCTGATCGATCACCAGACCGATCCAGGGACTCAAACTCAACCCTCCAAGCTAAGTTTCCATCCACCTTAGCCCTCCAAGCCAAGGATTTTCCATCTAACTCTCCAAGTTGGGAATTTGCACCTAACCCTCCAAGTTAAGACTTTTCACCTAGCCCTCCAAGCTAGGACTTTTCACCTAGCCCTCCAAGCTAGGACTTTTCACCCAACCCTTCCGAGTTAGAACTTCATCTAACCTAGCCCTCCAAGCTAGGCACCTGACCCTCCAAGCCAGGACTTTTTCACCTAATTCTCCAGGATGGGAATTTGCACCTAACCCTCCAAGTTAGGACTTTTCACCTAGCCCTCCAAGCTAGGACTTTTCACCCAACCTTTCCGAATTAGGACTTTTCCAACACCTAGCCCTCCAAGCTAGGACTTTTCAAGCACCTAGCTTCCCAGACTAGGATTTTCAACACCTAACCCTCCAGGTTAGGATTTTCCAACACCTAGCCCTCCAGACTAGGATTTTCCATACCATGCCTGATCCCCGATCAGGACTTAATCATAATCAATAATCATCCACCTAAACTTAAATCGGTGTCAACTCCAAAACAACAATCAGGGCCAGACTGCATCAACAATCTCCCCCTTTTTGTTGTTTGACAACCCGATCTATGTTTAGGGATCTCAATCAATATTTTTCAACTTTAGAATCATAGGGAAATCCAGATCCTCCCCCTACAACATGATCATCCTAAATTTAACATGATCCATACTCTCCCACTTTGTCGAACACCGAAAAGGGGCAAGAGGGACTGTTAAGATTAAAACAAACTCCCCCTCAACCCTAGGGGTATCCCAAATCAATAAAGATGTGATAGATTGATGGATAACCATACGAACACATGTGAAAAAGATAGAGCAAGATATAGCAATCACATGCATCATATGAACGCAGAATATCAACTCGCAAAGCATGCCATAACATGTATATGTATCAAGTAAACATGGCATTGCAAGCATGAACATGGCAATGGAGCAATCATGCAGATCATAGTCATATAAACAACGTGGCATCAACAATAGACATACTATCATGAGATAAACACATAATCATGGCAATATAGCACAATTGCAACTAGTAGTCATCGAAGCATCAACAAGTAGTAACATCCTACGCAAGATAGAACAGACAAAAGTCAGGATGTACACAGCCATCTAAAAACATCAAACACGAACACAGAGCGGTCAATCGTCAGTTGGATCATCGTCCGAATCATCAATGTAGATGATATCGCCTGAGGAAGGGCCACTGGGAGATGCACCATCAAGAAATGTATGATGATACCATTCTTCATACCATCTGTCCTGGAAGGAGTGCATCTCAGAGACATCAGAGGCTAAAGCGTCGAGACGGTGATCAAAAGTCTGAAACTTTGAGCGGACCTCCTGTCGCCAGAGCTCAGAGATATGCAATTCGTGCTGCAGCATCCGCTCTAACTCCGCAATCTGCCATCGAAGGTCAGGAGCCCACTCATCATAATCATCTATATCAGTGGGCTGCTCCTGGGAATGGGCTGCTCCTGGAAACTCCCCCATGTGTCTCTGATTCTTCCAACGCAACCCTCGTGATCCGACAATAATACCAGACTGGGCCAGCTTGCGACGATCAAGTCGGCAGTCCTGTCGCACCATAGGTTCAGTACGACCCTGTGAGACATCGATCCCAGCGGACTGCAGCCAGGCAGTGATGATATGACCATATGGCATATAGATCGTCTGACCATACCTCAGACCATGAACAATGATGGAGAAATAGATGGACGGTGCTATGTCAAAATCTAACTGCAGATGCATCCCGTAAAGCATCAGGCAGTGGAATGGATGGATCTCATCAAGACGCTTTGACATAGTTGGAAGAAGACAATTTGTGATAATCTTAAACAGAACGTAATCAATGGGAGATAGATGGAGAGCAGGAAACGTGGGAAATGTATGGGTGTGCGCACCAGAACTCCGTGGCCTGGGGTGGCCTAGAAAATGCTCATAGATGGAGTCAGGAGTGACTCCAGTAAAGGGGACAGGAAGAGGGTCAGGAAGATATGGATAAAGCGAAAAATCATTCTCGGAGCGACGACAACCCAGAAACATAGTGAAGGATGATAGGGTAAAGTCAAGATCGACACCAGTGACACGGGTCTGCCACCCCGTGCCCTCCCCATTGGCCAGATTATTGTAGAATTCAGAGACCAAATCAACATTAATTGGCCTTTCTAAGAAAAGGATGTTTTGAAGCTCATAGTACTCAATGATTCTTCTCAGGTAGAACAATGTTCATAAACAAAAGTTTGATCCACTGACCGACATGGCATTAGTTTGAAGTTGTGCCAATGAAATTCTAGGGCATAGAGAATGTTCTGAAATCTAGGATGCGGGGGAGATGGAGGCCTCATAGGAGGTGTAGAAGACGAAGGGCCTTTGCCCTTAGAACTATCCTCCATAGGTTCCTTACCCTTGGAAGACTTTCTATAGGGGGTTGAATTGGTCATGACACAGAATTCAATTTATTTGATAAGATCGATCAAACAAAACAAGAAGTGATCATATAAGATGGTACCCAATCATTAGATCAAAAGGATATTTTGTTCATAAGGTGAGAAAGAGGGTCACGACAAAGGCAAAAAGATCAAGACACCACAGCAAGAATAAGAGCAAAAATATGATTAGCTTCATAAACAAGCATCATAGACTGATATGAATGAAAAACCAAAGCAAAAACTTACTTTGATGCCATCGTTGTCGTTTTTGGAAGTTGAGAGGAAGAAACCGTGTGCAGGAAACGTGCTCTCGGTGCAAGAGATGGTCGCAGAGTGTTTCTGCGAGAGAGGAACGCGCACAGGACTCACGCTCACGCGAGGAAGAAGAACACGAGGATAGCCTTCGTGCTCACACAGGGTCGCGCAAGGGGTTTTTCGGCGCTAGGGTTCGTGAGTTGAAGGTATTCCGCGAAGTTAATCGGTTGGTGGATCGGTCCACCAACCAAAATTTAATGCGTTTGAACGGATCACCGTTCGATCTGATCGCACTCAGACCGATCAGGCTACAGCCTGATCGGACTGAGTGTATCCTGATCGGTCGGGTGACCGATCAGACGCGATTCTGATCGGTCGGTTGACCGATCAGGACACGAACAGTAGGGTCTGGAGGACAACCTCTGAGCTCCCTGATCGGTCTGCAGACCGATCCCCACAGGGTGCCAGATCGGTCCGGAGACCGATCCAGGCTGGCTCAGAATCCTTGGTCAAAAGATTCGGAGAGTCACTGCTGACTCTCTGATCGGTCTGTGGACCGAACACCACAGGAAGAAGCCAGATCGGTCCAGGGACCGATCAGCCCTATGCCTGATCGGTCCGGCGACCGATCAGGGTTCCTGGTATTCCCTGATACGAACTGAAATGTTCAGTTTCAGAATTTCTGAAACTTTCCAACGAGATCTGGTGAAGTTTATCGAACTTGGACATGATATCCTGACTAAAATTGATCCCTTAACAAGAATCAAAGGTCCTTATAGGTTCAACAATCACTTTGACCCATACAAATGGAGTCAAACTCAATCAACAATCAATCAAGCAAATTCAACCAAGTTTTGATTCCAAATCCAAGTTTCCAATCAAGTTGCCTTGATTGGAATGTCCAAGTATGATCATAGGACCAAATACACATATGTTATGCATTGGTTTTCCTCATACTTGGTCACCACCGTGATTTTTATCTCGTCAACTTAATTTCTCAAGTGATGCAATGACATTTTGAGAAATTGAGTTGATCCTAACATCTCACCCCATGTCTAGCAAACAAAAATATTTTGGTAAACCTTATAGTTTGTGTGAGATGTCCCCAAAGTTACCCAATTGATTCCCAACAATTTCGAAATAATCATGAAGGATTTCGAATGCAATTTGAAAATCATGAAGCGCGACACATTCCCAATTCCCGTCTTAGGAAACTAAATTCATTTTCGGGAAGTGGTTTAGTGAAAATGTCAGCTAGGTTTGACTTTGACTCTACATGAGAGAGTATGATGTTCCCCCTAGCTACATGATCCCTAATGAAGTGGTGTCTTACTTCAATATGTTTTGTCCTAGAATGATGGACTGGATTCTTGGTTAAGTTAATTGTGCTAATGTTATCACATAACACTTGCACACCCTTGTAACTCAATCCATAGTCCTCTAAGGTATGAATCATCCACAACAATTGCGATACACTCTCTCCCATGGTGATATATTCTGCCTCGGTAGTGGAAAGAGCAACACAATGTTGCTTCCGACTCGACCAACTTACTAAGGACGAACCTAAGAATTGGCAGCCCCCACTAGTGCTTTTCCGGTCCAACTTACATCCAGCGTAGTCGGAATCCGTATAGCCAATCAAATCAAAAGACTCGGTACGGGGATACCAAAGACCTACACCAATTGTGCCCTTGAGATATCTCAAAATTCGCTTAACAGCAATTAAATGAGAATCCTTGGCACATACTTGATACCTAGCGCACATACCTACAGCAAATAGTATATCTGGTCGACTGGCTGTGAGGTATAGCAAACTACCTATCATGCTTCGATATTGAGTTAGATCAACAGGTTTACCACTCTCATCATTGTCTAATCTTGTGTTTGTAGCCATGGGAGTGGTTACCTCTTTCGAATCACTCATATTGAATTTTCGAAGCATTTCCTGTGTATACTTTGATTGGTGCACATGGATACCATCGCGAGTTTGCTTGATTTCAAGTCCAAGGAAGAAAGTCAACTCTCCCACTAGACTCATTTCAAACTCACTCTCCATGTGTCCAATGAACTCATTTAAATAGCCCTTATTGTTTGAGCCACAGATTATGTCATCGACATATACTTGGGCTACAAATATATTGTCACCATCTCTTCGTAGAAATAGTGTAGGGTCTATTTGGCCTCTAACGAAGCCCTTCTCAACTAGGAATGTCGACAACCGCTCATACCACGCCCGGGGTGCTTGTTTAAGGCCATAAAGTGCCTTTTTGAGCTTGAACACGTGGTTTGGAAATTCGGTACTCTCAAACCCCGGAGGTTGTTCGACATAGACCTCTTCTTTAATCAAACCATTTAGAAAGGCTGATTTGACGTCCATTTGATATAATTTGAAACCACGATGTGCTGCAAATGCTAGCATCAATCGGATGGACTCTAATCGTGCCACGGGAGCATAAGTCTCATCATAATCAAGGCCTTCAACTTGACTGTAGCCCTTAGCTACCAAGCGTGCCTTGTTTCTAATGATTTCTCCCTTATGGTTCAATTTGTTCTTGAAGACCCATTTGGTTCCAATAATGGAGGTCTTCTTGGGTCTAGGGACTAAGTCCCAAACTTGACTCCTCTCGAATTGACCTAGTTCATCTTGCATTGCAATGATCCAATCGGGATCATTTAACGCTTCATCAATTTTTCTAGGTTCAATTTCGGAAATTAGAGCAACTTCATTAGCCTCATTCCGGAAGAATGATCTAGTTCTAACCCCTTGATGGATGTCTCCAACAATTTGGTCTTGGGGATGACTAGAGGCTAATCTAGTTTGCCTTGGAGTTGGTGGTGCTTCTTGAACAGGTTCACTAGACACAAGTTCAGCCTCAGGATCCGGCTGATCAGTGGGTTGTCTAGGTTCACCGTCATCAGACTCATCACCATCAACAACACTTGGAGTTTCATTCAAACTTAGTCTCCTAAGTTCGAGTTGAACTCCTCCTACATTTTCTGATTGGTCACTTGATTTTGGAACTTCTTCAAAGACCACATCAGCAGACTCTTCAACTAATCTAGACTTCTTGTTGTAGACTCGGTAGGCTTTGCTAACGAGGGAGTACCCGACTAGTATCCCTTCATCAGCCTTTGCCGTGAACTTTCCAAGGTGATCCTTGGTGTTTAGGATGAACACCTTACAACCAAACACCCTAAGATGTTTAACCGTAGGTGGTTTTCCAAACCAAAGTTCATGGGGAGTCTTTCCTAAAAACCTATGAATCAGGACTCTGTTTTGCACATAGCAAGCTGTATTTACAGCTTCGGCCCATAAGTAACTCGGGAGTGAGTACTCATTGAGCATGCTTCGTGCAGCCTCTTGAAGTACACGGTTCTTCCTCTCTACAACACCATTTTGTTGTGGTGTTCTAGGAGTAGAGAACTCATGTCTATAACCCTTATCTTGGCAAAATTCTAAAAACCTTTGATTTTGAAATTCACCTCCATGATCACTTCTAATTGTCTTAATTGTTAATGATTTCTCATTTTCAACTCTTCTACAAAAAGAAATGAAAATATCTAAGGTTTGGTCCTTATATTTCAAAAAGTAGGTCCATGTGTATCTAGTGAAATCATCAATAATCACAAAGCAATATCTACTTCCATTCAATGATATAATGGTACTACAATCAAATAGATCCATGTGAAGTAAATCTAATGCATTGGAAGTACTTACAGTGCTTTTACCTTTATGTGCAGATTTTGTTTGCTTACCCATTTGACATGCATCACATAATTTGTCTTTTTCATACTTGATGCTTGGTAAGCCTCGGACTAGTCCCTTGGTGGCCAACTTCCGGATGTTCTTCATGTTCACATGTGCTAACCTCCGGTGCCAAAGGGTGGACTCTTCATCTTTTGACATGAGACACTTAGCAAAAGCATTAGTAGCACTTTTAAATGAAACTTGATAAATATTGTCTACTCTTGCTCCTACTAGTACCGTGTCCAAGGTGTCATTTTGTCTAACTAGACATTGACTTGGTTGGAAGTCAATTGTGTAACCCGTGTCACACAATTGACTGACACTTAGGAGATTAAATTTCATCCCCTTGACTAGAAGGACATTTGAGATTCTAAGACATTCGGATATTTGAATGTCTCCTATTCCTATGACCTTAAGACTACCATTGTTACCAAATGATACATTACCTCTACTTTTCTTGTGAAGTGTGGTAAACAATGATCTATCCCCGGTCATGTGTTTGGAGCATCCACTATCAACGAACCAAGTTGATAGGTGCTCCCCCTCAATCATAACCTACACAATTCGAAAAATAGAAGTTTTAGGTACCCAAACCTTGGGACCTAAAGCATCAACTAAACATGACTTAGGCACCCATGCCTTGACAACTTTCTTTTGAGTTTTGGGTGTCCTAGATTGTCTCATGTCAGTCCTAGACATGAGAGACACAAATGAGGGTTCTTTAGGGCGGTAACCAATACCGGCCCTATTGTAGACTGCCCTTTGGGCATTGAGGATCATATCTAGGGTCTTAGAGCTATTTGAGAATTTCCCAAGAATATTCTTGAGCTTCTCAACTTCACTCTTCAACGATTGGTTTTCCTCTATTAACAAGTTATCATGCAAATCACTGATTTCCTCAACCTTAGAGGACTTCAAACTTACAATCTCATGTTTCAACGATTTAATTTCATCTTCTAGTAATTCAACATGCAAATCATCAATGTTATCATCTCTAGATGCCTTCAATTGATCAATTTCTAATTGCAATGCTTTAACTTTGTTTTTGGATTTCTTAAGCATACTAGTTAAACATGCAATTGCTCTATAACACTTTTCAAGCTCGGGAGAAGTTACCTCTTCATCATCCGAAGATGATGAAGCCGTGTTTGCGGAGCTTGAAGATTCATCACTGCTCTCCTCTCCAAGAGCCATGAGAGCCACTTGCCTTGTGCTCTTCTCCTCCTTTTCATCATCGGATGAGCTAGAGGATGACTCATCCCAAGAAGCCTTCAAAGCTTTCTTCTTCTTCTTGGATTTTTCTTCTTTTCTTTTGGATTTCTCCTCCTTCTTCTTAAGCTTTGGACATTCATTCTTGAAATGCCCTTTCCTACCACATTCAAAACAAGATGCATTATTCTTATCAAGTTTGGATTCACTAGTGTTACCTCTACTTTTGAAACGTCGATCCCTTCGCATCATCCTCCTCACAAAGTTTGCCATCTCAGATGAAGAGGAGCCACTGCCATCTTCCTCAGAATTAGACTCGGATTCGGAAGAGGATGAAGATGATGAGACCTCCTTCTCCTTCTTCTTCTCCTTCTTCTTCTTGTTGGTCCGGTCCCCTGCAACTAAGGCAATCCCCTTCTCCTTGGGGCCTTTGTTAGCCATTTCATGCAACTCCATCTCACAAAATAAATTATCTAATTTTACAATAGATAAATCCTTGGATACTTTGTAGGCATCCACCATAGATGACCACAAAGCATTCCTTGGAAATGCTTTCAAGACATACCTCACAAGGTCGCGGTTCTCGACCTTTTCATCAATTGAATGAAGCCCATTGAGGACTTCCTTGAAACGACTATGAAGCTCACTTACCGACTCATTCTCCTTCATGGAGAGATTTTGAAGTTGGTTGAGGAACAAATCCCTCTTTGCGATTCTAGAGTCCCGGGTGCCTTCGTGAAGCTCAATGAGTTTGTTCCACAGGTCCTTGCCACTTGTGAAAGGACCAACTTTGATGAGTTGATCTTTGTTCATGCCAAATTGTAGAGTGACAACCGCCTTCGCGTCGGCTTCACTCTTTCTTGTTTGTTCGGCAGTCCACCGTGAAGACTCGAGTTCTTTGCCTTCGTCATCCTTAGGAGGAATGAATCCCTCCTTCACTGCGAACCAAGTGTGGATATCCATCTTCAAGTAGTATTCCATCTTTGATCTCCAATACTGAAAGTCGGCGCCATCAAAGAATGGAGGTCGGGTGGTGGAGAAACCTTCTCTCAAAGCCATCTTTTTGATAACTCTTGGATGTTAAGCCGTAAACAGAGCCCCAAGCTCTGATACCACTTGTTGAAAACGAGATGGCTAGAGAGGGGGGGTGAATATAGCCAACACTTTTTATTTGACGAGCTTAGCAAGTTTTCTGCACTTAAACTATCAGTAGCACAGCGGAAGAAACAAGGGAAAAACAAAGCAATGCAGTAAACTAAAAACAGAGATGAAAGATAACAACCACAGCTACCAAGATCGCTAACAAGAGGGTTTACAAGGTTCGGGGATAACTTGCCCCTACTCCTTGGCGTGCCCTTAAGGTGGGCGATCCCTTGATCGTAGGTAGATCTAGCCCCGGTGATCACCGGATATAAAGCAACCTCCTTCTCGGTGGAGAAACCTCTCCACAGCGTTTCAATCACAGATAAGTGTTTAAGCTTAATGAAACAACAAGAAGGATCTTACTCAAACCCTCGGCAAGGACAAGAACACAGCAAGCTTCCCTGAGCTCCACCCAGTGGCGATCTCACGCAAGAACCCTTCTTCGTGTCTTCCCACTGTCGGACTCCAAGCTTCTTGTTCCCTCCTTCAAGGCTCAAGTAAAGGATGATTGCTTCTCGATCGCTTGCTCAGAATGATGGAAACCTCAAGAACAGCAAGCTTGATGTGGAGAACTCAAAGCACTGGAACTCAAGAGCACAAGCTGAAGAACTGTCGAACTCTACTCCACCGAAAACTCTCTCGTTCCTTTTGTTTCTCCACTAAGCAACAAGTGACCTCATCTCCAGCAGCCTACAGCTGCCTCACTGCCAACGCGCCAGCTACACTGAACCCTTACTGAACTTCCTGAGCTCCCTCAGCCAAGCTTCAGTCAGCGGCTTCAGTCCTGCAGCTCCAGCCGTTGCAACCTGAGTTGAGAAAGGGACAAACCTGCTCCAAGGAAAGCCCTCTTTGACTTCTCCTTGAGTGTTTGAATCCTCCCCTGTCACCTGTAACTTAATCAGACTGTTAGAGCAGCAAATCACGCAGTAAATCAAATATCAGAGATAAACAGCAGCGAATCGGATACGGTCAGACGCGATCAGAGCGTCTGACAGTGCAATTTGAATTAAAGTGATCGGTCACCCGACCGATCAGAGAGACTCCTGATCGGTCACCAGACCGATCAGGCTAGGTCCAGACCGATCAGGATCCGTCCTGATCGGTCCCCAACGCTCAATCAGAAATCGCGATTTCTTTGTGACTTCTCCTGGATCGATCACCGGACCGATCCCAGGTTGTGGATCGATCACCTGAACGATCCACCCCTTTCTTGGGCGATTTCTGAGCTTCGCAGTCCAGACCTCCTGATCGGTCATCAGACCGATCAGGCAGCCTCCTGATCGGTCACCAGACCGATCAGATCATGACCAGACCGATCAGGCTAGAGCCTGATCGATCATAGTGAGGAACCTGCGACACTGGATCGTTCACCAGAACGATCTGCACAGTGATCCTGATCGGTCACCAGACCGATCAGGAGCAGTTCAGCAAGGGAACTCAACCTCACTGCTCGCTCCCTGATCGGTCACCAGACCGATCAGGAGCCAGTCAATGGGTGAAACGCATACTCCCTGATCGGTCACCAGATCGATCAGGAGCAACACAGTAGGTTCCCAACCTCACTGTGTGCTCCCTGATCGGTCACCCGACCGATCAGTCATCGCTGGATCGGTCACCAGACCGATCCACGAAGGAGCAGTGTGCCAGAATCCCTGATCGATCATCAGACCGATCCAGGGACTCAAACTCAGCCCTCCAAGCTAAGTTTCCATCCACCTTAGCCTCCAAGCCAAGGATTTTCCATCTAACTCTCCAAGTTGGGAATTTGCACCTAACCCTCTAAGTTAGGACTTTTCACCTAGCCCTCCAAGCTAGGACTTTTCACCTAGCCCTCCAAGCTAGGACTTTTCACCCAACCCTTCCGAGTTAGAACTTCATCTAACCTAGGCCTCAAAGCTAGGCACCTGACCCTCCAAGCCAGGACTTTTTCACCTAATTCTCCAGGATGGGAATTTGCACCTAACCCTCCAAGTTAGGACTTTTCACCTAACCCTCCAAGCTAGGACTTTTCACCCAACCTTTCCGAATTAGGACTTTTCCAACACCTAGCCCTCCAAGCTAGGACTTTTCAAGCACCTAGCCTCCCAGACTAGGATTTTCAACACCTAACCCTCCAGGTTAGGATTTTCCAACACCTAGCCCTCCAGACTAGGATTTTCCATACCATGCCTGATCCCCGATCAGGACTTAATCATAATCAATAATCATCCACCTAAACTTAAATCGGTGTCAACACCAAAATAACAATCAGGGCCAGACTGCATCAACAAAAACCCCTGGATCTTCACACTTCTGAGGGATGGCATGGATAAGTGCTGAGACATTTTTCCCTAAGTTGACCAATTCATTCTCCTTAAGCTTCTTCTTGTGAACACATAAATCTTTGAGGAATTTGGCATACTTAGGAATCTGTTTTATCATGGTCAACAATGGTACATTAATCTCCACCTTACTGAACAACCACACAAGCTCATTATATTCCTTAGCTTTCTCCTCTTCCACTTGCTTTTTGGCTTGAGTTTTGCGCTAAGGGAATGGCAAAGGAACCCTCATTTCTTCCTCTTGAGCCGAAATATTTGGGGCTAAATTTTGAACTGATTTCCCCACTGAAGTAGCTGCTGTAAACTCCTCTTTTCCACTGATTTCTCCTTCATTTTCCACCAAAATCACAGGATTACTTGATGAAGGAGTTAGGCTTGGACTAGGGTTGAGACCAACTAATTTTCAAGTGATTTCAGGGTTGTTTGGGGCTGAAAATGAAGTTACTGTCCTGTTTTCAGAAAAATCAGCCCTTGGACCATTTGAAGTTGAAGCCACCTTCCCACTTCTCAAAGTAATGGCACTAACGTTCCCCTTTGGATTGGGAGTAGCTTGAGAAGGTAGTTGACTTGATCCTTGGGCTTGCATTTGGTTCATCCCACTAGCCAATTGTCTAATTTACCTCTCAATATTTTGTAAGATGGGATCATTTCATTGTTGTTGCAAAAGTTGTTGAAACATCTCCTCTATCCTTTGTTGTTGCACATTTCCCCCACTAGACCCTCCATAGCCCCCTTGGTTAACATGAGATTTCGGTTGGCTTTGAAAAGATGATTGAGGTGGTTGAAATTGTTGAACTTGCTGTGAACCTTGAAGTAGGGTTGTTGGGGCTGATTATAGGGTTGAAATGATTGAGAAAATTGCTGAAAATTAGGCTGAGAACTTGGTTGAAATGGTTGAGAATTGTAGCTCTGAAAATTCTGAGGTTGAGATTGAAATTGTTGTGATGAAGGCTGAAATTGAGTAGGCTGGAAATTCTGATTTGAGTGCTGAAAACTTTAGTTGAATGGCTGAAATCCCTGCTGTGAAAACTGATTTTGTGGCTGATAATTCAGATTACCTTGAAACCCTTGCTGATTTCCTTGAAAAGGTGGCTGAAATTGCTGAATTGGTTGATAGGGTTGCTGAAATTGTTGAATTGATTGTTAAGATGACTGAAATTGTTGTTGTGCTTGCTGATTCTGCTTATAATTCGGCTGGGGCTGCTGATAGGGCTGTTGTGATGGGTTTTGCTGATAAAAAGAATTTCCATACTTCAAGTTGGGATGATCCCTCCAACCCGGATTATAAGTAGATGAGTAGGGGTTGTTTTTGGCCTGGAATTGTCCCCTAGTCAATGCCGCTAGTATCTTATCTTGTTGGAGGTTAGGACATCAATCTGAATTGTGTTCTTGGCTTGAATAAATACTACATAACCTCATCACTTGGCTAGAAAGTGGAGGTACTGAAAAACTCTAATTTTGGCTCACAGTGTTTAGAGTCATTTGCTTCACCAGGGATGTGAGCTCCATCAATGAATTCTTGATTTCTTTTTGCTCATTTGATACCATCTGAACTTCATTTACTCCTTTGGTGGACAAAGCTCTACTCCCAAACTGCTGTGAGTTCTCTGCCATATTTGAAATTAGCTCCCTAGCTTGATCTGGTGTTTTTTTTACTAGGGCTCCTCCTGCTGTAGCGTCGATCATAATCCGATCCATCTGGAGTAGACCCTCATAAAAATACTGAATGAGTAGCTGCTCACTAATCTGGTGTTGTGGGCAACTAGAACATAGCTTGTTGAACATTTCCCAATAGTCATCAGAGTCTCTCCCACTACTTGCTGTATACCACATATGCTCTTCCTGATGATTGCTGTCCTAGATGCTGGAAAGTACTTCTCCAAAAATGCTTTCTTCATAGAAATCCAGCTAGAAACGTGCCCAGTAGGTAGGTAGTAGAACCAATCCTTCGCTGCTCCAGTCAGGGAAAATGGGAATGCCCTCAGCTTGATATCTTCTTCTGAAATCCCCTGAGGCTTCTGTTGGATCGTGAAAGCCGATAGAGGGGGGGTGAATATCGGAAATCTATCTTTTTCGGAAAACTAAGAGTAAGTGCACAGCGGAAACAAAAATACGAGACACAGCAAAAAGACACAGTGATTTTTACTTGGTTCGGAGCCTGTGTCGACTCCTACTCCAAGGCCCACGGTCGTTGACCGTTTACTTTTGGCAATTCTATATTCGCGCAAAGAGGTTACAATAATTTCAATTACAAAGAAAGTGCAATAAAATAATAATAAACTGTTAAGCTCTTCGTTACCGACGTCCGAAGTGTATTGACTCTTTTCGGTCAGAGGGACGTCGTCGGCTCGAGGTGGGGCGTTTCTGGAGCAAGGCACGAGCGTAGAAGAGCGTGGAAGCTTTGGAGCGAAGTTTTTTTGTGAAGCTTGGGGTCGAGGGGTGCTATTTATAGCCCCTAGGGTGCCCTGGACGTCGGGGGCACCCTGCCAAGTGTCATCCGATCCGCAGTTTGCTCGGTCAAGCTTTATCCCGCCTAAATAGGGATGAAGTTTGACCTTTGGGGCGCCCTGGTCGCTGAGGGCACCTTCGTTGACCCGGTCTTCTCGGCTGGATAGATTTGATCGGCCTCGCTGGCGTAGGCGCGAAGCGCCTTGGACCTGAGGGCGCCCTGGGCGCTCAGGGCACCCTGGGCGCTCAGGACGCCCTGGGCGCTCAGGGCGCCCTGGCTGCTGAGGGCGCCCTGGCTACAGAGGGCGCCTCGGCCAGTTGTTAGCCGCACACCTTTTTGCCTTACTTGTTTCTTGTTCACCTTGGAGGTGCCCTAGACACTCAGGGCGCCCTACTTAGCTGCTGCCTCACTCCTTTGAGGCTCTCTGAGCTGCAGACACACGTTCCTTTGGTCCTGCATCCAGGGTTAGTCCGAAACACAATAAAACAATTAATTATTATTTTATACAGCCTTAGCTGTCTTGGTTCTGACTTTGGTCTCCAAAATGGAGCCCTAGGTCGAACCGACGCCTACTGTTCCCTCGACGGGGAATGCGTCCTCACCTACTCCTCTCAGGAGAATTTACCTGATGTCAACCGCTCCTTTGGTTGGACTTTTGCCTGACGGTCCTTTGTCAAGGCTTGGATGCCGAGCTGCCCTTCGCCCAGTGCCTAGCATTCCTTCGCTAGGGCTTGGTGACTAGAAGCCCTTCGCTAGTTGCCTAGCAGCCCTTCGCTAGGACTTGGTGACTAGCAGCCCTTCGCTAGTTGCCTAGCAGCCCTTCGCTAAGACTTGGTGACTAGCAGCCCTTCGCTAGTTGCCTAGCAGCCCTTTGCTAGGACTTGGTGACTAGCAGCCCTTCGCTAGTTGCCTAGCAGCCCTTCGCTAGGGCTTTGTTTCCTGGCAGCCCTTCGCCAGGTGCCTAGCAGCCCTTCGCTAGGACTTTGTTTCCTGGCAGCCCTTCGCCAGGTGCCTAGCAGCCCTTCGCTAGGACTTTGTTTCCTGGTAGCCCTTCGCCAGGTGCCTAGCAGCCCTTCGCTAGGACTTTTCCTGCACACTCGAGTAACAACATTAGATCACAAATAAACTTAACTTTGAATCCTTTGCCAATATCAAAACAAGATTCGATATGGTGCTTTCTGCACCAACAGCTTCATGGTGGAGCAGACTACGTGAAATTCATATAAATATCTGTTGGGATCCTCCCCAGACTGACCTTGAAATTTGGGCAATAAATGGATGAGTCCTGATCTTAACTCAAAATCTCCAGTGAGCTCTAGGTAGGCAATGCAGGAGTACTGAAAAGCATCATCTGGTGCTGCTAGTTCCTTCATGGTTTTCTGGTGGTCTGCCATAGGATCAACTGAATAAACTGAGATAGACTGAGTAGGAAGAATACCAATAGCCTCTGAAGCACTAATTTGATTCCTCCTGGCTCTGAAAGTCCTTTCAATTTCAGGATCAAATTCTTCAAGAATACCACCTGCAGATCTGGTCATATAACAAATACAAAATCGCAGCATATGTATACAAAAGAATGAAACAAATAAAATGGATCACAAGATATAGAAATAAGCACGCAAATGAATCATAAGATATGAAATTAAGCACACAAGCTAAAAGCAAACAAACTCAACTAGTTTCTCTGGCAACGGCGCCAAAAATTTGATGGTGCCCAATACTAGTGTCACGATGCGCACTCAAATTTAGAAATTTATAAAGCTGAAAACCCTTGCTAGCAAGATTAAATGTAGAATAGGGGCCTCAGGTCGTATTTTTTTTCCAATGACTAGTTGTGAGTGTTTGAATCAAGCTTGAAAGTTATTTGTCGTCAAATGATTTGGGTTTTTGAAATAAAATGGGGGTTTTGTTTTGCAAGTAAAAATGGAAGTAAAATTGAAATGGGATTGACTTAACTAAGTAGAGTTAACTAGGTATCGCAAGAATTGAACTCAACTATTAGGAAAATTGACATAACAATTTGCAATCGCAAGATTGAAATATAGAACTGATATCAAATGCAGTGTTACACTAAAGCTGTATCTAAATTTGGAAATGAAGGATTGAAACATTGCTCAATACTGAAACGGAGTACGTATGTGCAGGAAATTTCCTGATCGGTCTGCTGACCGATCAGATACAAGCATAATCGGACTGGTGTCCGATCAGGTGCTTCCTGGATCAATCACCCAGACCGATCAGTAGCTGATCGCAATCTGATACAGAACAAAATTACTGAAGAACAGAATTCAAAAACTGGAATTAACAAAAACTAGACATCAAACCCTTCCTTTAGTTTGATTCCTTCTTGTTGTCACACAAGAATTACTATGAACCCCCTAGCTCAACAAATCGACAAATCCTTAGCCTCTGTGAAAACCTCATCTCAGATTCGCCTTCAACTGATACACCCTTCCGATCTTCTCAAACTTGAAGTGTGGATTGTGGTGATGGCTCAAGAATAATCAGATCAACTCAAAAAGCCCTTCTGAATCGCTCCGATGGATGAAGGATGGATGCAAGGATGGATCGATCAGAAAATTGTCAGAAACTGGCGAAACCCTCACCTAGCTCTTCTCAGCAGCAAATCGATCAGAAAATCTCACGGAGACACGAACCTGACGATTTGGAACTCGAACAAAGTTCGGATTTGATGTGGTCGCGCGATCGAAGAAGCAAACTTAAAGAAAAATCGCAAGAATAGGGAAGAACAGTGGCGAAGACGCGACGACCTCAGCCAGTGGAGGGAATTTCTGTTTTAACCAATTGCGTTTGAATTTGGATGGTTGTGATTGCTCCGATCTCATCCAACGGTCGGATCCAGTCAGATCGAACCCAAACTTCCCAGATCATGATCAAGGGCTCTGATCTACTGTTCCTTAACTCGGATCACTCAGATCTGAAGTGGATGACTCAGATCTTCTCTTCATTAGCTTGGACGGTCTAGATCCTCTAGTGTTTGATCCAACGGCTAAATTAACTCTGATGACCCAAACTTTCAGATCTTGATCCATGAACTAGATTAAGTCTATCTTGAACTTGGATCAACTAGAAGTTGGCGGATGGCTTAGATTTAACCGCTCTTGAATGGACGACCCATGTTAATCCGATGCTTGATCCATTTGATCCTGATCCAATTCTGACCCAAGTTTGACCCAATATGATCCAGGTTCATAATTATTTGAAACCTACAAAATGATATTACATTTTTGTGCCAAAACATCTTAAATATAGAAAGAATTAAATCTTAAGCTAAAATAGAGTCAATCCATGAAACCTAATATAATGCAAACTTAAGCATATGAATAGTGGATCAAAACATGGATTTGAGGGCCTTATTTAATCAACAAAATGAAAGTTATCAGGCCCTCCAGAGTTGGTCTTGTTCGGAGGCCCTCCCGAGTTGGTCTCGTTCGGAGGCCCTCCCGAGTTGGTCTCGGGGGAGCTCGACTTTGGCCTTTAACTACATTGGACCCAGACACCTAGCTTTCCTGTGCCACGTGTCAACCCTGGGGTGCTCATCCCCATCACAAGTCCCTCCCTTCGAGTCTAATCGAAGGAAGTGTAGCAATTGATTAGACTAATGATGTGACGGGGAAGGGGAAACTATGTGTCTGCGGCCCCATTTATTCATAACTTCCCTGCTGGCGGCTTTGTTGAGTCTGTGCAATCGTAACATTCAACTCTGGGCCTGAGGCAATCTTTTGAATGGAACGAAAAGTCATCGCAAGTTTTAAAGTGGGGTAATGATAGCTGTCAATCAACAATTAAAAATACATGGGGTCTTTTAATGGTGACAAAACAACTCTGCAAATGCCACTGGCCTTGTGTCCAGATATCTCCTTCGCGATCTCCTGTTGACGTGTGCCGCAAGGTCACACCATACAATGACTTTAAAGAGAGGTGGCTCCTCGAGATGAGCAGCCATCACCGTCCACATGCCCAACCCCTATTGCTCGCACGAGGGCGGTTTCTTCCCTATAAAACAAGGAGATGCAACATTCGTCTACCTTCTTGCCCTATCGCTCCACTGAGTACGCGTTCTCCGTTCACACCCGCTAAGCTTTTGACTTGTTAAGAATCCCCCCTTCTTGTAAGTAGCCTTTTTCCTCCATCCCCTTCCTCTTATTCTCATAGGAGTTATGGGCAAGGAAGGAAAAAGGACCAACGGAGGAAGGTGTCGACAGACAAGGAGGAGGCCTATCAAATGGAATGGTATGAAGTTGCCTCCTCCAAGGTTAAGTTAGTGGCCCTTCAAGCTGCCTGGGAGGCGTACGACATCCCGGAGGAATTGCAACTGGAAGTGCCTATGGTAAACCAGTCTCCTATAGAACCTCCATTAGGGTTTTTTACTTTTTTTGTAGGGCAGGTAGAGTTAGGGCTTCGCTTTCCCATTCCGCCTTTTTTCATGACCATTTCATCCTACTTCAACATCCCCCTTCATCAGATGACTCTCAATGCCTTCGCTCAGATGAGCGAAGCATTTATCCTTTTAAGACTTTTTGAAATTCCCTTGACCCCCTATTTTTTCTATTTCTTCTTCCTCCCGACCCAAGCATCTAGGGGAGCTTTCGATTTCATGGCTCACCCTACCCATAGGTTTATTTGGGGTCTTCCTTCCTCCCATAAGGGGTGGAAGAAACGTTTTTTCTTTATCCAATTACCTCAGTGACCCTTCAGTCCCATTCGCTAGAGAGAGAGTCTGCCAGCCGTACCGAATCTTGGTGACTTCCAGCAGGATCCAAGTTACCAAAGGGCTAGGAGCATCCTGGTCGGTATGGAGTTCTGCAGCCCCGACCTGGTGAAAAGTGACAAACTTATGTATCAGGTGGGGCTCAACCCAAAGGCCGCCAGCATAAGTCGCAACCTCGGTAAGCTAATAATCTTATAAACATTCATGAATTCTAACTGATACATTGTTGCCTTTGTATTGCAAATGACATCATGCTGTCTCGGGTGATGAACCAGATACTCAAGTGGGACCATGCCAACGAACAAGCCTTAGCTCCTCCTCCTGTGCCCATCCCCTTAGAGGTCGACTCGCCCGAACAGTTGGGGGAGATGGCTGAGCCGCCCAGCGACTCGGGAACAATGGAGCGACCCCATGAGCACGAGACGCTCGAGCAGCCCAAGGACCAAGGGACCGGGTCTCCCCCTAATCTCCCTGAGATGGGAGATGATGAGAAAGAAACAGTGTCTTCAGCCAACACATCCCCTCTTGAATCACTCGGGAAGAGGAGGCTGAAATGCCTGGCGAAGCATCCGACCTCTTAAAGGAAATTGAGGAAGCTCCGACCTACCAAGCTTCCAACTGTCACCGAGGATGAGGAGGATATGATGCCCCTCTCTAAGTGTTTTAGGCAGATGACCCCTCCCACTGTAGAGCCTCCAACCACCGCCTCTGCTCCTACCACTTCCTCAGACACATTGAGAGGAAAACAAGCAGTCTCCATAGACTCTCAGCTGACGAGCGCTCGCCTGTGCCAAAAGGTCTAGGCAGAGCAGGAGGTAGCTTCTAGGGGTCAACAATTGGTGAGGATTAGGGATCCTACTACTGAGAGTCTGGCCTTTGAGGGATTGTCCAGTTCTGATGAGGACATCCCGGGCCCCTGAACATTGCCTCTAGAGGCCCCTACCATTCAACCTGTTCCGCACTCCAGTGATGCCATTTCCCCTAAGAGTTGGGGCAAAGAGCCGAGGAGTCAAGAGGATGCGAGAGGGAGCATCTCCAGTGTCAAAGCTGGACCCGTCACCAATCTGTATGACACGTTGCTGAAGGTATAAGGTTCTGTTCAATGCTATAAACTCGATCCTTTTTAATGCTTGTTTTTCACCTTGGCAAACTACTCATGAATGCCTTAACACGGGTAGTCAACTATACTCCTGACGGGAGACCAATGCCCTGCTCCAATGGGCAAACCAATTGGAGGCAGAGGTCCATCGCACCCACGAAGAAGGTTTAATGCAAGCGGAGGTCAGTTGGAGCCTACGAGCTATGATAGAGTACTACCTACAATCCTTGATGACCTCCCAATCTTCTCTCCACGCAGCGAACTACCGGGTGGTCATCCTAAGCAAGGCAATGAAAACACTTACTGATGAGGTGGAACACCAGGTAGAAGGGTGGAAACGGGCCGAGGATCTCCACCAGTTGCACGGCGACATGGATCAAGCCTAGTCGCAACTCCAAGAGACAGTGGTGGCTAGGGACCATCGCTCATCTAAGGCCCTGGAGCTAAGGGCAAGCCGGGACACAGCTGTGGATGATCTTCAACAATACAAAGCTGCTGAAGAGACCCGGAGAGCAGACATAGAGGTGGCATTCAATGCAAACTTCCTTGAATCAGATGAATTCGACGACATCCTAGCAAGCCAAGTGTTGTGCCGTTTGAAGCAAGGCTTCAACGGGGCCATCCACCAGATTAGGCAAGTAGGATCGTTGAGGACAAATGCTGGCCTCAGTTCCGTCAGCATTGGCCGGGTTTGGGATGAGTTGCCTTCTGAAAAAAAGGAGCTGTAAATATATTTTTGTGTACTTTGCTTTAAATGAAACATTTATGCTCCACTATCCTCTATCATGTGGCTGTCTTTTTTGCTCTGAGTATGTGTAAGTATGCTGATGTTAGTTATATCTTCGGTGCCTCAGTCTTGCCTTGCGTGATCCCGGGCAGTCATTATCCTGCCTAAGGTAAACATTCCCCACTAGCCTTTTCAAGAGCAAAAGGGACAAGTGGCAATTCTCTTAGGAGATGGGGGCCTTGCTCCCTCATATTATATAGACTCGTGAAGAGTCCTCCATCGAGAGGAAGGAGACGTGACCTACACAGTTCAACTCCCCTTGCTGTACGTTAGCTTTTTGTTTGATTGTTGGTGAATGAATTTCATTCATCCATAACATATCGTTACCGTTCACTCTTTTGCCACCTTACCCCTGTGTGCCCTCCAGGACACAGAAAGCCTACCCTCAAGGGAGGTGAGGGACAAGCGTGTAGTTGAGAATCTGCATAGGCAACCACTTGAGCATCTCAGGAAGAGGCAAGTCCTTTGTCATCTTCTGGTCGGGCATCCGCAGTATCTCGATCAGACCTACTCATCTCGGGCATCCGTAACACCACGAGGTAGTAGGGCTTCATCAGCTCCAGGCCGGGCATCCACAGCACCTTGACCAGGTCTACTCACCTTGGGCATTCACACCATCATGAGGTAGTAGGGTTTAACAGCTCCTGGTCGGGCATCCCAGCACCTCGACTAAGCCTACTCACCTCGGGCATCCACAGCACCACGAGGTAGTAGGGTTTAACAGCTCCTAGTCGGGCATCAGTAGAACCTCAACCATACCTACTCACCTAGGTCATCCGCAGCACCACTAGGTAGTAGGGTTTATCAGCTCATGGTCGGGAATCCGCACACCTCGACCAGGCCTACTCACCTAAGGCATCCAAAGCACCACGAGGTAGTAGGGTTTATCAGCTCCTGGTTGGGCATCAGCAGCACCTCGACCAGGCCTATTACCCTTGGGCATCCGCAACACTATGTGGTAGTAGGGTTTATCAGCTCCTGGTACAGCAACCGCAGCACCTCGACCAGGCCTACTCACCTTGAGGCATCAGCAGCACCACGAGGTAGTATTGTTTATCAGCTCCTGGTCGGGCATCCGCAGCATCTCGACCAGGCCTACTGACCTCGGGCATCCGCAGCGCCACGAGATAGTTGGGTTTATCAGCTCCTGATCGGGCATCCGCAAGACCACGACCAGGACTACTTACCTCGGGCATCTGCAGCACCACGAGGTAGTAGGGTTTATCAACTCCTAGCCGGGAATACGCAGCACCTCGACCATGCCTACACACCTCGAGCATCCGCAGCACCACTAGGTAGTTGGGTTTATCAACTCCTGGTTGGGCATCCGCTCCACCTTGACCAGGCCTACTAATCTCGGGCATACACAACACCACGAGGTAGCAGGATTTAACAGCTCCTGGTCGAGCATTCGCAACACCTCGACTAGGCCTACTCACCTAGGGCATCCGCAGCACCACGAGATAGTAGGGTTTATCAGCTCCTAGTCGGGAATCCATAGCAGCTCGACTATGCCTACTCACCTCGGGCATCCACAACACCACAAGGTAGTAGGGTTTATCAGCTCCTGGTTCGGCATCCGCAGCACATCGTCCAGGCCTACTCACCTCGAGGCATCGCAGCACTACGAGGTTGTAGGGTTTATTAGCTCTTGATCGGGCATCCACAACACCTCGACTAGGCCTACTGACCTCGGGCATCCGTAACAACACGAGAAAGTTGGGTTTATCAACTCCTGGTTGGGCATATGCAACACCTCGACCAGGCCTACTTACTTTGGGCATCCGCAATACCACGAGGTATTAAGGATTATCATCTCTTGGTCAGACATCCGTAGTACCACGAGGTAGTAGGGTTTATCAGCTCCTGGTAGGGAATACTCTACTCCTCGACCAGGCCTACTCACCTCGTGTATCTGCAACACCACGAGGTAATAGGGTTTATCTACTCCTGGTCGGGCATCCGCAACACCTCGGCCAGGTCTACTCACCTCGGCATCCGTAGCACCATGAGGTAGCAGGGTTTAATAACTCCTGGTCGGGCATCCCCAGCACCTCCACCAGGCCTGCTCACCTCGGGCATCCGTAGCACCACAAGGTAGTAAGGTTTATCAGCTCTTAGTTGGGCATCCGTAGCACCACGCGGTAGTAGGGTTTATCAGCTCCTGGTCGTGCATCCGGAGCACCTCGACCAGGCCTACTCACCTCGGGCATCCACAGCACCACGAGGTAGTAGGGTTTATCACCTCTTGGTCGGGCATCCACAACACCTCAACTAGGCCTATTCACTTCGGTCATCCACAGCACCACGAGGTAGTAGGGTTTATCAGCTCTTGGTCAGGCATCCGCAGTACCTCGACCATGCCTACACACCTCAGGCATCCGCAGCACCACGTGGTAGTAGGGTTTAACAGCTCCTGGTCGGGCATCCATAGTACCTCGATCAGGCCGGCTCACCTCGGGCATCTGCAGTACCACGAGGTAGTAGGGTTTATCATCTCTTGGTCAAGCATCCGTAGCACCTCGACCAGACCTACTCTGCTCGAGCATCCACAACACCATGAGGTAGTAGGGTTTATTAGCTCCTGGTCGAGCATCCGCAACACCTCAACCTGGCCTACTCACCTCGGGCATCCGCAACATCATGTGGTAGTAGGGTTTATCAGCTCCTGGTCAGGCATCCACAGCACCTCGACCAGGCCTACTCACCTCAAGCATCCGCAGCACCACGAGGTAGTAGGGTTTATGAGCTACTGGTCGGGCATTCACAGCACCTCGACCAGGAATAGTCACCTCGGGCATCCGCAGCACCATGAGGTTGTAGGGTTTATTCAGGCAAGTACTCTGGGTCCTTTAAGAAACATCTCATTTGCTTCTTGATTACTAAAACTGCAAAGCATTGCCAACAAGAATACAAATACATTTGGACATATCAAAATCTCACCTAGTATGATATGGTCGGAGATGATTAGCATGCCATGGTCTCTCCAGCCTCTTTCCCTTGTCATCCTCTAGATAGTAGCTACCTCCGGTGAGCTTTCTGGCGATGATATAGGGTCCGCCCCACTGCGGCTCCGGCTTCACGGGGTCACCGACCGGCTTAATCCTCCTCCAGACTTTGTCCCCGACTTTAAAGCTACGTGCAATAATGCAGCGATTGTATTCTTGTTGCGTACGCTGCCTGTAGGTTAGTAACTGAGCAGCTACTTTGTCTCGTACCTCTGCCACCAGGTCTTGGTCGATCGACTGCTCTCGATCATTGCCCTCTTTATTATAATTCTTCTGCCAAACAGACTCCTCGTCTACTTCCACCGGGATCACGACCTCAGCTCCATACACAAGCTGAAATAGACTCTCACCTGTTCCTTCTTTTGGAGTGGTACGGTCGGACCACAGAATACTAGAGAGCTCTTCGACCCAGCTACCTCCGATGTGATCCAGCTTTATCTTGATCCCCCTGATGATCTCCCGGTTAATGACCTCGGCATGGCCATTGCCTTGGGGGTATGCGACCGAAGTGAAGGTTTGTCGAATACCCAGCCATTCAGCCATTCTTTGAGTTTGTGCCCTACAAACTATCGGTCATTATCCGACACCAATTTGTGAGGCATGTTGTACCTGTAGATAATGTCCTTCCATAGGATATTCATCACTACTGCCTCCATGATGTGTGCAAGAGGCTCAGCTTCCACCCATTTGGAAAAATAGTCCATTAGAACCAGCAACAACTTCTTTTGTTGGGGTTCGATTGGAAATAGATGCACAATGTCCATTCCCCACTGATCAAATGGGCAAGACACTGTGGAGGCTCACAGCGGCTTAGTCGGTCGGTAAGTTATATGCTGATGTCTCTGGCAGGCCTCACATCCGGTTACGAATTTGAGGGCGTCAACCTACAATGTTGGCCAAAAGTACCCTGCTAGGATAATCTTCTTAGACAGAGGCTTTCCCCCAATGTGGCTTCCGCAAATACTTTCGTGAACTTCTTGCATGACATAATCGGCTTCCTCTGGCCCGACACACTTAAGAATTGGTCGAGCGAAGACTCTCCTGTATAGTTGATCTCCGACTAGTGTAAATCTGGAAGCTCAACGGTAGAATAGACGGATTCCTTGATCATCAGTTGGCGTATTCCCACTGTGTAGGAACTCCACATATGTATCTCTCCAATTAGTTAAAGTATTGCCTTCAGCTTCTTCTTCAATTTGAGCTACAGTCTCTTCAGTGATACTAGGCTCATTCAGCTACCATGCAGAAATGGAGCTAGCCAACTTAGCTAGTTCATCCGCCTTGACATTGTCCGCTCGGGAAATCTTCTACAGAATAACCTCTGTGAAAGAGGATTTTAGCTGCTTGTAAATGGCTACATACCTCTGCAAGCGCTCGCACTTTATTTCAAAGTTGCCCTTTATTTGCTGGGCAACGAGCTGTGAATCTGAATGTAGGATGACTCGAGTAGCTCCCATATGCTTGGCTGCTTGAAACCCTACTAGGATCGCCTCGTACTCAGCTTCATTATTGGTGGCTCGGAAGTGGAGTCGAATAGATAAATGCAATGTATCTCCCCAAGGGGAAACCATTAGCACCCCGACTCCGCTGTGCTAGCTGTTGGATGACCCATCGACATAGACCCTCCAAGCACCCTCAGCTTCAGGCTCAGGAATAGCTTCAAGCATGAAATCTGAAAGAGCTTGTGCCTTGATGACAATACGAGGCTGGTATTCAATTCCGTACTCACTCAGCTCAGCAGTCCATTTGATCAGCCAACCCGAAGCTTCCGGATTGGTAAGGACTCATTTGAGCGAGCTTTTGTTGAGGACTACAACAGGATGTGCCAAGAAGTATGGCCTGAGCCTCCAGGCCATTAATACCAAAGCGTAGGCCAACTTCTCCATTGTAGTGTAGCATGTCTCTGCATCCTTCAGGAGGTGTCCAAGGAAGTAGACCAGATACTACACAATGTCTTCTTCTCAGATAAGTGCAGAGCCCACCGCTTGCTCGACCGCGGACAGGTAGACGAATAATGTCTCCCCTTCCACTGGCTTGTAAAGGATGGGGATCTCGACCAAATAGGCTTTCAGATATGCAAACACCTTCTCACATTGGTCATCCCAGTCAAACTTGATTACCTTTCTCAAAATCCTGAAGAATGGCAGGGTCATGTCGGCAGACTTAGAGATGAACCTAGACAAGGCTATAATCCTGTCATTCAGCCTCTATACCTCCTTGAAGTTGTGAGGAGAGGACATATCGAGGATGATCTTCACTTTATCTAAATTGGCCTCAATCTCCCTCTTTGTCACCATATACCCTAAGAACCGGCTACTCTTCACTCTGAACAGACACTTGACTAGGTTCAACTTCATCCTATTGGCCCTCAGGGTTGCGAAAGTCTCTTCTAGGTTGGCTATCATTTC
Organism: Boesenbergia rotunda; assembly: GCA_024364735.1. Classification (NCBI taxonomy): domain Eukaryota; kingdom Viridiplantae; phylum Streptophyta; class Magnoliopsida; order Zingiberales; family Zingiberaceae; genus Boesenbergia; species Boesenbergia rotunda. The sequence continues at coordinate 232,373 of JAGFNQ010004423.1, forward strand.
TTTCCCCTTGTCTATCTTGACCAGGATGTCATCTACATAAACTTCAATGTTCCTCCCGATCTGATGCCTGAAGACCTTGTCCATCATCCGTTGATAGGTTGTCCCGGCGTTGCACAACCCGAAAGGCATGACGTTATAGTAATAGGTGTCATCTGCCATCACAAAGCTGACATTTTCTTGATCTTCCGGTGCGAGAGGAACTTGGTGATACCTCTAGTAGGTATCCAGCATAGAAATAAACTCACAACCGGATGTGGAATCTACCAATCTATCTATCTGAGGCAGAGGTAGCAGTCTTTAGGGCAGACATTATTTAAATATCTAAAGTCAATACAAACCTGCCATTTACCCCTGGGCTTAGGGACAAGTACTACATTAGCCAACCAAGTTGGGAATTGAACTTCACTTATGTGTCCAACCTTCAGTAACTTGGCAACCTCCTCTCTAATAGCCTTGTCATGCTCGTCCACAAAATGTCTTCGTCTTTGCTTCACCAGCCGAGCCCTGGTGGTCACGTGCAAGTGATGCGTGGCCAAGGCTGGGGGATTCCTTTGATCTCCTTAGTAGCCCACGCAAACACGTCCCGATGGTTTTGCAAGAAGTCGATCAGACGACTTCTCAGCTCCGGTGTGAGGTTAGCAGCAAGCCTTGTAACCCCCCACCCCTGTCTATTGAGGGTGGATCTGAACTTCATCACTCTTGCCTCCCTCCGTTCTTCCTTGGGCCCTTCCTCCTCTCGAGGGTTGGCATGGTCGATTTGTAGAGCTTCATTAGCCTTCGGTTTCATGCGGGCTTTAGACCTGACCTGCCCGCTATAACATCACTAGAAGCTAGTTGATCCCCCTTGACCTCGACAACTTGCTCGCCCACCGAGAACTTGAATTTTTGGTGGTAGGCTGAGACCACTGCCTGGAATACGTTGACTGTTGGGCGTTCGAGGATGACATTGTAGGACGAGGGCGCATCCACGACTAGGAAAGAAGTCCTCCTCGTCCTCTCCAGCATGTCATCTCTCAATGATAGGGATAGGGAGATTTGCCCTATTGGCTGCACTCGGTATCCAGTGAAGTCGAAGAGTGGAGTAGAGACCGGACGTAGCTCATCCTCATCGATCTGCATCTGGTTTAGGTCCTCCTTGTACAGGATGTTCACAGAACTACCTGTATCCACGAAGATACGCTTAACTTCATAATAGCTATGCGTACAAGAATAACCAGGGCGTCCTCATGAGGGGTCTCCACATCTTCTACGTCATCCAGGGCGAATGAGATGACGGGGCCTCTGCACTGGCTACTGCTTGTTCCGATGGAATAGTTCTCCAGTCGCCGAGTGTGGGCTCGTCCTTGCCTGGTTAGAGTCTCCTCCAGTAGGGCCTCCGGAGATCACTCCCACATGGCCCGAAGGGGGACCTCGCATAGGAGTCTTGCCTTTCTTGGGGTCTCGTTCAAGGGAGAGAGATTGACGAGGCGCCACTTTCCGACTCCTCCCCCTGGACCATGATCGAGATCGCCGCCGGGTTCCTTCTTCTCCTGACTGTCGCTTGTGGGGAGAAAGACTCCGTTGCGGGGACCTCCGGCGATACCCCACTTTCTTCCATCACTTCCGGGGCTTGTTATCCTTTTCCTCTGACAGCCTTTTCTTCAAGGCATGACACTCTTCTGTAGAGTGTGTGGTACTGTCGTGGAAATCACAGTAATTCTTCGGTGGCTCTGCTTCTTGGTTATCAACTGTTTCTACTAGCCTTCTCTTACCATCCCAGTGATCCTTCCCCAAACAAGGGCCTTTCGCTCAGGCTGATGCTAGTGGTTCCCTTCATTCCGACCATACCGTGGTTTGTACAGGAGCTCCAGTTGGTTCTTTGCGATGAGCATGCTGCACTTCCTCGACATTGACGTGCTTGACGGAGTGCCCCAACAAGTCGTCGAAAATGGTTGGTGGCTTCTTCACTAATGACCTGAAGAAGTCACCTTCAGAGAGGCCCTGCATGAAGGCGTTGACAAGGATCTCCGATGTTGTGGTTGACACATCTTGCACCACCCGATTGAACTGCTGGATATAATCCTTCAGCGATTCCTTTGACTTCTGCTTGAGGGCGAATAGATTTAACGCCATCTTCGGATATCGACGGTTGCTGGCAAAGTGATGCAGGAACGTGGTTCTAAACTATAGGAAGGAGTTTATAGAACCCTGGGGCAATCTCTGGAACTATCTATGGGCGGCTCTCGACAGAGTTTTCAAGAACACTCGGCACTTAACACCATCTGTGTACTGGTGCAAGAGGGCCGCATTCTCGAATTTGCAGACATGCTCCTTTGGATCCGTCTTCCCATCATAGTCGGCAATTTCGGGACCGCGGAACTGCTTTGGTATGAGATCTTCTACGATGTCCAGCGAGAAAGGGGTGGAGGGTGACTTCCAGAAGGCCTTGGGTCCCTCTCTCTTCCCCGGTCCTCTTCCTACCTTAGGGCGCTTGAAGTAACGAAGTTGGCCTTCTCCAAATCTCCCAGGAAATATAGCCTGTGTGAGGGAGTCATTCCAGCATGTCCCACCAGTGGCGAGACAGATCTTCTATTGTGGGGATGCGAGGTGGAGATCCTGGGGATCTCACCTTGCCCTAAGGCCGCTCATCGTGAGGCAGCTTGTTCGATTTGGTATTGCTCAAGTGCTCCTTTGACGGCGTTGGCCACGAGGTGATACAATTCTTCTTTCGTCAAAACGATGAGTTGTTCCTCCAGATCTGCCATCACGGTGCTCCTTCTAGTGCTTTGATTTGGTTTCCCACAGACGGCGTCAAACTTGTTCTGGAAGGAATCGATGCGGATGACGAGTCACCATAGTCCAACCCACAAGGATGATGACGAAGGGAAGTATATCACACCCTGCGAGAACAACACGAGCATTAATGGGAACACGTTAGAGATTTTCTAGCGGAACCCACTCCGACGCTCAAGTCAGAACTTAGGTCGCTTGCAGGAGGAAAATCAAGAAGGAGAATGTGAGTTCAGAGAGCCTCCCACTCTCCTGTGCGGCGAAGCACTTTATATACCTAGGGTCATGGTCAGACATGTCTCCACGTTCTCCTCCTTGCTTCGAGTTCGTCAATTATAGGATATATTTTAGGTAATGGCCGCAATGATTATTAGGGTCTTAATTGTCGCATATAATAGACAATAAATATCCGCCGACTTTCCCGATCTGGCAGGAGGAATGGTTATTTGAGGTTGAGCTATGTGACGTATTGATCTTCGGGCTCCGCTCTCCCGAATGGTTCTGGGGTATCCCCTCCCGGGACAGCTACAAGGGTTTATCCTCTCAAGAGGGTCTCGGAAGCATACCACCCCTAGGTGAGCTCAGAGACCTACTCTCCCGAGGCGGTCTTGGGATCGGGGCTCTAACTTCCCGAGGGGGTCTCGGGAGTATTCCCTCGAGTTGGTCTCGGTCGTAGGCCATCCCGAGTTGGTCTCGGTTGGAGGCCCTCTCGAGTTGGTCTCGGTCGTAGGCCATCCCGAGTTTGTCTCGGTCAGAGGTCCTCCCGAGTTGGTTTCAGTCGGAAACCCTCCCAAGTTGGTCATGGTCGGAGGCCCTCCCGAGTTGGTCTCGGTCGGAGGCCCTCCCGAGTTGGTCTCGGTCGGAGGCCCTCCCGAGTTGGTCTCGGTCGTAGGCTATCCCGAGTTGGTCTCGAGGGAGCTCGACTTCGGCCTTTAAGTACATTGGGCCTAGACACGTATCTTCCCTATGCCACGTGTCAACCCTGGGATGCTCATCCCAATCAGTATTGATTTTATAAATCAGCACCATATTGATATTGATTTTCTTAAACCATCACCACATGGTGGTGCTAATTTATACAAATAAGCACCACGTGGTGTTGATTTGTACAAACCAACATCATCACATGGTGTTGGTGATGCTGGTTTCTACAAATTCACACCAACGTTGAGTTGGTATGAATTAATACCACTTTGAGTTGGTTTGAGAAACCAGTACCACCACGTGGTGCTAGTTTATAGAAATCAGTATCACCTTGTATGCAGGAGAATGATAAATCATAATGCATGAAGAGAAAAGGATTAAAAATTTTGATTGTTTACCTTATCACATCGCCAGATGGGACGTTGCCCTTAGTCTCCCTTATAAGGATGTCCAGACTATCAAAATTATATATCTATACCTATATATATTGTTACGCTACGGATCTATTGTTGTGGACTACCCTCGTGGTTATTCTGTCATTTTCCTTTATTTTTTAAATATATCTTTTTCTAATCCACATCATTCTTTTTTCTTTTTATTTTCATAAAATCAACTTTTCCTCTTGTGATTCTCCTCGCCGAAGCCCTCTCTCCCCACGCCTTCGCACCATCCCTATAGGACCGAGACTTCCTCCCTCGTTGCGACTAAGCTATGTTTTCCTTGCTGCATCCTCCCTCGCCGCGACGAAGCTCCCTGTGATGGTCTCCCTCACCGCACCAAGCACCAAGCCTCCCTCCCTTGTCGTAACGAAGCTAGGTTTTACCCGTTGCGCCCTCCCTTGCTGCGACAAAGCTAGGCTTTCCATGCTACAACCTCCTTCTCCATGACGAAGATACGTTTTCCTCGCTGCGCCGCCATCCCTTGCCGCGATGAAGCTAGGATTTTCCTGTGTGTCCCTCCATTGCTGTGATGAAGTTGGGTTTTCACTCTAGCTCATCGATTCGTCATTCTCGCTGATAAACTGGTCTCCCTTGCCAAGCCCTCGCTCTTGCAAGTTATACACTCTGTCAAGTTCCTTCTCATTCGATGCATACATCTCAAAATCATCAGGTGTATTATATATATCAACTTATTTACAATGAATGTATTTTTTCCCTTCCCAATTTGCTATAATGAAGTTTGAGAGAAATAGAAATTCATGCTTGCTAACTTGTATTTGCTACATTGCTGCATTTAAGTCTTGCTAAGCAAAATGGTCTCCTAGAATTTGATTAATTTAAGCATATTATTTTGAAATTACTGATTGACGTTCTTCACACAAGGGATTCATTATCCATGCTAATTAAACAGTTTAGAATCTGGGATGAAGTTAAAGGATACTTCATAATATACTCTCTTTTAAAATCACCAAATGAAGTAATTTATTGTCTATACTTACTAAATACGCTGAGACTTACTATACTAATAATTTATTACGATCTGTAGATGAATCAAAATTGAACTGTTAATATTTTTTTTTAGGTAGAAAGTCTCAATTGTTTTTCAGATCTTATGTTCTTTTTAAGAAAACTTGCAAAACAGCATTTTTTTATCAAAGAATGATAAGTTGTTTCATTTTAAAGTAGTCTAATATATTATTTATGAAAAATGACATGCTCAAGAAAAAAATTCAAAAAAAATCTCAAAAAATGACGTGAAATCGTAATTATATATAACGATTCTCGATGGATTCACAATGTTTCCTAGGGTATAGTTCGATTCGAGGAGGCAGCCGAAGGCCGCCAACCGTGTCCGTGTAGCAATTGGACGTGTACATATTGGCTGCCACGTCATTTTTTAAGGTTTTTCTTGAATTTTTTTTCTTAAGCGTATCATTACTCATTGTTTATATAAGATTCTAAATGTTATCTTTAATATAGTAAAAAATATATATTGTCTTTGTTGTACATAATTCGGATATTTATGAAATGTAGATAGAAACATCTAGTCAAGTTACTAACTTTAAGAGCATCATACATCAATTTTACAAAAGTAAGGAGAAAATACAAAAAGCTTTTCAAGCGCACTTAGATAAACAATTTGCACCAACTTACTTTGCAACTTCAATTTCGAGATCAACTTCAACTCCAAATTCAAAAAGAAAACTTTCAAAATCTGAAAAAGAAATTAAGTTGAAGGATGCATTAAAAGAGATAAAATAACTTTTTGAATCATTAGAAATTAGTCATGATTATTAGGTATGTTATATTGTTTCAAGTTGTTTGAGTTGAAACAAATTTTATCTGAGTTCAAATTGAGACAACAGTGTTGCATGTGGTGTATTAAATTTGAAATGTATGTTGTCTAATATGTTGTGAATTTTGTGAAATATGGAACCATGTTTTCCTTTTTTTTATCGGCATCGTATCAAACATACTGTAACTTCTGTGTGAGGATGCTTATGGTGCTTCCTTTCTATGCAAGCGGTCAATTGTAAGAACCCTTTGGTATGTGCTTCCCCACATCTTCATTGTCATGGTTTAGTGTTGTTGATCAATCCTGACTAGGCATTAATTGTAGACGGTCTTTAATCAGCATGTTGTTGATACAATCAGATCGAATATGATCATTTATTTATTTTTTTTCTTTCAGCAATGTTTGTAGTATTGTATTTTTGAAGAAAAAACTAAATTATATGAAAGTGAACTTGAATATTCCTTTTAATTATAATTTTAACGCAAAATTATATATTGACTCAGAAATTGACCTAAACAATGGGTCTATATAATTGTTATACTATATAGAATTAAATAAGTTGACTTTCATTTATGTATTTTTCTCTCAATAAATTATTGTTCCTCTAATTGAAGCACATATTTATTTGTTTTTGTTCTCAAGCAAATAAAGAAATTCATTAAAAATATTCTATTATATTGATAAATTATTGGCGGAAGGTCTAGAAATAACTATAGAATTTTCAAGATGATAAATTAGATCCTGTACCGCCACAAAATTCAGCATTAATAGTCTTTATTATCCTCTCGTTGCTTATAGATCAACACTTATCTTTTTCTATTCTCCTAGTTGTTCATAGATCTCAATCAAAAGAATATCCAAACATAACACATATATTATGCAAACTACAAACTAAATTTCACCCCAAATTAGGTTTATTGAGTAGACTCTTATTAAAACATAACACATATATTATGTAGAATACAAACTTTAGAAAGATGCCATCACAATTTACCACAACCATCAAGAAACTCATTTGACATGAACAGTGCTTATAAACCCAAAAGTTACTTGGTAACTTCCATTTTTGTGAATACAACATAGCATTCATCAAAGCACCGAGAGTGTTGTCATGATGGAACCAGGAGCTAGAGCAATATTGAAATAAAAAAAACACATGCCAAATTTGTAGGAAAGACAGGCTGATGCTTGTATTCTTTCTAGCCTTGCCCAAAAGCATCCAACCTTGTTCCAACTATATACTACTTGAATGTTAGATATTCATATGTTTTAACACATCAAAATAAAACAAAGTTGATAAAATATCATACTGCATGCAAGTTTTAATTCAAGTCACTGAATTAAATTTTGACAACAAAATGCCAAAAAGTGAATCACCAACTATGTACAAAATTAGAAAAGGAGTATGAAAGTATCAACTATCTTGATTGACTGATGAGAACTTTGTTATACTATACAAAGAGAGTATACTTTTTGATAACTATGTGCGTCATTTTCCTAGGCATGATTCTATTGTTGTTTCCTTCCCTCGTAAGAAACACGACCTACAAACTAGTGTTTGGTAACTAGTGGCAACATTCCTAAACTTTCTCATAGACCATAATATCGAACTAACCAGTAGTATTGTGATGATCTAAAACATATGACCATATAAACCATATTGGTGAGAGCAAGAAGGCATCTCTAATTATGAAAACTTTACTAAATTCTCGTATAGGGATAGGATCTCAATTTTCAGGATGAATTGACAGACAATTTCCAACATGAAAATATTTCAGAGATCTAAAAAGTATGCATGCTCTAATATTCTGATTCATCACACCTACATATCCTTAAGGCTCATGACATAATGCTCGAGGAAGAAATTAAGGATACAAAAATGTTTGAGAAGAAAGTACATTTCAGTTCTTTTTCTAGATACGACATACAAGCATTAAGCAAGTCACTGAATTATATTTCGACAACAAAATGCTAAAAAGAAAAGCACTAGCTATCTACAAAATTTAAAAGACCAAGTTATAAATTATATTTGCATTAATGAATTAGCTCTATAAAAACAAGATGCAATGTACTTTTCAAATGTGCAAACAAAGAAAATAGATGAATACCAACTATAGATAATTATAAACATCTTAGCACATGTTGTTAGAACCTACAACAATAAAGATAATTATTAACTTTATTTTCTCAATGAACCACTATAATTTAATAAAATGAAATTTTGATAGTACCTGCTATAGATGTCAAATTAGCTTCATATGCATCATCAATGTTGTCATGATGATTATCTTCAGTTGATATGACAATTGATGCATTGTTGTATTAATAAAATGCATGTAATAAAATAAATTTGAGTTTGCAAGTAACATTATAATAGAAATGTAGAATTAATTGACACAAAGCTTTGCTATAATATTGGATAGTTGTTCTTGTCATGTGGCACATCTCGATGTCTGTATCCATGATGATCCTGAAGCGAGATCCTCAATCGTTGAGCCCTGGTGACTAAGAGAATGCCGCTGAGATGGTTATGATGCTAGAGCGAACACGTAGATATATAGGGAAGCCCGCAAAAAAGGGGACTTGAGCTTGCAGGGATTTCCTTGGTGATACCACTTCGATGTTCAAGTGAAAAATTGAAAGAGACAAAGAATTAATCCAAAGTAAACATTTTTTAGATTAGAGAGACCTTGTTATTCTCCATTGAGGTAGCACATTTTATATCATTTCCAATGACCTTTTGTCTTCTGCATTAATGGCCCGAGGACTATTACAGCAACCCATTTGATGATAGGACAATTATAGTTTTCTGGATATTTATGATTGCGGCTTATTCGACTACTCCATCATTAAGGCCTTGATGCCCCATCTACTAATCATAAAGATATTTATGACAGTATAGCTTTATTAACTTGAGGCTATCTGGAAGTCGTCATTCAATCCGGTCCCCGTTCGGGAACTATATGAGGAATGATCGCAACCACCCGAGAATTGCGTGTGAGACAGTAATTCCCGCCGGGAGCTACGTGTGAGACGATCATTTCGACCTTGCAAAAAAAAAGGGAGGCGGGTTTATTCATCCGCCCAGGAGCTATCAATTTTAACATTTAGACCTATTGGTTAGGTTAGCCTAAGAGTACCTATTCAGGCATTTCCATCTTGAGTGTGGAGTGGTATCTTTCTAGATTAATTGTTAATGAGTAGGATTTGACTCGCTCGGGATAGTTATCCCGATCGGGAGTGATGAAACACATACCAACTGGGAGTGATGACACGCATCCTGATCGAGCGATCATTGGGATGACGTGAGCCACGATCCTTTTAACCACATCACTTGCCTTCCCCTTAAGTCCAGTCAAAGGAGTTATAAGCCCGACTGACTGGGCGACTAAATAATTTTTGAAATCTTATCGCCACATAGGAGAGAGGCAAATCCTTCGCATTTAATGAGGATCATTTCTTTGAGATTGTGCATTAATAAAGCGTGGTTTGTATTTAATGCTAAATGACATCATGAACATGCGCTTAATCACTAGGCGTGCTATGACTAACCGCTCACCAAGGTTACGTCGACTGATGCGACAAACCTCATCATTTTCTTGATAGAGGTGATGTTTATGAAGGGTGTCATTTACGTTTTTGCATCTAATCCAATGGTCAAAGTTTTCAACCACCTTTAGATCTAGCGGTTTTGATCAAATGAGCAAAGCTATATATGAGTTTGCGAGAGGCAGCAGCACTCCCCTATGTTCTTGATGTCTAGCCCCTTCTGTGTTTGCTCTCTCCACTCATCACCTCTGAGTGTTCCTTTCTCAACCTATAAGTTTTTTGCTTCCTTTTTCCATTGTTTCCAATGGATGATGTGTTGGGATAATCTATGATCCGGAGTGACCATGTGTTTTGATGTTTGGGCAAAGAGTTTAAGTTAGGTTCACCCTTGTGTTTTAATATGTGTATTTGAGTGTGCAGGTTTGTAGGATATACATGGACTTAGCTGGACGACTTGGGTACGGTGAAGGATGACATGGAGGCATGCAGCGGGCTTGTGTGCGCATCCGAGGGACCATGGATATAGTAGGGACGATGAGCTGAGGGAAGCGGACATCGAGGCATACGCGAAGGATGACATGGGGAGACGAGCCGTGGGTTTGCGTGCATCCGAGGGACGAGAGCCAAAGTAGAAGATGACTTGAAGGCAACAGGTCGAGGCTGCTGGTGAAGGGTCAGCTGAGTCGTGAGGGTCCGAGTGTGAGAGAACCGTACTCGGGAAGGGAAACCCTAGGTTTAGGGGTGGATCAATCGACTGACCCTGGGGCAGTCGACTGGTATATGGCACAGAAAGATCAGTCGACAGCAAATGGAGCAGTTGACTAGTGGTGGCTGGAAATTCGAACGTTGAGGTTGTAACGGTCGAATTCAAGTGGGACCAGTCGACTAGCCTTGGAGGAGTTGGTAATGGTCATCTCAGCCTAGAGCACTATTTAAAGGGGCTCGGTTTTGGCTGAGAGTTCTTGATGAAATTGGCTTTGGTTAAAGGCTAATTAGTAGTCTTTGTGCTCAGAAGTGTTGTCCGGATTGTGGCAAGGTTTCTCCACCCACAAGGAGCTACACGAGCTAGCTGGAGGTCATCTGGGGTGTCATCCACCGACAGATCGGGATCGTCCACCTTACGGACAGTCGTGGAGTAGGTGCTTTATCTCCGAACCACACAAAGGTGACGTGTTAGTGATTGTTTGATTTTGTTATTAGTATTTCCGCTTGCGCATGCTAACATTGTAGGAAGAAGAATCGGAAAGTTGCTATTCACCCCCTCTAGCTTAACGGAAAGGTCCTAACAAGTGGTATCAGAGCGAGGTTCGCTCATCTACGGACTAACCGCTGGGAGAGCAAAAGGTGCTAGAGGAAGATGAACTCGGAAGGTCCGCTAGGATGGGATATTCGGATTCCACCTCCATACGACCATGATAACTTCGATTATTGGTGGAAGCGATTGGAGACGTGGTTCCAAATGGATTGGGACCATTGGCCCGCATTGGAAGTTCCATTTGAAGCTCCAACGGACAAGAAGGGAAAACGTCTTCAGCCTCGGTATTGGACCAAGGATCAAACGGAGGAAGTGGAGGCGGATAAGGAGGTAACTATAATTGTGTTAAATTTATTACCTTCATATATTGTGTCCAATGTAGGAGAATACAAGAATGCATATGAGCTACGGAGAAATGTGATAGCTCTACATGAAAATTTAACGTAGACAAGGAGAAGAGGAGCTCAAGGAAAAGGGGTCATTGGTCCAAGAGAAGAAGGACCAATCGGAAGTTGAGTCAAGTTCAACATGCGAAGAGGAGGAGAAGGTAGAATCGTCCATATCCTCAAGTGAGGAGGAAATAGAAGAAGTCTCCACTGTTGGTGCAGACAGCACCCAAGTCGAACCTGGGTTTTGATAATGGCAAAGGATTCAAAAGTTAAGATGTTATGTTTATCTAACATGCTACTGGAGTGTGCAAATTAAAGTCCTAGCGAAGGACTGCTAGGCACCTAGCGAAGGACTGCTAGGCATCGGAACCTAAGACCCAGCGAAGGGCTACTGGGCACCTAGCGAAGGGCTGCTAGGAGTCGAAGACCTAGCGAAGGACTGCTAGGCACCAGGCGAAGGACTGCTTGGAACCGAAGCCCTAGCGAAGGACTGCTAGGCACCAGGCGAAGAACTGCTTGGTACTGAAGACCTAGCGAAGGATTGCTGGGCAAAAGTCCAACCGGAGGAGCCGGTTGGCGACATGTAAATTCTCCTGAGAGGAGTAGGTGAGGACGCGTTCCCCATCGAGGGAACAGTAGGCATCGGTTCGACCTAGGGTTCCATTTTGGAGACCCAAAGTCAGAACCAAGACAGTTAAGGTTGTATAAACCTAATATTTTATTGCTTTGTGTTGTTTTGGACTAACCTTAGATGTAGGACCGAAGGAATGTGTTTCTGCTGCTCAGAACGCCCCAAAGGAGAGGGGAATGCAGCTGGGTAGGGCGCCCCCAGTGTCCCGGGCGCCCCCAAGGTCAAGGCAAAACAAGTTAAGCAAGAAAACGCTTCGGAAGCTTATGCTCCCGGGCGCCCCCATGCTCCCGGGCGCCCTCGTGCTCCCGGGCGCCCCCATGCTCCCGGGCGCCCCGGATGCTTAGGGCGCCCTGGGTCGAAGCCAACGAAGCGATAGAAGATTATCCAGCCGAGAATCCCGCTGAAAGAGTCAACCCAGGTGCCCCTACTTCCCGGGCGCCCCCGGCAAACCTCGAGCCCGATCCTTGAGGGATAAGGGCTGATCGAGAGGTTGCCGGATCGTGAGACGCGTGGAGGGCGCCCCCAACGTCCCGGGCGCCCCCAGGCTCACTATATAAGGGGCTCGACCCCCAAGGCTTCTGAACACATCATTCCAACACCACTACGCTCTTTGACTCAAGCGCGCTGCTCCAGAAACCTCCCAACTCGAGATTGAAGGGCCGACGACGACCCTCTGCTCAGAAGTACAATCTACAACGGGCGTCGGTAACGAAAGAGCTGAAGTTTCAGTTTACTGTACTACAACTGTAATCTTTATGTAAACTTTTTGCGCATATATAGAATTGCCCCCAGTAAACGGTCAACGACCGTAGGCCTTGGAGTAGGAGCCGATCGCGACTCTGAACCAAGTAAAATCGCTTGAGTTCGCATTTGTGTTTCTTTATTTTCCACTGCTTATTCTCTTTTGCGAATCCGAAACGTTTTATGATATTCACCCCCCTCTATCGTTATTCTCGATCCAACAAGTGGTATTGATAAGTGTCATTTTGTTGATCATTTTATATGTTTAAATCTGTGTTTGACCCATATTTTACTTGTGTAATTGTGGATTTACCCTAGGTTCTAGGATTTATACTCTTTTTGGACTTTATTGCAAATTTTGATATTTTCGAGTTGTTTTGTCACTAAATTTTTGATCTACTTTTGTAGGCTTCAAATGATCAGGGACCTAGGTCATGATGGGTCAAGGTTGAGTTAAAAGTGGATCAGATCAAAGGAATCAAGCGTCAACTCATTTGGACCGTCCGATGCAAAGATGGTTAGATCTAGACCATTTGAGAACTTCTGATCAATCCGAGTTGGGTTTAAGGTTAATCTAGCGATCAGATCAAGATCTGAAGGTTTCAGCTCAATCAGAGATCATTTGACTGTTGGATCACGATCAGAGGGATCTAGACCATCAATTCAAAGATCAGCGTGATCTGAACCATCCGCTACAAATCTGGAAGATCCGAGCTACCACGAGGATGATCCTTACCTCTGATCAAGATCTGGAAAATTTGAATCAAATCGGACGAGGATCCACCGTTGGATGAAGTGGAATGAATCTCAGCCGTCCACTGCCTTAACTACTTAAACAGACTCCCTGTTCAGATCTCGTGTCGCGACCTCACATCTCTTTCTCAGTTTTTCAGCTCGTTCTTCTTCATTTCTTCTTGAGTTTTCTTCGCAATTCCTTGCAATCAGAGGCGTGACCACTTCGAATCATTCTTGGATCGAGATCAGATCGTCGGAATGCTGTTGCTGTGAAGATTTCAGCTCCAATTTGCTCAAAAACAGAGATGAATGAGGGTTTCTTCAGATCTGTTCATTTGATCGATTTGATTTCCTTTGGTGCCACTTCCCATCCATCTGAGCTAGTTGAGGGGTTCTCGGCTTGCCTCTGATCATATTCAAATCATCATCATCAATCTACAAGACGAGATCGAAGAGATCGAGTGGTTTTTCCAAACTTGAGCAGATTTGCGGTAGATTCGATACATCGACAGATTTTTCCGATGATTGTGAGTTGAAGGGGTTCTTGACTTGCTCTTGCGTGACGAATAAGGTGGTCTTGATACAAGTGAAGGATCGAGGATTAGTTTTCAAGTTGAATTTCTGTTTTTAGGTTGTAATTTCGAATTCTGCCCTGTTCATTTCTGTTTCTGCATTTCGGATTTCTTAAGTTCGTTCTCAGCTTAGTTGCTGCTCTAATTAGTTCCAGTTATGCCAGTTAATGAGATAGAATGTTTTTTAGTGAATTCTCAGATTTAAATTCAGTTCGTTTCATGTTTTCTTGCTTTCGTGCCAATTTGCGTAGCTACGTATCAATTTTAAACTCTGCATTTTCAGTTCTTTCATCAGCTGTAGTTTCTGAATTTTGTGTCAATTCTATTGGATCGTTTCTTGCAATAGTTAGCTTTCTGAAACTGCATTTAGATAGCTAAATAGTTTGTGCTACGAATGATTGCAATAGATCAGTTTATTCCGCATCAATTCATTTTTGAATTACTATCCAATCTGAATCTTTGTTTCCTGCTTCAACTGTTCCGTATCAGCCCTTGTTTTTAATTCTGCATTTTGTCTCAGCAAGTTCAGCTCATTTCTGAATTCCTGTAGTAACTTGTTCTATTTTCATAATCCTTTATATCAACTTTTGCATTTGATGTCAGCTTGCAGATCCATTTATTTCAGCATGTTCAGCTTGGTAAATCTGGAATTGTGCTCATAACCCATTAGCTTCTCTTAAGCGTTCCTGAGTTTTGATTAGTGACTAAAGTTTAGTTTGCAGTTGTTAACTTCAGCACTTACTTTGATACCGTACTACTGCATTCGATTTCTCAGATTCTTCATCTTGATATCTGCTTTAAATTCTGCACTGAATATTTGTTCGAAATCTGAAATTTTGTTTCCAAGTCAATTGTTTGCATTTACTTGCTTCAGAAATCTGCATTTGTTTTGTTACTTCACATCAGCTGTTCAATTTAGCATCCTTACATCAGTTTGTAATCCTTGCATTTAGTTTCAGTTTTCGGCACAAGAGTTTCTTCTTCTTGGAATCAAGTTTGTTTGAACTTAGGCATTTCAATTCTGCCATCAGGCCATTTCTGCACTTCTTCATTCAATTCTGAACTCTTTCTTCATTCACGCATAGAACTTCAGTAACAACTTTGTTTTCCAAGTGATGCAACTAGTTTCTTTCTGAGTAATTAGAGATTACAATTTCTGCATGTAGTAGCAAATTTTTGACAACTAGATTGTCTCATGTTGTGTATCAAGTTTTCATTGTTGCATTTGTACCAAGTTTATTTTCAACCACGAGTGGTATTTCTTTACATTCAACACAGCTCATAGTTTACACTTACATTTGAGTTCATTTTGATTTCCAAATTTTGCTAAGTTGAGTTGTTGAGTTAAGTTTCCATTAGTTGAGTATCGTAGTTAATACTATTTGTTCAAGCTCACTTAGTTAAATTTCCTTTCTTTTCTTCGAACCTTTATTTCTGAATTGAAACAAAACCCATGTTCTATTTGAAACCCAAAAACATTGACGACACATAAACTCGAGCACGAATCACACAACTTGAACTAGCCCTTGGAAAAATACGACCTGTGGCCCATTTACTATGCTTTTCTTCTTTGATTGCAAAAAGGGTTTCAGCACTTTATAAATTCTAAATTTGAGACCCACATTCGTGACAGTCATTTTGGGTCCATCAAATTTTTGGCGCCGTTGTCGGGGAACATACTAGTTGAGTTGTTTGATTTTTGCTTGTGTACTCATTTCATATTTTTCTTGATCCATTTTTCTTGCACTTACTGCTATATCTTCAGATTTGATTTTATTTGATTCATTTTTCTCTATACTTGTACTGCGATTTGTTCTTATTTTTATGACCAGGTCTACAGGTGGTGATCTAGAGGATTTTGACCCTGAGATTGAGAGGACCTTCAGAGCTAGGAGGAGCCAGCTCAGTGTTTAGAGGGATTTGGTATTCTTCCTACTCAGTCTATTGCAGCCTATTCAGTTGATCAGATGGCAGACCACCAGAAGACCATGAAAGAACTCGCAGCACCAGATGCTTCTTTTCAGTACTCCAGCATTGCCTATCCAGAGCTGGGTGGAGATTTTGAGCTCAGATCTAGACTCATCCATCTTTTGCCTAAGTTTCAAGGTTTATCTGGAGAAGATCCAAACAGACACTTGCATTAGTTTCATGTTGTTTGCTCTACTATGAAGCCTCAGGGTATTTCAGAGGAAGACATCAAACTGAGGGCTTTTCCATTTTCTTTGACTGGAGCAGCTAAGGACTGGTTTTATTACTTACCTACGGGGCATGTGTCTAGTTGGATTTCCATGAAGAAGGCTTTCTTAGAAAAATATTTTCCAGCCTCCAGAACAGCAATTATCAGAAAAAGTATCTGTGGCATTCAGCAGATAGTGGGAGAGACACTCTATGACTACTGGGAAAGATTCAACAAGCTTTGTTCCAGTTGCCCCCAGCATCAGATTAGTGAGCAGCTCCTCATCCAATACTTTTATGAGGGATTATTACAAATGGATAGGATTATGATTGATGCAGCAGCTGGAGGGGCCTTAGTCAACAAAACCCCACATCAAGCCAGGGAGCTTATTTCAAACATGGCAGAAAATTCTCAGCAATTTGGAAGTAGAGCATTATCTACTAGAGGGGTTAATGAAGTTCAAGGGGTTTCTAATGATTAGAAGGAGATTAGTAGTGCATTGTTAGAACTCACATCAGCTGTTAAGCAAATGGGTCTTCAGATTTTAAGTAAAAATTCAACTCCTTCAGCACCTCTACAATCAAATCAAATGGTGATGAGTGTATGTGGAATTTGTTCTAGCAAGGAACACACTTCAGATTTATGTCCCAACCTACAACAAGATGAGTCAATAGCAGCTTTGGTTAGGGGACAATTTCAAGCTAGAAATAACCCATATTCTCCTACTTACAACCCCGGGTGGAGGGATCATCCAAATTTGAGATATGGAAATTCTTTTTACCAACAAGGCCCACAACAACAATCACAGCAACCCCAACAAATGTTCCAGCAAGTTCAGCAGCAACCACTACAATCACAGCAACATAATCAGCAAATTCAGCCCCTCAATCAGCAATTTCAGCTTCCAAATCAACCATTTCAGCAGCCATCTCAAGGGTTTCAACAAGGCTTTTAAGGGAATCTGAGTTATCAACAGCCATACCAACCTCCACAGCAACAAGTTCAACAACCGCAGCAAAATTTCTAGCCTTGGAACTCAAGTTTTCAGCACCAAAACCAAGGATTTCAGCCCAACCAATTTCAGCCCTCACCATCACAAGTTCCTTTTCAAAATCAGAATTTTCAAGGGTATAATTCTCAACAAAATTCCTCAACATTCCAGCATTCTTATCAGCCTTTCCAACAGCAATATCAGCCATCATTTTAGCCCCAACAGTCCCAAATACAACAAGCACAACAAGGAAATCTTTTTGCCGCCATACAAAACATTGAGAGGCAAATTGGGCAAATGGCTAGTGACATAAATCAAAGTAAAGCTCAATGGTCAAGCCAATTACCTTCCCAAGCTGTTCCTAACCCTAAGGGAAATGTTAGCGCAATTTATTTGAGGAGTGGGAAGGTTGCATCAACTCAAAATGACCCAAGAGCTGAATTTTCTGAAAACAGGGCAACATCTTCAATTCCAGCCCAAGTCAGTGCCGAAACCACTCCAAATTCAGTGGATACCACCCCTAGCTCATGCCCAACCTCTTCATCTAGCAATCCTGTAATTTTGGTGGAAAACGAAGCACAAAACAGCCCCGAGATAGATTTTACAGCAGCTCCATAAAACAGGGCAGCAACTCAAAAATCAGCCCCACCCATTTCGGTTCATGAGGAGGAAGTTCCTATTCCTTTGCCTTTTCCAAATGGGAGAACTCCAACCAGAAGACAAGGGGAAGAGGAGAAAGCAAAAGAGTACAATGAATTGGTAAAACTTTTTAGTAAAGTTGAAATTAATGTACCATTGCTGACGATGATTAAACAGGTTCCGAAATACGCAAAATTTTTGAAAGATCTATGTGTTAACAAGAGGAAGCTTAAGGAAAATGAAATGGTCAGCATGGGGAAGAATGTTTCATCACTTATCCATGCTATACCTCAGAAATGTGAAGACCCTGGCATGTTTACTGTATCTTGTGAGATAGGGAGCACCACGCTACATGATGCCATGCTTGATTTAGGAGCTTCTATTAATGTCATGCCCAGGACAGTCTTCCAGATGCTTGGCATTGGACCTCTACAGTCCCACTGGAGTTGTGATTCAGTTAGCAGACCGGAGTCAGACCCGCCCGGCAGGAGTAATTGAAGATGTGTTAGTTAAAGTGAAAGAGTTGATTTTCCCTGCGGACTTCTACATCCTAGACATGGAGGGAGAGTACCTTGCACGTAGATCCCCACTTATCCTTGGAAGACCTTTTCTGAAGACTGCTAGAACCAAAATTGATGTATATGCTGGCACCCTTTCGATGGAGGTGGGGGATACTGTAGTTCAGTTTAGCATTTTTGATGCCATGAAGGATCCTAAGGGAAATCGTTCTATTATGAGCATAGACACAGCAGAGGAGATTGTTGAGGCACAGATCATTGATGATGATGGTACATTTGACATAGTGAGAGGAGAGTTGATTTCAGAGGAGGTTTTACCTGATTTTTCTTGTTTTGTATTTTGTGATGATATTGTTTTTGATAGCCCTAATCTTTTTAATAAGTTTGTTGCAGGTATGACTAAGGAGGCATGCATAGGAGATTATTCTACAGGTGTAGGGGATTGCACAGAGCCCCAGGGACCACCACCATTTCCAGAAAGTGTAGGGACTTGCATGATTGGAGCAAGTACCCAGGGATCACCTATTTCAGTTGATTGTCCACCAGATTTTGAGCCAGAGATGGAGGTATTCCTTGTAGACCCAGTAGACATTTTTCAGCATGAACAGGTAAGTATTTCTTCTTTTCCTTTAGAAAATTTCAGGGAGATGTCTAGAGTTGCATGTGAAAAATGTCCTGATCAATCATTTGTGGAAAATAATTTTGAAAATTCTTTAGAGGCACCCAGGCTTGATTTTATGCATTGTTATGATATTCTTGAGACAGATTATGCTAAAATTGATTTTGAAAAATTTTTAGAGCCTGAAATTGAAGTTGTTTATTGTGAAGAGTCTCTTGTTATTTCTTATGCTGAAATTGAATGTGAAAAACTGTTAGAGGTACCTGAGATTGACTTTATTGACTGTGACACTTTTCTTGATATATCTCATATAGAACATGCTTGTGAAAAATTTACTGAGGTACCCAAAATTGACTTTATTGGATGCGATGCATTTTTAGATACATTTTATGTAGAGATTGATGATATTGCATTTTTATCTTATCCTGCACGTTTGAGGAAGGTTTTACATGTTTTTGCAGGATCCCAGAGATTTCTTGAGTGGGTGCTACATCTAGACAGTCTTCAACCACCTAGAAGATTTTCCAAAAAGAATAAAGAGGGAGGAGATGAACTTGCTTTAACTTATAGCACTCCACCTCTGAAGTGGCTATTGTACATAAATCACCTTCGGCCACCTGAACAGTTCATTGCAAAGTTTAAGTGTGGGGGAGTCATGCAAAATAAAATTGAGCAAATGAAGAAAATTGTTTCAGCTACTCCTACTCCTCTACTACCAAGATGGAGATTATTCCTAGATAGACTCCGACCGCCAGAAATAAAAGGGAGTTTACTTTTTCTTGCATTTTCTTTCATTGCCTTTTTCCTCTTTATGCTTGTTAAAAGTAGAATTTTCTTTTAAAATGAATTCTTGCTAATAAATGCATGAATAGGGTAGAATGAATAAAAAGACATTATAAATGCCATTTTATGTCTTTTAGGAACTTTTTCTTCATGAGTAGGAATAAATGTATCCCTTTAGGTTATCTTCATAGCATTTTAGAGTCTTTTGAAAATAAATTAAATTTGGTTGTTAAAACTTAGGGTTTGAGCTCATGGATGAAATCTTGGATGCTTGAGTACTACTTGGCCATGAATTCTTGATTGAGGACTTGAGATGAATTATTTGTACCTAGTGAGGGTTAGCCTTATTTTTGTGAAACATACATGTGATTGTACTCTAGAACTTGCTTAGGTTCTTTCAAAATCATATTTCAATGATTGGATCACATCTATAGAGGCTAATAAATTTGTTTACCTTTCCATGTCAATTTTTGGCAATAATCATGTTCATTCTATTTTCTTTCCTTATTTCCTACTCTTAACCATGCTTTCTAGGGACTTGTTTGTTTGGGGATGTGCTTTGATGTTATTTTGCCCGAGACGGACAAAGGATTAAGTGTGGGGGAGTGGCTAGTGTGATGGAAACATTTGAAAAAAAAAAATTCATTTCATTTTTGAGTTTAAGCCAAAAGGTACCCATTTGAGGGAGCTTGGTATCAAATTTAAGTGGGAATTCAGTTGTGAATTGGAGGTGAAGTGGATTTTGAAAAAAAAAATATCTGTAATGGAAGTAAAGGCACGAAAAAAAAAAGAGAAAAAAAAACTGTGCCATGAGAAAAAAATTTGAAGTCAAAAGAGTTGTAGCATAAATGGTTGGATAAAGAATGGGGAAGTAGGAATTATGGAAGATGAAATCAGTGATACTTTGCTAAAGTCTGAATTGGAGTTGTTAAGTTTGACTTGAAGTAGGAAATTGTGTGCAGAAATCTGAACCAAGTGGAAACAAGTGAAAAAAAAAAATCTGTGCAAAAGAAAAAAAATCAGAAATTTTGTGCCAAAGTGAAAAGAATGCTATGAAATTGTTTCGGCCACTTTTCTAGAAGCTGAATTGCAGTTGTATATTTCTGAATCAGTGCCGGGGTTTCTGGAATTTGAAGAAGAAAAAAAAAGAAACAAAACAGTTTGTATCAACTTGAAAGTGAGTGTGCCATGGATGGAACTTGAATTTGTTGAGCTTAAATTCTCAAATGAAGCATGTGGATTTTCCATTGTTAATTGAGGTTAATTGCTGTGAAATATCAGTGAATTGCAAGGTTTACAAGTTAAGTGTGGAGCTGTCCAAATAAACAAGTTGCAGCTGCCAACAAAAATCAGAAAAGGAAAGCAGTTTAAAAAAAACAGTGAAGAATTCTGAATTCGGTTTTACTTGAGTGCTTTAAATCTGGGAGAAGTTGGAAGCTGATCGTACCATGAATAAAAACAAGGAGAAGCTGCAGAAAATCAGTGAGTCAGCAGCTAACTTGAAAAAGAAACAATTTGAAAAAAAAAACAGATTGGAAAAAAACAACAAAGAAGCAAGTTGGCACATTGAAGTTTCGACACCAAGAATTAGTGAAGATACTCTCATCCAAATTGAAGATCTACTCTATTACATTCTGATTTCAGTAGAGGAAAGAAAGAAAGAAAAAAAAATCAGAAAAGAAAAGAGAAGAGCAAAAGTGGCACACAAGAGGGAAAAAATTGGCACAAAGGAGTTGAATTCTTTTCATCAAATTTTAGAAGGGCATTGTAAAGTTTCATCCTACCACACTTTGTATTTCATTATGTGGACTGAAAGGAGGGTAAAATGCATCAAGAATATCCTTGAACATCCAAGTCTTCCATTTCATTCAAATTAGCTATTTACTTTGCTTTAATTTCATTTCTACCATTTCCTATTTCTTTCACTTTTGAATAAACTTTTATAGATGATTGATTCTAATCTTGAATAATAGTAGAGAGTAGATAATAAGCAAGCTTATGGTAGTGCAAGAAGCATGTGTGTATGAGTGAGCTCTATTTTCATCATGTACTTAGAACTTAGGAAGAGAGTCACCAAAATTTTCCTTTGAAAGGCTTAGAGAGTGAAATTCATCTCAATGAATCATGAAGGTTGAATTTGTAAGTTGTTGATTTAAGAACAAGATACTAGTCTATTGAGCTTAGATTTTTGAGAATTGACAACCCTAGGTAATTTCTTTTCAATTGCTTCTATTTATGTTTGAGGAAACCTAAGGGATACATATTTAGTACTTTTCGCGAGACGCTCAAGCTTAAGTGTGGGGGAGTTGATAAGTGTCATTTTGTTGATCATTTTATATGTTTAAATCTGTGTTTGACCCATATTTTACTTGTGTAATTGTGGATTTACCCTAGGTTCTAGGATTTATACTCTTTTTGGACTTTATTGCAAATTTTGATATTTTCGAGTTGTTTTGTCACTAAATTTTTGATCTACTTTTGTAGGCTTTAAATGATCAGGGACCTAGGTCATGATGGGTCAAGGTTGAGTTAAAAGTGGATCAGATCAAAGGAATCAAGCGTCAACTCATTTGGACCGTCCGATGCAAAGATGGTTAGATCTAGACCATTTGAGAACTTCTGATCAATCCGAGTTGGGTTTAAGGTTAATCTAGCGATCAGATCAAGATCTGAAGGTTTCAGCTCAATCGAAGATCATTTGACCGTTGGATCATGATCAGAGGGATCTAGGCCATCAATTCAAAGATCAGCGTGATCTGAACCATCCGCTGCAAATCTGGAAGATCCGAGCTACCACGAGGATGATCCTAACCTCTGATCAAGATCTGGAAAATTTGAATCAAATCGGACGAGGATCCACCGTTGGATGAAGCGGAATGAATCTCAGCCGTCCACTACTTTAACTACTTAAACAGACTCCCTGTTCAGATCTCGTGTCGTGACCTCACATCTCTTTCTCAGTTTTTCAGCTCGTTCTTCTTCATTTCTTCTTGAGTTTTCTTCGCAATTCCTTGCAATCAGAGGCGTGACCACTTCGAATCATTCTTGGATCGAGATCAGATCGTCGGAATGCTGTTGCTGTGAAGATTTCAGCTCCAATTTGCTCAAAAACAGAGATGAATGAGGGTTTCTTCAGATCTGTTCATTTGATCGATTTGATTTCGTTTGGTGCCACTTCCCATCCATCTGAGCTAGTTGAGGGGTTCTCGGCTTGCCTCTGATTATATTCAAATCATCATCATCAATCTACAAGACGAGATCGAAGAGATCGAGTGGTTTTTCCAAACTTGAGCAGATTTGCGGCAGATTCGATACATCGACAGATTTTTCCGATGATTGTGAGTTGAAGGGGTTCTTGACTTGCTCTTGCATGACGAACAAGGTGGTCTTGATACAAGTGAAGGATCGAGGATTAGTTTTCAAGTTGAATTTCTGTTTTTAGGTTGTAATTTCGAATTCTGCCCTGTTCATTTCTGTTTCTGCATTTCGGATTTCTTAAGTTCGTTCTCAGCTTAGTTGCTGCTCTAATTAGTTCCAGTTATGCCAGTTAATGAGATAGAATGTTTTTTAGTGAATTCTCAGATTTAAATTCAGTTCGTTTCATGTTTTCTTGCTTTCGTGCCAATTTGCGTAGCTGCATATCAATTTTAAACTCTGCATTTTCAATTCCTTCATCAGCTGTAGTTTCTGAATTTTGTGTCAATTCTATTGGATCGTTTCTTGCAATAGTTAGCTTTCCGAATCTGCATTTAGATAGCTAAATAGTTTGTGCTACGAATGATTGCAATAGATCAGTTTATTCCGCATCAATTCATTTTTGAATTACTATCCAATCTGAATCTTTGTTTTCTGCTCCAACTGTTCCGTATCAGCCCTTGTTTTTAATTCTGCATTTTGTCTCATCAAGTTCAGTTCATTTCTGAATTCCTGTAGTAACTTGTTCTATTTTCATAATCCTTTGTATCAACTTTTGCATTTGATGTCAGCTTGCAGATCCATTTATTTCAGCATGTTCAGCTTGGTAAATCTGGAATTGTGCTCATAACCCATTAGCTTCTCTTAAGCGTTCCTGAGTTTTGATTAGTGACTAAAGTTTAGTTTGCAGTTGTTAACTTCAGCACTTACTTTGATACCGTATTACTTCATTCGATTTCTCAGATTCTTCATCTTGATATCTGCTTTAAATTCTGCACTGAATATTTGTTCGAAATCTGAAATTTCGACAGGGTGACCTCTCGGTCAATGAAGCCGTGAAGAAATTCAACCGACTGGCTCGTCTATGCCCCGAGTTGGTCCGCACCTAGAAAGAAAGGGTCCGACTTATGCTGAAAATGTTGCGGCCTGAAATAGCTCTGAACGTGGCCGGCGGAGTTAATAGACCGCAGACCGCTGAGGAGCTGTTTAGTAGTGCCATACTCACTGAGCACTATCTAAATAATATCAATCAGCAAAGGAAGGAGCTAAATAAAAGTAAGGATTAAGTTCACTACGGGATTCTCGATTCTTCCTTTCATTATCTTTGATGTTTTCCTTTCATCATCGCTCAGGAGGGCAGAAACCCCAGGGTGCCAATACCAACTGGAAGGGAGACCAGAGTGGTAAACGAAAGCCATGGAACAACCCCCAAGGGGGCCCAGCAAATAAACAGGCCAAGCCTATCCTGTGCGCGACATGCGAAAAAAGGCACCCCGGGGAATGCCGAAGAGGTACGAATCGGTGCTTCACCTGTGGAGTGGAAGGGCATATGGCGGCTTATTGTCCTACCAACAACCAGGCCCCTGCCCAACAACTCATCCAGTACCAAGGTGCCCCAGCGAAACTACACCATATGCAAGCTGAGTTAGAAGGTACCCCGATGCTGGAGGCCCAACCGACTATGATGAATGCCAGGGTTTTCTCGGTTACCAAGGAGGACGCTGCGGAAGCTTCTACGGTTGTCACAGGTCAGATACTTATTTTCAATCAGTATGCTACTGCATTATTTGATACTGGGGCAACACACTCGTTCATTTCTGTGCCATATACCAAGAAGATAGATAGGCTTCCGCAAGTGTTAGACTGCAGGTTCTTAACGACCCTACCTTCGGGAGAAATAATGACATCCACTCATGTGCTGCGTGTTAGTGATATGAGAGAAGTGTCCTAAGGCAATCACTTTATGATTATAAATATTTATTTTAATAAATGAAAATTTACTATTTGAGTATACATGTTTGTGTATTTGATTGGGATCTTAAACTCATCTACTGAATGTCCGCAATACAGTTCACAGCATAAGAGAATTTGTGATGAGATCACAACTAGTGATTATCTCTACATGTGTAATTGTGAAGTATTGAAAATATCCCTAGTCGATGAATTGATAAAAACGGACACTATCAATTCTGTTGAGACTAGCATGGGTTATTCTCTAATCAGCTGATTCTCACTGGCTGGTGACATTGGGATGCCCGAAGATAAACATGGATGCTAGTTAAGGGAACTAGTTCATTGGAGTGACTAGCTGTAAAACTTCATATGGTAATCTATATAGATATGTCAGTGAAGTTCTTACTGCAGCTTAAGTGCGATGTTCCTTTGACTTGCGGTGCTCAAGTCATCTTGGTCATGGAGACTTATACTTTAACATCCTAAGCAAGCATCTCCAAGGAGGTGTGGACCCAGGATGATTGGGTATAAGCCGAAGTGCCCGAAGATGTTTGAACAGCCTACAAAGGATTCACCACTCCTTGCGAGGAGATGTATACCCAGGCCTGTCGTCGGATTGTTACTCAAAGCCTCTGGCCAGAGCATGTCATGTTTAGAGTATGAGTCTCTTAAATACATGAGAGTAATTAGAAATCCAAAGGACGAGAAAGACACTACTTGGGCTAGGTGTGACGTAGTCAGCCTAGTGGGGACTGACACACACAGACCATGTCCTGAACCAAGTGGGTATAAGATGGTGAAGGGAATGAGGCACGATTCATTAGAGCTGCTGAAGGGTTTCAGAAATATTTCTGAGGTCAACCGTTGATCTTTCGATTAATTGGGGGTCATGATGTACTACTAGGCGCCACTCATGATCGTTTTATAATTAGTTGATTATAGACGACCAACATAAATCGAAAGCCTATTTAGTCACACGCACTACGAGTAATCCGAGGGATTTAAAACGAGTTGAAAATTGGATTTTTCGATCAAGAGAAATAAGTCGAATCTGAGTTAATCAGAGGCGCAACGGAAGCTAAAAATGGCTAAGTCTTTTGAAGGCTTATTGGGCGAATTAAATGAGTTTAATTCGCGATCGGTTCGGCTCGGTTTGGCCGGCCAAAGAGGGTGCCAACCCCCTTTGGTTTGGCCGGCCACATCATTGGGGAGAAACCAATTTAATTGGTTTAATTAATAAAATAAATCTAGCGCGATTTGTTTTATAAATTATGGATAAATAAATTTGTATAAAGAAATTTATATAAAGAAATTTATAGAAATTTATTCTTTTTTATGGAAATTAAAATGATCCATGGAATGGTTTATTTTAATTTTATAAAATCAATTATGAATTGATTTTTCCATAATAAGAAAATTTATAAATTTCTTGTAAAATTTATTCTATAATAAAAGGATAGATGTATTTGTTTTATTATAAAATTAGTTATAATAAAACTTGGTTTAAACGGAATAATTCATAAAGAAAATTTATAGGATAAATTTCTTATGAAAATTTCCGTTAAGAGGGAGACTTGGCAAGGGAGAGGCTACTATATAAAGGAACCAAAGGCAAGCATTGAATGCTAATTAATAGATTGATCAAGAGATTAACTCTCTCCCTCTCTCACTCTAACTCTCTCTCTCTCTCTAGGGCCGGCGCCCTTTCTCTCTCTAGGGCCGGCTCTCTCTCCTCCCCTAGGGCCGGCGCAAGCACCTAGGGTGCCCGTGAGTTTCCTCCACCAAGTTCGTGCCGAAGAAGAAGAAGAAGCGGATCGCGACTCCATCCTTCCTTTTCCGGAATTTTGATTCCGTTACTTGGTGGTTAGTTTCCTTTCTTCTCTCTTGATATTCTAGTTGTGTCTTTGGAGAATCTAGTAGTTCTCGTCGACACAAAA
Source organism: Boesenbergia rotunda (assembly GCA_024364735.1). NCBI lineage: Eukaryota > Viridiplantae > Streptophyta > Magnoliopsida > Zingiberales > Zingiberaceae > Boesenbergia > Boesenbergia rotunda. The sequence goes on from JAGFNQ010004423.1 coordinate 258,984, forward strand.
CTCGGGGCTTTGCGAAGTCATCCCGAAGAGAACTCGGCGTGGACGCGAATAGAGGCGGAGCTTCCAAGGGACGCTACGGTTGGATCTCGTCCCTTTCTTCGAGTTACACGAGGTACAAAGTAAATTAGTTTACTTTTTCGCAAAGTTTTAATTTATGATCACGTCCACACATCATAAGGTTGCATGCTAGATACGTGGTTAAAATAATTTGAGAAATTATTTTATGCTAATTCTTCCGCTGCACGTAAAAATTTAAAATTTTACGAACCCGTATCCTTGTCAACATGCACCCGGTCCCAACAATGGTATCAGAGTCGGTTAGTGTTCGACATAATCATATAATTGTTTTGCGGAAAACTTTGTCATAATCTCAATTTTGAAAAAATTTTCAATTATGGAAATTTTACAATTATTATAAGTTTTAGATTTAGGAATTTCAAAGTTTGGAAATCCTCATGCAATTTTGCAAACGTTTGAAATATCCTAGTTTCTGAAATTTTATGATAATTGTGAAAACTTCCCATCTTTGGAAACTTTCCAATTTTGGAAAATTTTCTATTTTAGAAAATTTTCAATTTTGGAAATATATAAGTTTTCTTTGTACCAGAAACTAACAATTAATCTGAAAACCTATTATGAAATCTCGTAATTTTGGGCACTTTCTTTCAAGAAAGTCTAGACAAATTTATGGACAATTAATTGACAATTAAATTTGAATTGGTTTTTAAATTGACAAAAAAATTCTTTATTTTGGATTGAGCCTCGGGGAGCCGTCCAATTTAAAGTTAGTTGTTGTAATTTAATTTCCCAATTTTAAATGAAATTGTCATGTTTAATTTGGTTACGCTTCCAAGCGGACCAAATTGGATTTACGACAAATTACTTTTCTTTGGGTATCTGAGCCTCGGGGAGCCACCCTTAGAAAACGATTTGTTGTAATTAATTAAATCCATGAATAAAATATGATTTAAGAGGTGATGCTCTTGCATATTGTTGTCTCCAAAATTAATTAGGAAAATGGTTTCCTATAGAGTTTCTTAAATGAGATTTTCATGAAAATAATATGTGGTTGAATTAAGGGAATTGTCTCTTAATTTAATAAGATTTGATTTAGAGAAATCAAAATCTTAAACATATTATTTCCGAAATTGATTATGACAATTTAGGAAATTGTTTCCCAAAACAATTCCTTTAATAAAGTATAAAATTAGAATTAGGAAATCCGGTTCCTAATTCAATTCATGGGACTTGATAAATTAAGTCACATACATACTTTATTAAGGAAATCGTTAGTCATGACATAATTATATGTCATGAATGTGCTTAGAAAAGAAAGGATGAGACCTAAAACCCCTTACAAAATATTAAGGCTAACACCTTCCATTAATATGGTTAGAATCGGAGTTTTGTTTCTCGTTTGGGTTGATGGACACATCCATGCCCGGCTTGAACCTCAACATGTTCAAACCATGGAATTAGTTTACGAATAATATAGTTGGAGTCAGAGGTCAATCCTTAGTTTTGGTTGTTGGACACATCCAAGCCTGACTAAATGGTTGAATGAGCTCCAACCATATTAAAACTATTTCTTGATTAATGGGTCAGCCTTAAGCTTGGAGCATCGATTTGTTGTACCACAGCCAAGGTCGATGCAAAGAGAGGTGCAGTTGGGTGCTATGTATAATGTCGCATACTTGTTAATGAGTTAACAACCCAATGATTTATGCAAACATTCAATTAGTTGATAGCATAAAGTGATAGTTACATATATGTGATATGTAATCGGTATAATTACCTACCTTCATAGCTAAGAATAACTTGATGGCCACAGCCATGGTTGTTCTTATCTATGGTTGGATATCAACCTATTTGGAGATGTTCCTACAATCTCCCGAATTGATAAAAAGGGTTATTCAATTTGAAAAATAAATAGGAATTTTAATTAATGTATATTGATACATTCTTTATCATTCTTCTCACATAAGCTCAATTTGTATTTCTAGGTTAATCACTCGATCATGTCTTCTCTAAACTTGCGTTCCATTTTGGACACCAATAAACTGACTGGGCCAAACATCATGGACTGGCTTCGAAACCTGAGGATAGTCCTCAAGGCAGAGAAGCTTGCATATGTCCTTGAAGATCAACTTCCCAACCATCCTCCAGAAGGTGCAACTCCAGACCAGCTAATGGCCTATCAAAAACATGTGACCGATTCTGAACTTGCGAGTTGCATCATGCTAGCCTCTATGATACCTGAGCTGCAAAAGCAGCATGAGCATATGGATGCTTATACCATCATCTTCCATCTTCATGAGTTGTTTGAAGAGCAGGCGAGATCCGAAAGGTTCGAAGTCTCCAGACTCCTCTTCACCACTAAGATGCAGGAAGGCACTTCTGCCTCGCAGTTTGTGTTAAAGATGTTGGGGTACATTGAGCGACTGAGCACACTCGGTTTTGCAATGGATCATGAACTAAGTATTGACTTAATTCTGATTGTTTGCCCAAAAGTTATTCACAATTTGTGATGAACTATCGGATGAACAAACTAGAGACTACCATTCCTGAGTTGCTCAACCTGCTGAAGACTGTGGAGCCTTCTGTAAAGCTGGATCAAAAGACGGTACTGTTAGTTGGTTCCTCGAAGAAAGGTTCTAAGAGGAAGGCCAAAGAATAAAATAAAGGGAAGAAGAAAAAGGCCAAAAAGACTGAAAAGAAACCAAAAGGAACTTGCCATCATTGTGGCAAGGAGGGTCACTGGCGAAGAAACTGCAAGATTTATCTTGAGTCCTTGAAGAATAAGGCATCCGATGCCCCATCCTCTTCAGGTATCTTCGTTATTGAATGTCACTCTATTTCCTCAAATACCTGGGTACTTGATACTGGGTGTGGCTCACATATATGTAATGACATACAGGGGCTAAGGAATAGAAGAAGACTCGTCAAAGGAGAAGCAAATTTGCGAGTTGGAAATGGAGCAAAGATTGCTGCTGTTGCCATCGGAACATATTTGCTAAAGCTCCCCACTGGACGTGTCTTAGAATTGGATAATTGTTATTTTGTTCCTTCGTTAATAAAGAACATTGTATCTATTTCATGTTTGAATAAAAAGGGTTATCATTTAACTTTTAGTAACAATTATTGTTACATAACTTTAAATGGCGTTCTTTATGGGAATGGAACTTTGTGCAATGGTATCTACACGTTAGATTTATCCAATGACGTTTTCAATATCGAAGTTAGCAACAAACGTGCTCGAATAGATAATCGAATAGACTCCTACACTTGGCATTGCCGTCTTGGCCATGTAAGTAAGAAACGCATGACCGAATTACACCGATGTGGAATTCTGGAATCATTTGAACCCGGTTCATTTGATACATGCGAATCATACTTAAAAGGCAAGATAACCAAATTACCCTTCTCTGGAAAAGGTAATCCAGTGGGAGAATTGCTTGGTCTAATACATACTGATGTATGTGGACCAATGTCAACTCTTGCACAAGGAGGCTATAGCTACTTCATCACCTTTATCGATAATCACTCACGATTCGGGTATGTGTTCTTGATGAAACACAAATCTGAAGCTTTTGAGAAATTCAAAGAGTTCAGAAATGAAGTAGAGAAACAGCTTGGCAAAAGTATTAAGATACTTCGATCCGATCGAGGTGGTGAATACTTAAGTCAAGAGTTTCAAGATTATCTTAGGGACAATGGGATATTGTCCCAATGGACTCCGCCATATACACCACAGCATAATGGTGTATCTGAGAGGCGCAACCAAACCTTAATGGACATGATTAGGTCGATGATGAATCATGCAACTCTTCCAAAATCCTTTTGGGGCTATGCACTTAAGACAGCTGTTTACTTGCTAAACAGAGTCCCGACCAAGGTAGTCTCTACTACTCCATATGAGACATGGAATAGTAAGAAACCTCACTTAACTCACCTTAAGATATGGGGTTGTCCTGCTTATGTGAAGCGGACTGTATCAGACAAATTGGATGCTAAGTCTGATAAATGTCTATTTATTGGATACCCTAAGGAAACGAAGGGTTACCAATTCTATCATCCCTTGGAACAAAAGGTGTTTGTTTCAAGGCATGCTGTATTTCTGGAAAAAGAATTTCTTTTACAAGAAAACAGTGGGAGTGACATTGAACTTGATGAAGTTCAAGAAACTCCAATAGACATTACAGAGACACCTAGTCTAGACCCACAACCAATAACTCATAATGATGAGCTATCAGTTGAACCTAAAACAACACCACCTCTTCGTAGATCTGATAGGACACGCAATATTCCAGAGAGATACGGATTTCTCATAAGCGAATCGAATGACGTGTTACTCATAAGCGATGACGAACCTATCAGTTATGAAGATGTTCTGAAATGTTCAGAAAGGGACAAATGGCTTGAAGCCATGAAGTCGGAAATGGATTCCATGTACGAAAATCAAGTATGGGACTTGGTTAACCCACCTAAAGGGATTAAACCCATAGGGTGCAAGTGGGTTTTCAAGAAGAAAACCGACATGGAAGGTAATGTTGTCACCTAAAGGGATTAAACCTATTCGCCTGTAGCTATGCTTAAATCCATTCGGATGCTCCTAGCCATAGCAGCTCATTATGATTATGAGATATGGCAAATGGATGTGAAAATAGCTTTCCTTAATGGAAACCTGCTTGAGGATGTATACATGATACAACCTGAAAGTTTCACATCGGTTGATAAAACCAAAGTATGCAAGCTTCGACGATCCATATATGGACTGAAGCAAGCATCCAGGAGCTGGAACATCCGTTTTGATGAGACAATCAAAGAGTTTGATTTCTCACAAAATCCTGACGAACCTTGTGTGTACAAGAAGGTTAGTGGGAGTGCAGTCGTATTCCTAGTATTCCTAGTCAGTTAAAATTTAGTTGTCCAAAACTTTCTCCATGAAAAACCTGGGAGAAGCAACCTATATCCTTGGGATTAGAATCTATAGAGATAGATCAAAATGGTTGCTTGGTCTTTCGCAGTCTACATATATAGACCGAGTGCTAAAAGGGTTTAGCATGTCGGAATCCAAGAAAGGTTACCTTCCCATCAGGCATGGAATCAACCTTTCAAAGTCTATGTGTCCGCGCATAGAAGACGAGAGGATTTGCATGAATAAGAGTCCCTATGCATCCGCGATAGGATCTATCATGTATGGTATGTTATGTACTAGGCCCTATGTATCATATGCTCTGAGCGTCACAAGCAGATACCAGTCGGATCCAGGAATGGATCATTGGGCGGCTGTCAAAACAATCCTTAAGTACCTAAGAAGAACTAAGGATGTGTTCCTAACATATGGAGAAGGAGATATGGTAATACGTGGGTACACAAATGCCAGTTTCCAGACAGATAAGGATGACTCCAAATCTCAGTCTTGATACGTATTTACTTTGAATAGAGGCACAATAAGTTGGAAGAGTTCCAAACAAGACACCATAGCGGATTCTACCACGGAAGCAGTCTGGATCAAGAAGTTTGTCTCAAAACTTGGTGAGGTTCCAACCATTGATGAAGCAATACTGGTTTATTGCGACAACAATGGAGCTATTGCACAAGCAAAGGAACCAAGGTCTCATCAGTGATCCAAACACGTGCTTCGCCGCTATCATCTGATCAGAGAGATTATAAGTAGGAATGATATACAAATTGAGAAAATTCCCACTGAAAGGAATCTAGCGGATCCTTTAACTAAGGCCTTGCCTAAGAGCAAGTTTGAGGATCATGTTAGAGCCTGTGGTATTGGATACCGTAGCGATTGACATTAGGCCAAGTGGGAGTTTGTTAGTGATATGAGAGAAGTGTCCTAAGGCAATCGCCTTATGATTATAAACATTTATTTTAATAAATGAAAATTTACTATTTGAGTATACATGTTTGTGTATTTGATTGGGATCTTAAACTCATCTACTGAATATCCGCAATACAGTTCATAGCATAAGAGAATTTGTGATGAGATCACAACTAGTGATTATCTCTACATGTGTAATTGTGAAGTATTGAAAATATCCCTAGTCGATGAATTGATAAAAACGGACACTATCAATTCTGTTGAGACTAGCATGGGTTATTCTCTAATCAGCTGATTCTCACTGGCTGGTGACATTGGGATGCCCGAAGATAAACATGGATGCTAGTTAAGGGAACTAGTTCATTGGAGTGACTAGCTGTAAAACTTCATATGGTAATCTATATAGATATGTCAGTGAAGTTCTTACTGCAGCTTAAGTGCGATGTTCCTTTGACTTGCGGTGTTCAAGTCATCTTGGTCATGGAGACTTATTCTTTAACATCCTAAGCAAGCATCTCCAAGGAGGTGTGGACCCAGGATGATTGGGTATAAGCCGAAGTGCCCGAAGATGTTTGAACAGCCTACAAAGGATTCACCACTCCTTGCGAGGAGATGTATACCCAGGCCTATCGTCGGATTGTTACTCAAAGCCTCTGGCCAGAGCATGTCATGTTTAGAGTATGAGTCTCTTAAATACATGAGAGTAATTAGAAATCCAAAGGACGAGAAAGACACTACTTGGGCTAGGTGTGACGTAGTCAGCCTAGTGGGGACTGACACACACAGACCATGTCCTGAACCAAGTGGGTATAAGATGGTGAAGGGAATGGGGCACGATTCATTAGAGCTGCTGAAGGGATTCAGAAATATTTCTGAGGTCAACCGTTGATCTTTCGATTAATTGGGGGTCATGATGTACTACTAGGTGCCACTCATGATCGTTCTATAATTAGTTGATTATAGACGGCCAACATAAATCGAAAGCCTATTTAGTCACACGCACTACGAGTAATCCGAGGGATTTAAAACGAGTTGAAAATTGGATTTTCCGATCAAGAGAAATAAGTCGAATCTGAGTTAATCAGAGGCGCAACGGAAGCTAAAAATGGCTAAGTCTTTTGAAGGCTTATTGGGCGAATTAAATGAGTTTAATTCGCGATCGGTTCGGCTCGGTTTGGCCGGCCAAAGAGGGTGCCAACCCCCTTTGGTTTGGCCGGCCACATCATTGGGGAGAAACCAATTTAATTGGTTTAATTAATAAAATAAATCTAGCGCGATTTGTTTTATAAATTATGGATAAATAAATTTGTATAAAGAAATTTATATAAAGAAATTTATAGAAATTTATTCTTTTTTATGGAAATTAAAATGATCCATGGAATGGTTTATTTTAATTTTATAAAATCAATTATGAATTGATTTTTCCATAATAAGAAAATTTATAAATTTCTTGTAAAATTTATTCCATAATAAAAGGAGAGATGTATTTGTTTTATTATAAAATTAGTTATAATAAAACTTGGTTTAAACGGAATAATTCATAAAGAAAATTTATAGGATAAATTTCTTATGAAAAATTCCGTTAAGAGGGAGACTTGGCAAGGGAGAGGCTACTATATAAAGGAACCAAAGGCAAGCATTGAATGGCTAATTAATAGATTGATCAAGAGATTAACTCTCTCCCTCTCTCTCTTTAACTCTCTCTCTCTCTCTAGGGCCGGTGCCCTTTCTCTCTCTAGGGCCGGCTCTCTCTCCTCCCCTAGGGCCGGTGCAAGTACCTAGGGTGCCCGTGAGTTTCCTCCACCAAGTTCGTGCCGAAGAAGAAGAAGAAGCGGATCGCGACTCCTTCCTTCCTTTCCCGGAATTTTGATTCTGTTACTTGGTGGTTAGTTTCCTTTCTTCTCTCTTGATATTCTAGTTGTGTCTTTAGAGAATCTAGTAGTTCTCGTCGACACAAAACTCGTGGCTTTGCGAAGTCATCCCAAAGAGAACTCGGCGTGGACGCGAATAGAGGCGGAGCTTCCAAGGGACGCTACAGTTGGATCTCGTCCCTTTCTTCGAGTTACGCGAGGTACAAAGTAAATTAGTTTACTTTTCCGCAATGTTTTAATTTATGATCATGTCCACACATCATAAGGTTGCATGCTAGATACGTGGTTAAAATAATTTGAGAAATTATTTTATGCTAATTCTTCCGCTGCACGTAAAAATTTAAAATTTTACGAACCCGTATCCTTGTCAACATGCACCCGGTCCCAACACTGCGTGCGGTGCCGGTCGGAATTGCAAAAAGGAAACTTTACTGCGATCTGATAGTACTCGACATGCAAGATTATGATGTTATAATGGGAATGGATTTCCTGGGTAAATACGATGCTTCTATTGAGTGCCGTAAGCGAAAGGTGGTCTTTCGACCTGAGGCAAGTTCTATGTTCGAATTCATCGGAGTGTCAAGAAAAAGAACCGGGAAATATTTATCAACTCTCCAAGCTCAGAAGATGTTAGACAAAGGATGTACTGGATTTCTAGCATATGTGGTTGATGTCAGTAAAGTGAAGAACCAGAAGCTGGAAGATGTCCGGGTGGTATGCGATTACCCAGAGGTTTTCCCAGATGAATTACCAGGATTAGCTCCTGATAGAGAAGTGGAATTTGAGATCGAATTGGTTCCTGGTAGTAACCCGATCTCCAAGGCACCTTACCGTATAGCGCCGGTTGAATTAAAGGAGCTTCAAGAACAGCTACAGGAGTTGCTGGATAAGGGATTTATTCGCCCTAGCCATTCCCCGTGGGGAGCTCCGGTACTGTTTGTGAAGAAGAAAGACGGATCTATGCGAATGTGCATAGATTATCGAGCGCTGAACAATGTAACGATCAAGAACAGGTATCCCCTTCCGAGGATAGATGACCTATTTGATCAATTAAAGGGAGCCACTATTTTCTCAAAAATTGATTTGAGGTTTGGTTATCATCAAGTTAGAGTAAAACAGGAGGATATTCCAAAGACAGCTTTCCGAACAAGGTATGGGCACTTTGAGTTTGTTGTTATGCCTTTCGGCGTGACGAATGCTCCTGCTATGTTTATGGACCTTATGAATCGGGTATTCTCGTCCCTCCTCGACAAATTTGTGATCGTCTTCATCGACGATATTCTTATTTATTCGAGGACCCAAGAAGAGCACGCTGAGCACCTAAAGATAGTATTAGAGATTCTTTGGGAAAGGCAACTGTACGTAAAATTTTCCAAATGTGAGTTCTGGCCCGACTAAGTGGGCTTTTTGGGCCATATTATTTCCAAAGAGGGGGTTATGGTAGATCCAATAAAGATTGAAGCTGTGAATAACTGGAGCCAGCCGAAGAACGCTAGCGAAATCAGAAGTTTTCTTGGGCTGGCAGGCTATTATAGAAAATTTGTGGAGGATTTCTCGAGGATTGCAGCCCCTTTAACGGCTCTCACCCGGAAGGATAAGAAGTATGAATGGACGGAAAACTGTGAAAGGAGTTTCTTGGAACTAAAAAGGAGACTTACAAGCGCTCCAATCCTTACCCTTCCAGAATGTAATCAGAGCTTCGACATGTATAGCGATGCCTCCAAACTAGGACTTGGAGTTGTACTTATGCAGAATGGAAAGGTTATTGCCTACGCCTCTAGACAACTCAAGGAACATGAACAGAATTACCCCACTCATGATCTGGAACTGGCCGCGGTGGTCTTCGCTCTTAAGATATGGAGGCATTATCTGTATGGAGCGCAGTGTCGAATTTATACAGACCACCAGAGTCTGCGATATTTCTTCACTCAGAAAGACCTGAATATCAGACAACGTCGATGGCTTGAGTTGGTGAAGGACTATGACTGCGAGATCTTCTACCATCCAGGGAAGGCAAACAAAGTGGCCGATGCACTCAGCCGGAAGTCAAGTGTAACGCCCCAAAATTTCCATTTTTAGTTCATAAAGTCCTTGAAAGTAGTTAGAAATGGTTTAGAAATATTCTAGATATTTTTAGGGATTTTTAGAATATTTTTATGGAATTTTCCGAGTCCGTTTAGTATTTTTGGAAAAAGAAAAAGAAAAATAAAAAAGGAAAAAAAATGGAAAAAAAACCAATTAAGTGCAGCGGGTGGATCGAACTCGCGACCACCGCGAGACCACACAAGCGCGCAACCGGCTGGGCTAGGGGTATCAAGCACAACAAGGGACGGAGAGAACTCTATTTAAGGTATAGTTAAGTTAATCCGGCCTTAAGTATAAATAGCTAATTGAAGAGAGAAATTTTATTCCTCTCCTCTCCAAACCCTCACCATCCGCCGACCCCTCTCCCTCTCCTCTCTTGGGCGACGCCGACCAACATCAAAGCCAAGAGGGCCGGCCAAGACTCTTCTTCCAAGAGATTTTCCTATATTCGGGATCCCCGCGACGAGAGGAACGCGTAGGCGCGAAGAATTCTTCGAGATCTCAAGTTTCTTCCGAGCTCTAGACATTAATCTTGGTTGTAAGTCCAAGATATCAAGGTAAGTACTGCTCACCTGCAGTAAGAGGCGGTTTTTCCGCAAGAATTTCCTTTAAAAGTTTTTAAAAGAGATATTTACTTGTTGTTTGAGTTTTTGCATGTGATCTTAGTTCATTATATGCATATATATTTTATTGAGTGCCCTATGTGAGATTAGGGACCAAGAAAAGCTATGAGAAAAGAAAAGAGAAGATAAAGATAAGAAAAGAAAAGGCCAAGGCCTTAAGAAATCCCGAAAAGTCAAGACTTAGGGATTTTAGCACGCAAGGTGCTCCAGAAAATGCCAAGGCATTTACAGATAAGAAAGAAAAGAAAGAAAAGCTATTTTATTTTTCTAAGACCAGTACCCGGCGTCCAAGGGCGTCGTTAAAGAAATCCAGGTGTCCAATTCCAAGGTCTTGGCCCTGGTAGACCAAGGTCTGCTCTATTAGGATTGGTGGCTCGCTACCCCAACCTTTTAGGGAACGCGCATGAGATGGTACTTACGTCTTCAGTGGATCCAAGTGATTATTATTTTTAAGTATATGCTTTAGCAAAGTTTCCTAAAGTTTCAGAAAGTTTTCAAAAGTTAAAGAATAGCTAAAGTTTCAAGTTGAGCCAAGAAAAGTAAATTGAGATTTATTATTGCTTGAGTATGCATGTTTTGAGCTATACATGTTCTTAGTTTTCTTTCAAGCATATTAGTATCTCATATGATGTTCAGTTTGATCTAGAAGCATGCTTGCATATTTCGAGTTTTATTTGTGAGCTAGATAGTACTTACTAAGCTTTATGCTTATAGATGCATTTCCTCTTATTGCAGATAAAGGTAAAGGCAAGCAATTCTGAAGGAAGACGACGAGGCGGTGCTGAGTAGAGTGTGTGTGGTGGCTGATTATGGAGAGATCTTTGAGACGAGACAATTTAGTTATTTGAATTGCAATGTTTAAGTTTATTCAAATTTCAAGTTCTTGCTTATGGAGATTATAGAGTATTTGAGTTTTGGATAGTTTTACATGCTCAATTTCTTAGAGTAAAGATTCCATGTCATTTCATTTAGCATACATATCCTTATGATTGCATTGGATGAGTAGAAGTGTAAGTAGTTAGAGATATTGATACTTTGTTAGAGAAAAAGGTGTTTGTGCCAAGATAGTATCAATTTCCCTCTGAATCAAGTTTTTATTGCTTAAAAATGTTTAGAAAAGTTGCAATCACATTTCATAATGCATTAGCAAGGTTGTAGAACATGTATTTGGCGTTATGAATGCATAGGAGTCAAGATTGGTACAAACTCTATTGTTAAAGTTTATATAAACTTGTTTAGTTTATTTTCTTCCATAAAAGTCCTAAATTCAAGTTTATGGATTCGTTTGATTGGCTAAATTGTTTAGGAAACTGACATAGAGTATAGAAATGGTGTCGTAGTTTGATATGACTCGAAACTGAATGAATGGTGTACTTAAGAAGCAAGAGCCGAAAACCTGTAATTCTGATTACAGGCGTACCAGTCGACTGCTACGTCACCAGTCGACTGGTACGGGCAGTTTAAGTTGGGTGAGGCTTGATCAATAAGTATCAACTACGAGTTTTGAGAAGGAAAGTGTGATACGGTATCATGCATGACTACTTAAATTAGAATATCATTCTTAGATAAATTCAAAAGTTTAAAAAAAAAAAATTTCCGCAATTTTTAGTCGTGTATAAAAGTTGAGAAGTAGAGAAAAGTAACGATCCGTCTAAGGTAGGTGAAGGCAGGTTTTGTCTCTTGGAGAATGCCACTATCTGATAGAGGATGCCACTATCTGATACTCGAAACTCTGTATTTTCTGTCTCTTGGATCCCCTGCTTGATCTTCTGAATCTCTGGGTCTTTATCTTGCTTTTCTTGTATATCTATAAGCAGAGTTGACTCTAGAGTCAATGCAGAAAGTTGCCCAATTATTACCTCGACTCCAAAATCCTTTATTTCTTTCTGAAGTGGCAGGGACAGTGATGATAGGGACATCAGTGCTACGCAGGATTTCCTGCTCAGTGCATCTGCCACTTTATTAGCTTTACCTGGGTGGTAGAGGATTTCACAGTCATAATCTTTGACCAACTCTAGCCACCTGCGCTGCCTCATATTCAGATCCTTCTGAGTGAAGAAGTACTTCAAACTCTGATGGTCTGTGAAGATTCTGCACTGCACTCCATACCGGTAGTGTCTCCAGAGCTTCAGTGCAAAAACCACAGCTGCTAGCTCAAGGTCATGTGTAGGGTAATTCTTCTCATAGTCCTTGAGCTGTCTGGAGGCATATGCTATTACCTTTCCTTCTTGCATGAGGACAGCTCCAAGGCCCATCTTGGATGCATCACTGTAGATGTCAAAGGCCTTGTCACTCTCTGGAACAGTCAGGATGGGAGCACTAGTCAATCTTTTCTTCAGTTCTAGGAAGCTGTGCTCGCATTTATCTGACCACTCAAACGTCTGGTTCTTTCTGGTCAGGGCTGTGAGAGGAGAGGCTATTCTGGAAAAGTCCTCCACAAATTTTCTGTAATATCCTGCCAGGCCTAAGAAGCTTCTGATTTCACTGGCATTCTTGGGTCTACACCAGTGGCTGACTGCTTCTATCTTGGCTGGATCAACTTGAATGCCTTCTTTGGATACAATGTGGCCTAGGAAGGCCACCTGATCAAGCCAAAACTCACACTTTAAGAATTTGGCGTACAACTCCTTCTGGTGTAAGGTTTGCAACACTATCTTCAAGTGTTCTTCATGTTCCTTCCGAGTCTTTGAATACACTAGGATATCATCAATAAAGGCAATGACGAACTTGTCCAGAAAATCCTTGAACACTCTATTCATTAGATCCATAAACGTCGCAGGGGCGTTTGTCACTCCAAAGGGCATGACCACAAACTCATAGTGCCCATATCTTGTACTGAAAGCAGTCCTTGGCACATCACTCTCCTTCACTCTGAGCTGATGGTAACCTGATCGCAGATCTATCTTGGAGAACACTGTGGCTCCCTTCAGCTGATCAAATAAATCATCTATCCTTGGCAAAGGATATCTGTTCTTGATGGTTACCCTATTCAAAGCTCGATAATCTATGCACATTCGCATAGATCCATCTTTCTTCTTGACAAACAGTACAGGAGCTCCCCAAGGTGAATGATTAGGGCGGATGAAACCCTTGTCAAGCAGCTCTTGCAATTGTTCTTGTAATTCTTTCAGTTCTGCTGGTGCCATGCGATAAGGTGCCTTCGAAATTGGGTTGGTTCCTGGGGCCAACTCAATGTCAAACTCAATTTCCCGATTGGGAAGGAGTCCTAGTAACTCTTCAGGAAACACCTCAGGATAGTCACAGATTACCCTCACTACTTCTCTCTTCAATCCTTCTCCTTGACTTGCATCCACTATATGAGCTAGAACCAGAGCACCCCTTCTCTAACATTCTCTGAGCTTGTAAGGTAGATAGGAACCTATTTATCTTTCTCCTTGGGTCTCCAATAAACTCAAATGAAGGTTCTGCTTCCGGTGTGAACTTGACTTTTCTCTTGCGGCAGTCTATAGAAGCATTATACTTGCTCAAGAAGTCCATTCCTAAAATGACATCGTAATCCTTCATTTCAAGGACTACCAAGTCACTGTAGAGCTCTCGGTTGGAAATCTAGATTGATACTGCCCTTAGCCTCTCAGTAGAGGCCATCACTTCCCCTGACGGTAAGGTTGTTAAGAACTTCCTCGTTCGACATTCCTGGTGGCCTTTATACTGTTTAAGTAGTGCTCAGTGATCAAAGCACTACTTATTAGTTCTTCGGAGGTTTGCAGCCTCTTAACACTGCTAGCCCCCTTTAATGCTATCTCAGGCCTTAACATCTTGAGCATTAGCCTAACTATCTCTTTTTCTGTGCTAACTAGCTCTGGGCACAGATGAGCTAACCGCTTAAACATCTTCACTGCTTCATCCACGGATAGTTCTCCTTGTCTGAACTCCGTGAATTCATCATAATGCTTGTTGGTTACTTGCATGTGAAAGTACTCTTCGAAGAACTCAGTCTCGAAGTCGACCCATGTCATCTGGCTGATATTTCTTACAAGCAGCCCCTTTAACGGCTCTCACCCGGAAGGATAAGAAGTATGAATGGACGGAAAACTGTGAAAGGAGTTTCTTGGAACTAAAAAGGAGACTTACAAGCGCTCCAATCCTTACCCTTCCAGAATGTAATCAGAGCTTCGACATGTATAGCGATGCCTCCAAACTAGGACTTGGAGTTGTACTTATGCAGAATGGAAAGGTTATTGCCTACGCCTCTAGACAACTCAAGGAATATGAACAGAATTACCCCACTCATGATCTGGAACTGGCCGCGGTGGTCTTCGCTCTTAAGATATGGAGGCATTATCTGTATGGAGCGCAGTGTCGAATTTATACAGACCACCAGAGTCTGCGATATTTCTTCACTCAGAAAGACCTGAATATCAGACAACGTCGATGGCTTGAGTTGGTGAAGGACTATGACTGCGAGATCTTCTACCATCCAGGGAAGGCAAACAAAGTGGCCGATGCACTCAGCTGAAGTCAAGTGTCACCTTGATGTCCATATCTAAGTTGCCCCGACCACTCGAAAGAGAAATTATGAATTTTGGGGTTGAGGTCATCTCCGGACGACTTTCCACCATGACAATATCACCCACGCTATTTGAGGACATATTGGAAAAACAAAATGGTGATCTGAGTCTTCAGAAAATAAAACAGGAGATCCTAGAAGGAAAGGGCGATGGTTTTCATATCGCCAAAGGGGGGGTACTATACCTTAGGGATCGTCTATGTATTCCTAATGATTCGGAGCTTCGAAGGAAAATACTGGCGGAAGCTCACGGAACCCCTTATTCGATGCATCCAGGATCCACCAAGATGTATCAGGATCTGAAGGAGAGGTTCTGGTGGTCAGGTATGAAGAGGGATGTGGCTCAGCATGTTAGTACTTGCATGACTTGCCAGCAAGTAAAGGCAGAACACCAGCGACCCGGAGGAGTTCTGCAGCCACTCGCGATTCCGGAGTGGAAATGGGAAGACATCTCTATGGACTTTATTTCAGGACTTCCCAGGACTACGAATGGATATGTTGCGATTTGGGTAATTGTGGACAGGCTGACGAAGTCTGCTCACTTCCTGGCAATCAAGATGACTGATTCAATGGAGCAACTGGCTCAATTATATGTTAAGGAGATAATCAGACTTCATGGGGTTCCCAAGACCATCATCTCAGATAGGGATGGTCGCTTTACGTCGCACTTTTGGGAGTGTGTTCAGAAGTCTCTTGGCACTAAATTATGATTTAGCACCGCCTTTCACCCTCAGACTGACGGGCAAACTGAACGGGTGAATCAAGTACTAGAAGACATGTTACGAGCTTGTGCCCTGGATTTCAAAGGAAGTTGGTACGAGCTTGTTCCTGGCAATCTATGCTTAGCGAAATTCGCATACAACAATAGCTACCAGGCTACTATCGGAATGGCATCTTATGAAGCTTTGTACGGGAGGAGATGTAGGTCTCCGATCTGTTGGTACGAAAGTGGTGAAAAGAAGGAAATGGGACTCACAACGGATGTCATCGATAGTACCACCCGAGCTATACAGAATATTCGACAACGGATAGAAGCTGCTCAGAGCCGGCAGAAGAGTTATGCAGATGTCCGGCGTAGACCACTGGAATTTAACATTGGAGATTTGGTGTTCCTCAAAGTGGCTCCTATAAAAGGGGTGACAAGATTTGGAAAGAAAGGAAAACTAAGTCCGCGTTATGTGGGGTCGTACCTGATTCTGAAAAGAGTTGGTAAGGTGGCATATGAGCTAGAGCTGCCTCCAGAGATGTCGGCTATCCATAACGTATTCCATGTGTCCATGCTTAAAAAGTGTATCCCAAATATGGACCAAGTGATCGAGCCACAGACAGTACAAGTTCAGGAGGACCTAAGTTATGAAAGCAGACCTATCCAGATTTTGGATAGGGAAGTCAAGAAGCTAAGGAGTAAGGAGGTACCATTAGTCAAGGTCCTATGGCAAAGTCAACGGTTCGAGGAAGCTACCTGGGAACGCGCGGACGAGATGAGGCGCAAGTACCCAGAGTTATTCTAAGTTCGAGGACGAACTTTCACGAGGTATGGGGGATTGTAACGACCCAGAAAATTCTCTTAATATTTTCTTTAAAATATTGAGCATGTCTAGATAATTTTCCAAGGGACCTAGAAATATTAAGGAGAACTTTGGCCTAGAAATCCATGTTTTCTCATTTAAATTGAGAAAACTAAGTACTAATGGGCCTTATATGGGCTTTTTAGTACCATAATTATTGGTGGATTTAGGTAAAAATTAATATAAATATATAAAGGGGTTAATGAGGAATATTAAGATGATTATGGGGGAATTTTTAGGGAATTTTCGGAATTATGGGAAAAAATAATAATAATGTGCATGGACCAAGGATTGAACGTTAGACCTCTTGTACCACCATGCATGCTCTAACCAATTCACCTAGCAAGGGAGTGCTAGTAGAGGATGAAGTGGATTTTTGGTTAAGACTTAGGGGAAGATGAAGGGTCATGAAGGGAAGAGACTCTTCATTTACCTCCTTAAAGTGTTATAAAGAGAGGGCATGGGGGTTACTTCTCTTCTTCCATCAAGTCACCCTTCTCCCCTCCTCCTTCTTCATCCTAGCCGAAACTCCAAGGTGGGTTTTCCCTGGGGAAAATTCACAAGAAGGTCCCTATTCCAAGATCCAAGGCTTTCACAAGGTTGTAAAGGCTAGGGGTGGTCAAGAGACAACAAGATCTTCATCCTTCTCTCAAACCTAAGGTCTATAATCAAGATAGTCTAAGGTAAGACTCCCTCACCTGTGGTATAATAGCTCTCCTTGAAGTTTACCATGATATGAAAGTCTTGTTTGAGATTTTATGTTGGAAAAAAAAGAAAAGAGCCATGAACCCTAACCCTAGGGTTTCGGCCACCATAGGTTTTGGGTCCAAGGTGATGTTAAAAACCCCTCTATGTTTTCTAATGTGTTATCATGATGAATATAGAATAAATATAATTGGGGAATTTTTGGAGTACCCTAAAGACCCCTTAGGGTTTGGGCCCCTCACCATGATTCTTTGGTTAGGATTGGGCCTAACCTTTCAAGTATGTACTTTGGGTATCCCCATGATTCAAGGGGAGGTTGAAGGTGATTTGTGTGAATTTTCACAAGGCCTTGTGACCCTAAAGGTTTCGGCCAAGAAGGGTTCTAGGGCAAGAAGTTAGGGCTTACCTCAAGTAAGGGGTCCAATGGCTCCTATGGTATGGTATTGAAGGTGTTAGATGATTAATTGGAAATTTTATGAATTTATTCATGCACCAATGGTCCAAGCATGTTTCGGCACCCTAATTATGAGCCCTAATGGCTTCTTATGGTCTTATGGGTAATGTATGGTTGTTCCTTTTTCCTTATGCTACCTTACATGTCATTTGAATGATGGAACTCCCCCTTGTAAGTTTCGGCCAAGCAAGATAAATAGGGTATGGGAGGAGTTAGGGTTTGAAGAATGATGGTTTATGGCTTATTATGAAGTATATATATATAGGTTCAAGCATGTGGTAGAAATTATATTACCTATAACCCTAACCTTAAGTTCATGTTACATGTTTGTATGTTTATGATTAGATGTCATGCTTAATAGGGTTATTCATGAATGTCTTATGTTCTATACCATGCACTTGGATAGTAGGTAGCATGTTTATGGAAGTTCTACCTATGCATGCTTGTGAGAGATACCATGCTTATGGATGAAATGCAATGCTTACCTTATGTATCATGACCATGCAAGCTCCATGGATTAGGATAATGGTCTATGTAAATATATCATGTTTAATGAATATAATGCAATGCTTAGCTTAGATGCCATGATCATGTAAGCACTAGGAATAGGAATGATGTTTTATGCAAGCATGCCATGTTTTATGAATGAATTTATGAATGAAGATGCATGCCATGTTTTATGAATGAAGATGCATGCCATGTTTATGAATGAAGATGTATGCCATGTTTTATGAATAAAGATGCATGCCATGTCTTATGAATGATGAAGCATGTAAAGTATTTTACATTATGAATGGGCTTATACCGGATCGAAGTATGGGTCCAAGGGATGGGCACCTTAAGAACACCCCGGTTCTGGACTACCGACTATGCTGTCCACGGTTCTGGCACTACCGAAGCTGTGCAACAGGGATGGGCACCTTAAGAACGCCTCGGTTCTGGGACTACCGACTATGCTGTCCTTACCCTAGTAGGTCGAGGCTAGCTACCTCGTATTTACTTAGGGATGCACGCACTTGATGTATGTATGTGGTACAAGCCGGGGACCCCATTGATGTGATGATTATGTTTAAGTATTTAAAAGTATGATTTTAAAAGTATGATTTTAAACGTTAAGCATCCTTATGTATATGCATTTGACTCATGCATTCATTCATGTTATGCATTATGCCATGATAGTAATGTCTTATGCTTATGTTTCATGTTAAGACATATGCATGATAGTAAACGATTTATGTTATGATTATGTTAAGAAGATGACCATATGCTATGTTAGAAAGCATGCCTATGTTTATGCCATACAGGTTGGTTCATACCTTATGTTTATGTTATGCCATGTATCATGCCATGATAAGAATGTTTACTTATGTTTATGTTTATGCCATGTATCATGCCATGATAAGAATGTTTATTTATGTTTATGTTTACGCCATGTATTATGCCATGTTAAGTGTATTTATTTATGTTCATGTTTATGCTATGTATCATGCCATACTAGATATAGGCTAAATTATTTAGATGCTTATGTTCTATATAGAGCACACCACGTATGTTAATGTTTCACGTGCTCACAATTTAGTGATGAATGGTTTTAGTGAGTAGGAAAGAGTCTTACTAAGCTTATGTACTTATAGTTTTATTTTCCTTATACCGCAGATCACGTAAGGGGACAATAAGGAAGCAGCAAGAGGGCAAGAATGTGTGTGTGGGGTAGTGACTTGGCCAAGAAAACAATATGTTTACCAGTCTTATGCTAGAACTTTACGTTTGCTACTTATATGCTTGAATGATGACTTATGTGACTCTATGACATGATGTTAAGTATGACATGATATGATGCTAAGTATGAAGTCAATATGCCAAGTTCCCATGTCATTATGTTAGGAATGGTAGTAGGTGCATGGATGTGTAAGATTAAAGTTATTCCGCTGCCTTATGATGTCTACCTGCCCTACTCATGTTAACGTAATGCCGCTTTATGGAAAAAAAAAAGCGGGCGTTACACGAGCCCCTTTTATAGTGCTCCTAGGGGCGCCTGACATGTGCCTTCGGATCCGAAAACCTTTATCCGAAGCTTGGTCAGCGCTTATCCCCTACGAATCGGCTCTAGAGTTGACAGGGGCGCCCGGGACGTTGGGGGTGCCCTGGTTGACTTGGTTCGCTGGCTTCGTGGCTGATTTTGCTTCGATCACAGAATTGCATTGACCTAGGGTGCCCGGGACATCCAGGGCGCCCGGGACCTTTCGGGCGCCTTGCCCAGTATGCTTTCGAAGCGATTCTTGCTGACTGCTTATTTGGCTTTGACCTTGGGCGCCCGGGACCTCTCGGGCGCCTAGCCCAGCTGCATGCCCCTCTTCCTTTGGGGCGTTCTGAGCAGCAAAAACACACTCCTTCAGTCCCTGCATTCAAGGTTAGTACCAACAAAAATAAGGCAAGAATATTAGTTAGTTTTTACAGTCGTAGTTGTCTTGGTTCTGACTTCGGGTCTCCCAAATGGAACCCTAGGTCGAACCGACGCATACTGTTCCCTTGACGGGGAACGCGTCCTCACCTACTCCTCTCAGGAGAGTTTACTTTTGCCAACCGGCTCCTTCGGTTGGACTTTTGCCCAGCAGTCCTTCACCAGGTGCCTAGCAGCTCTTCGCCAGGTCTTCGGTACCAAATAGTCCTTCGTCAGGTGCCTAGCACCCCTTCGCCAGGTCTTAGATTCCCAGTAGCCCTTCGCCAGGTGCCTAGCAGCCCTTCGCCAGGTCTTGTACTCCTAGCAGCCCTTCTCCAGATCTTAGGGTCTCGATGCCTAGCAGCCCTTCTCTAGGTGCCCAGTAGTCCTTCGCCAGGTCTTCTTTCTGCACACTCAGTGAACATATTAGAACAAAATAACATCTTCACTCTTGAACCCTTTGCCATTATCAAAACCCAGGTTCGACTTAGGTGCTGCCTGCACCAACATGAGGTAGGCGATCAAGTATGGAAGAGAATAAAATCGGTAGGTGACCCCGGGATGTTGGAGCCGCAGTGGGACATCCCCTACGTCGTCATTAAAAAACTCATAGGAGGCAGTTACTATTTGGAAGACAATAGAGGCAAAAGATTGGAAAGGCCCTGACATGCTAACCATCTCCGCCCCTACTATACTCCGTGAGTTGTCGTGTAGGGCATTCCCTTTAATGTATCTTTCACTTCTTCACTGCCTTGCAGTATAATCAATAAGGGTGTGAACGGCATATCTGTCCGAAATGCTAAGTCTCTATTTCTGATTAAACCCTACAGCCTCTCGGTGTGTAGGCTTGGCCTCGGAGCTGTACACGCCCGGCTGTACAAGCCCGGCCAGGAGCTGATTAAATCCTACAACCCCTCGGTGTGTAGGGTTGGCCTCGAAGCTGTACATGCCCGGCCAAGAGCTGATTAAGCCCTACAACCTCTTAGTGTGTAGGCTTGTCCTCAGAGCTGTGTTGGGACCGGGTGCATGTCGACAAGGATACGAGTTCGTAAAATTCAAAATTTTTACGTGCAGCGGAAGAGTTTGCATAAAATAATTTCCTAAATTATTTTAACTTTGTATCTAGCATGCAACCTTACATTGTGTTGACATAATCATAAAATAAAACTTTGCGGAAAAGTAAACAAATTTACCAAGTACCTCTCGTAACTCGAAGTAAGGGACGAGATCCAACCGTAGCGTCCCTTGGAAGCTCCGCCTCTATTCGCGTCCACGCCGAGTTCTCTTCGGGATGACTTCGCAAAGTCACGAGTTTTGTGCCGACGAGAACTACTAGATACTCGGAAGGCACAACTAGAAGAATAAAAGAAAATAACGGAAGACTAACCAACGAAGTAACGGAATCGAATTCCGGGAAGAGAGGAGTCGCTATCCACTTCTTCTTCTTCGTGTTCGGGTTCTCCTTCTTCTTCAATGCTCACGGCAACTTCACCTTCTTGGATTTGGTTGGGCGCCGGCCCTAGAGGAGCTAGGGTGCGCCGGCCCTAAGGGAAGAAGAAGAGGAGGAGAGGAGAGATTAAGAGAGAGAGGGAGAGAGTAATTAATCTCTTGATTAATTGATTGATCTAAAGGGCTAGCCTTTGGTTCCTTTATATAGTAGCAACTCTTTGCTAAGTCTCTCTCTAAACGGAATTAGTTATAAGAAATTTATCCTATAAATTTTCTTAACTAATTATTCCGTTTAAACCAAGTCTTTATTATAAACTAATTTATAATAAAACTTATTCTTTTCTCTCTTTAAATTATGGAATAAATTTTTATAAGAAATTTATAAACTTTCTTATTATGATAAAATCAATTCATAATTGATTTTATAAAATTAAAATAAACCAATTCATGGATTATTTTAACTTCCATAAAAAGAATAAATTTCTATAAATTTATTTATATAAATTTTCTTTATACAAATTTATTTATCCATAATTTATAAAATAAACCGCGCTAGATTTATTTTATTAATTAAACCAATTAAATTGGTTTAATCTCCTTTAATGGCCGGCCACCACAAGGAGGGTTAGCACCTCCTTTGGCCGGCCAAACCAACCCGAACCGGTCGCGAATTAAACTCATTCAATTCACCCAAAAAGCCTTCAAAAGACTTAGCCATTTTTAGCTTCCATTGCGCCTCTGATTAACTCAGATTCGACTCGTTTCTCTTGATCGGAAAATCTAATTTTCAACTCATTTTAAATCCCTCGGATTACTCGTATTGCGTGTGACTAAATAGGCTTTCGATTTATGTTGGCCGTCTATAATTAACCCATTAATTATAGATCGATCATGAGTGGCACCTAGTAGTACATCATGATCCCCAATTAATCGAAAGATCAACGGTTTGACCCCAGAAGAAATTATTCTGAAACCCTTCAGCAGCTCTAATGAATCGTGCCTCATTCCCTTCACCACCTTATACCCACTTGGTTCAGGACACGGTCTATGGTGTCAGTCCCCACTAGGCTGACTACGTCACACCTAGCCCAAGTAGTGTCTTCCTCGTCCTTTGGATTTCTAATTACTCTCATGTATTTAAGAGACTCGCACTCTTAACATGATATGCTCTGGCCAGAGGCTTTGAGTAACAATCCGACGATAGGCCTGGGTATACATCTCCTCGTAAGGAGTGGTGAATCCTTTGTAGGCTGTTCAAACATCTTCGGGCACTTCGGCTTATACCCGATCATCCTGGGTCCACACCTCCGTGGAGATGCTTGCTTAAGATGTCAAAGTATAAGTCTCCATGACCAAGATGACTTGAACACCGCAAGTCAAAGGAACATCGCACTTAAGCCGCAGTAAGATCTTCATTGACATATCTACATGTAGATTCCCATATGAAGTCTTACAGCTAGTCACTCCAATGAACTAGTTCCCTTAACTAGCATCCATGTTTATCTCCGGACATCCCAATGTCACCAGCCAGTGAGAATCAGCTGATTAGAGAATAACCCATGCTAGTCTCAACAGAATTGATAGTGTCCGTTTTTATCAATTCATCGACTAGGGATAATTTCAATACTTCACAATTGCACATTAGAGATAATCACTAGTTGTGATCTCATCACAAATTCTCTTATGCTGTGAGTTGTGTTGCGGACATTCAGTAGATGAGTTTAAGATCCCAATCAAATACACAAACATGTACACTCAAATAGTGAATTATCATTTATTAAAATAAATGTTTACAATCATAAGGCGATTGCCTTAGGACACTTCTCTCATATCACTAACAAGCTGTATACGCCCGGTCAAGGGCTGATTAAACCCTATAGCATCTCGGCGTGTAGGCTTGGCCTCGGAGCTGTACACGCCCGGCCAAGAGCTGATTAAACCCTACAGCCTCTCAGTGTGTAGGCTTGGCCTCAGAGTTGTGTTGGGACCGGGTGCATGTTGACAAGGATACGGGTTCATAATTTTAAAATTTAATTACGTGCAGCGGAAGATTTAGCATAAATAATTTCCCAAATTATTTAACCGTACATCTAAGCATGCAACCTTATATTATGTAGACATGATCATATATTAAAATTTTATAGAAAGTAAACTAATTTACTTAATACCTCGCGTAACTCAAAGGAAGGGACGAGATCCAACCGTAGCGTCCCTTGGAAGCTCCGCCTCTATTCGCGTCCACGCAGAGTTTTCTTCAGGATGACTTCGCAAAGCCACGAGTTTCGTGCCGACAAAAACTACTAGATTCTCCAAAGGCACGACAAGAATACCAAGAGAGAGATGGAAAGACTAACCACCAAACGAAGAACGGAATCAAGATTCCGGGAGGAAGGAAGAAGTTGCGCCTGCTTCTTCTTCTTCTTCGGCAGCTTCTTGGTAGTGGAAGCTCACGGCAAAGGGGAGGGCCTCTAGGGCCGGCGGAACTAGAAGAGGGAGAAGGAGAGAAGGAGAGAGAGAGAGGGCTTATTTCTAGATCTCATGGATTAATCTCCAAGCCTTGCCTTGGTTCCTTTATATAGTAGCCTCTCAATCGCCAAGTCTCCATTTTATGGAATAAATTTTCATAAGAAATTTATCCTATAAATTTTTTTATGAATTATTCCATCATGCCAAGTTTTTATCATAATTTAATTTATGATAAAAACAACCATGTCTCCCTTTTCTTATGGAAAGAAATTTCTTTATATAAATTTCTTTATATAAACTTCTTTATCATGGTAAATCAATCCATTATTGATTTTATAAAATAAACCAATCCATTGTTCATTTTAATTTCCATGAAAAATAAATTTCTTTATATAAATTTTTTTATCCATAATTTTATAAAACAAACCATGCTCGGTTTATTTTATAATTTGAACCAAAAATTCGGTTTTCCCCTTTTGTTGTGGCCTGCCAAATAATGAGGGTGGGGACCCTCTTTGGCAGGCCAAACCCAAGCTAAAATCATACGAATTAAACTCATTTGATTCGTCCAATAAGTCTTCAAAAGACTTAGCCATTTTATGCTTCCAATGCGTCTCTGAAAAATTCAGATTTGACTTATCTCTCTTGATCGGAAAATCTAATTTTCAACTCATTTTAAATCCCTTGGATCACTCGTAGTGCGTGTGACTAAATAGGCTTTCGATTTATGTTGGCCTTCTATAATCAACCAATTATAGAACGATCATGAGTGACACCTAGTAGTACATCATAATCCCCAATTAATCGAAAGATCAACGGTTGACCTCAGAAATAATTCTGAAACCCTTCAGCAGCTTTAATGAATCGTGCCTCATTCCCTTCACCATCTTATACCCACTTGGTTCAGGACACGGTCTATGTGTGTCAGTCCCCACTAGGCTGACTACGTCACACCTAGCCCAAGTAATGTCTTTCTCGTCCAACGGATTCTAATTACTCTCATGTTTCTGAGAGATTCATACTCGCAACATGTGATGCTCTGGCCAGAGGCTTCGAGTAACAATCCGACGATAGGCCTTGGGTATACATCTCCTCGCAAGGAGTGGTGAATTCTTTGTTGGCTGTTCAAACATCTTCGGGCACTTCGGCTTATACCCAATCATCCTGGGTCCACACCTCCTTGGAGATGCTTGCTTAAGATGTCAAAGTATAAGTCTTCATGACCAAGATGACTTGAACACCGCAAGTCAAAGGAACATCGCACTTAAGCTGCAGTAAGAACTTCATTGACATATCTATATGTAGATTACCATATGAAGTTTTATAGCCAGTCACTCCAATGAACTAGTTCCCTTAACTAGCATTCATGTTTATCTCTGGACATCCCAATGTCACCAGCCAGTGAGAATCCGCTGATTAGAGAATAACCCATGCTAGTCTCAACAGAATTGATAGTGTCCGTATTTATCAATTCATCGACTAGGGACAATTTCAATACTTCACAATTGCACAGTAGAGATAATCACTAGTTGTGAATTCATCATAAATTCTCTCATGCTGTGAATTGTATTGCGGACATTCAGTAAATGAGTTTAAGATCTCAATCAAATACACGAACATGTATACTCAAATAGTGAATATTCATTTATTAAAGGAAATGATTACAATCATAAGGCGATTGCCTTAGGACACTTCTCTCATATTACTAACAAACTCCCACTTGGTCTAATGCCAATCGTTACGGTATCCAATACCACAGGCTCTAACATGACCCTCAAACTTGCTTTGAGGCAAGGCCTTAGTTAAAGGATCCGCTAAATTCCTTTCAGTGGGAATTTTCTCAATTTGTATATCATTCCTACTTATAATCTCTCTGATCAGATGATAGCGGCGAAGCACATGTTTGGATCGCTGATGAGACCTTGGTTCCTTTGCTTGTGCAATAGCTCCATTGTTATCGCAGTAAACCGGTATTGCTTCATCAATGGTTGGAACCACACTAAGTTCTGAGACAAACTTCTTGATCCAGACTGCTTCTTTTGCTGCTTCCGAAGCCGCAATATATTCCGCTTCC